>OX596282.1:30022289-30483870 GCA_951394225.1 Harpalus rufipes | reverse complement strand
ATATATATATATATATATATATATATATATATATATATATATATATATATAAGCACACTGCTTTTGGCGCCTTTCGTTTTCTGGAGGTGGTATGACTGCTTTCATAAAATCATAACTGACAGATGAGATTAATTGCATATAACCCTCGGAGCTATGAAAATATGGAGGGAGCGTATAACCGATATTATAGGCGAGGGGAATGAAGCCTAGTGGGAACGGACGTATACATGTATTGGTCCCGAGCTAGAGTGGGGATCTCGCGGTATTTTTGAAATACGAAATGAGAAAAACGTGCAACTGAAACAATATATTTTTTTTTTTAAAAAAAGGAATCACTGATAATTATATTTTTTATGAAAATAAATTTAAAACAATTCTCAAGTATTAAATAATAAAATGTTACTTCAAATATATACTAGACATATTAATTTTTTTTATTTTTTTGTTATTTAGAAAATGATACATCAGCATCTATGGCTATTAGTATCTCAGTAATTACATTTTACTATATTTTATGGTACATATTTATGTCTTTTAGATATTGTAATACATTTTTAACGTTGTTTTCATTATCAGCCAGAGCGTCTTCTAGATGGTTTGGGATATTGTGTAGCCTTCTTTCTTGTTGGTACTTGTCGCATTCGGTAATCAGGTGTTCTATCGTCAGTGGAGTATTACAGGTGTTGCAGGGTTCTGGATCTGTTCTCTTAAATAGATGTTCATGCGTGAGCTTTGTATGGCCAATTCTTAGTCTGGAGAGTATAATTTGTTCTTTTCTTGTTCCTATATGTTTATATGGGTTTGTGTCTTTCTTGATTTTCCTAAGTTTGTTTCCTACGTCTTGTTCCCATTCCTTTTGTCATTTTGATTTCATTTTGTTTATAAATTCTTTTTTGACATCGTAAGGCTGAGCATCATAGTTCAGAATTTCCGTGTTTGCTGTATCTTTTGCTGCTTTATCTGCTTGCTCGTTTCCCTGGATTCCTATGTGTGCAGGTGTCCATATAAATGAAACAGTTGTACTTAGTGTTTCTTTTGCTCTTGTAATTTCAGATTTTATTTCTTTTATATATGCGGTTTTTGGATAAAGGCAGGCTATGTTCTTTAGAACACTTAGCGAGTCTGTGCATATCACTATTTTGGAATGATGAGTTGTAATGTTCTGTAGATACTTCAGGATAGCGAGTGCTTCGGCTGTGAAGATGCTGTTTCGATGATGTAATTTGAACTTTTCGGTTGTATCATAAGCTTTTTCCAGGTCGAAAAATATAGCTATCATGTTCTGTCTGTTTCGAAATGAGCTTTGCACTTCTGCAGTTAGTTTGAGCAAGTGGTCTAGAGTCGAACGGCCTTGCCTAAATCCACTTTGGGTGTTTGTAAGGATGTTTTGTTCTTCTAAATGCCACATTAGTCTTTTATTTATCATTTTTTCAAAAAGTTTACATAATGTATTTGACAATGTTATTGGGCGATAGGATTTTGGATCTATTTTATCCTTTTTGGGTTTAAGTATTAGAATGATGATGGTGTCATGCCATTGGTCAGAAAAACAGTGTTCGTTCCATATGTAGTTATATATTTTTAGAAGGGATATCTGGCATTCTTCAGGTAGGTGTTTAATCATTTCGAATGGTATGTTATCCGGACCTGGAGTACTATTTATCTTTGTTTCTGCTATTGCCTGTTGAAGTTCACTCAATGAGAAATTTTGATTTAGGGGAGCGTTATCGTTGGTTTCTATCATTAGTTCGTCTTCTTCTACCCTGTTTTTAAATTTTAAGAATTCTGCGTTTAATGATTTGTTACTTGAATTCTCTTCGAACGTTTCGGCCAAAGCGTTTGCTATTTCCGTGTGGTTAGTGATAGTTCTGTTATTTATTTTAAGTACTTTAGTTGGATGGAGGTATGTGTTATTTTTTAGTTTCCTAATTTTATTCCATACTTCGGTAGTTGGTGTGTCTGATGTTAGAGTACTGACGTAATCTTTCCAGGATTGTTTTTTGCTCTTTTTGATTGTTCTTTTCGCATATGCTCTAGCTCTCTTCAGGAGTATTAGATTGTCAATTGTTTTATTCTTTTTGTAATTATAGAGGGCCTTCTTGTTTTCACGGATTGCTTTTTCACAATTTTTATTCCACCATGGGACATTCTTCTTCTTTATGATATTCGTTTTCTTTGTGATGTATTTTTCAGCTGCTCCTTTTATTTGACCAATGAAATATTCCAGGATATCGTTTACGCTTGTTAGTTGAATTTCTTTGATATTCTTTAATTCTTCTATGAATCCTGTCCAATCTGCTTTCTTTAAATTCCACTGGTGTTCTATTTCTGGTGTATTTGAGGGGATAGATAATATATTTGTTATCTTTATGGGAAAGTGATGGGTTCCTTGATAAAGGATATCCATGGTATAGTTTGGTGCTATTAAAGGGTGAAGGAAAATTAAGTCTATTGTGGAGAATGACCCGGTTGAGGGACATAAATGTGTTGGGCTACCGTCATTAAGGAGGACTAATTGGCTGAATTCGTTTTCAATTATTTTCCCATGTGCATTTGTGTAGAGTGATATGGGCGTTCATGTCACCAACTATTAAATAAGGGTTTGGTAGCTGGTTTGTTAGTGTTCGCAATTCTTGTGTTTCCAAAACATAATTCGGGGGAATATAGATGTTGCAGATTATGTGGGGTTGGGGGAAGTTTACCTTGGTGGCAACTACCTCTAAGTTGGATTGAATGTTGATTCTTTCTGAGTCTATTGAATTTTTTATGAAAGTTGCTACACCTCCGCTAGCGTGATCATTATTGAGACTGTCTTGTCGATAAATGTCGTAGCCTTTAAGGTTGAAAATTTTGCTTGGTTTCAGTTTTGATTCTTGGATGCAGAGAATATCCGGTTGGTGTTCGCTTATAATTAATTGTATTTCTTCTATATTTGCAATAATACTGTTACAATTCCAAGAGATAATGTTCATTTTCTTTTGGGGTGTGTTTCAACTTCAGTTTGATTATTTGTTTCGATAATATGTTCTTGCTTTTTTTTTTGAAGTCTCGTGAATCTACTTTTCATACTTCTATGGTTTAATAAATGGCGGAGTTCATATAGCATATTTTTGAGACTATGTAAATCTTCTGTATATTCTTTAGTGATGGTAATGTGATCTGTGGAGCCACGTAGATTATCCATAAGTTCTATGAATGAGTTGTAGCTTAGTGGATATTTGTCTTTGTTTTTCTCCATATGTGTTCTGACGGGCGCGAGTAGTATTTCTGTAGGAAGTCCTAAATTAGGACTCTCTGACCTAGTATGACTTATATTTCTTCTTTGTTATGGGTTTTGTATTGAGTCTGTCTTTGTCATTTGTTTGAGACCTAGTTATATTTTCTAGATCTATTCTAGCTGGTCTTTTCGTGGTTGTTGTTGTTATTTCCATCTTCTTTGGTTCGTGGTTGTTAATTCCTGGTAGTGGTGTTGTGTTATTCAATTTTGGTTGGATTATTTTTGTTGTGTTATTTATATTTTGTTCATATGTTGTTGTGTTTGGCTGTAATGTTGTGGTTGTCTTATTTGTATCTGATTGTGTTCCTATTATTGTAATATTATTGTTCATATTTATTGCACCATTATGTGGACAGTTTCTGGCCAGGGCCGTTCCTAGGGTACATGCCGCCCGTGTGCGGGAATAATTCTCCCCCCCCCCCCAATAATTGACTGAAAAACTGAAAAAAATCCCCTAAATAAAACAAACAGTAAATGTAAAAAATATACTTTTAATTTTATTTCATATCACAAATTAACAATAATTATTATTCTTAGCACATAAAAACTAGTAACAAAAAATAAACAAAAATACATACCTATACTATAATAAATAATATAAAGTATATTTGTTACGAGAAAAATTTAAATGAATTTTGCTTTCCTTGCTTTCTTTAAAGTAAACTCTGATATAATATCAGATACGTTTAAATCTTCAGAAATTTCTTTTTCTATACTAATGATGGATAAGTCTGATAGCCTTTCTTGTCCCATTGTTGATCTGAGGTAATTTTATATAATCTTAAGTTTCGAAAAGCTTCTCTCGCCGCTAGCAACTTTGACCGGTAAAGTTAAAAAATTCTTATAGCAATTGCTAAATTTGGAAACAGATAGATGAGATTATTAGTAAATATGTATTGGATAACTTGTAATGCATCCATTTCTGTGGAAATATAGGGTGTGATATTTTCAATTTCCTCGAATAGATCTTCTGCTATAAGATCTTTTTCATTTTTTGATACTTACCTTTATTAAATTTTCAGTTATCACAACAATGTTCACACAGTCGAACACAAAAATTAAGAATAAAAGTATTATTTATTTTGTTACATGTCTACCAGTACAGTTTTATAATAGTTAGTTATTTATAACTTTTGGCTTCTTCAAAAACGAATTATTAAATTAAAGGCGCGCCGCCCCTTTGACTTATTTGTAACTTCTGGCTTTTTCAAAAACGACTTATTCAATTATAGATAACGGGGCGGCTCCCGCCGCCCCTTTGACTTGGCGCCCGTGTGCCTCGCACGCCTTGCACCCCCGGGTCGGAACGCCCCTGTTTCTGGCAAGGTGCCCTTCTTTTTAGCATATATGATATGGGGGTGCATCGGTTCATAAGAATATTCTGTATACTGTGTCTTCATGTTCGATAATAAGGGTTTCAGGTAAGTTTTGTTTTTCTACAGGAGTGATGAAAATTTGCCGTCTGAAACTTAGGACGTGTGCAAATTCGCTATTCTGGACACTGGCTTTCAGAAAGTTAAGGTTTGATACTGGGTTGATATGAGCTTGTTTTAATGCATTTATTATTATGTAGTGTGGGACTGATGGGCAAACATTTGATATCACTAATCTTTGGGCTGATGTGATCAGTCTTCTTATTTCTAATTCCTGATTTTGTATGGTTACTGTAGGATTTTGCATGAGAGAATCTACTTGTAATTTTGAGCTGACGTAGATACAAATTCGGTTGTTTGATATGCGTGATATAAATTTTATATTTTTTGGTCCAATAATGTTCCCTATGCATTTTAGGTATTCAATATTTGGTATGTCGTTTATAGCTGGAATGACTATAGCCTGATTCTTATTTGGAAACATTTCATCTTGTTTAACTTTATTCGAATAGTATTTGTTTCTGTCATCATTGTTTTGTTTACTTCTGTAGTCAGAAGTTCAGTATGGTGTGTATCTGAGAGTGAGTGAGAGGGAATATTTATTTGTTTACAAGTGTCGTGCTAGCCAGCGTCATATTTGGTAGGAATCTGTTTCTTATTTTTCGTAGCTTCCAATTAATAATATTTGTTTGTTAGATGTCGCTGGTAGTGTGGTTAGGTTTCATGGGGATGAGGTTGAGTTTATATACACGTGTTTTGGGAATGGAGGGATTTGGATGGTGGTATTGTCAAAGGAGAATTGTAATCATATAGAGTGAAATGTATATGGATCAAATAAAGGAGGTTAGTAATGAACTAGTTTTTAGACTGTAAATAATAACTGGTTGACACTTACGTGTATTCAGTAGTACCAATCTTAGGGAGATCCATATTAAATTACATTAGTAAATAATTATCTTTTATTCACTACAATTTTAAAAAATCTGATATGGGCCAGTACGGCCTTCCGTGAATTTTATCTATTTTATACAAATCTCATGCAGAAAGTCTCGTCTAAAAGATTATATATTTCTAGTAAATTTATATTACTAACATGTTACCTACGTTTGGCATCTTAAAAATTCTTAGGATAAATTCTAACCAAATCAAATGAGAAAATTATGCGAAAAAACTAGAATATATATTATTTTTGGACACACCTTGTTAATTAAGAATATAGGCGATAATATATCACTACGCACAACCCACCAGCAAAATTAAATAACTCAAAAAAACTTTGGTGTAAACAACTACGCAAAATGGCTACCACGCGGCAGAATGACATATGGTCCCGACTAGTAGTGGAGAGCAGTCAGCTTCATTTGTGTTCGCATAAGCTACCTCCATATTTGTTTTCATAGCTCCATAGAGTTATAAAATATACATACATATAGAGGGAGCCTATACACTCAAAGTTGACGTTACGCGGGGTAAGCTTGTATTTGTACGGCGGCCATCTTAGTAAGGTCTGGGCCCTGTTTCATAAAAATTACTAGTCGACAAGTTACAAGTTATAAGTGACAAGTGTACAAGTTCTAGTAATTTCTGTTTCAAGAATAATTTTTGACTACTTGTCAGTTTTCCAATATTACTAGTGAATTTTTACAAGTTACAAGTTTGAAACCATAGTTTCATAGTGAATGTAATATGGCAAAAAAATCTATTAAATTGGCGTTTCTTCGAGAAATTAAGGAAAGACATCCTATTTGGCGCTTTTTTCCACAAATTTAACAAAAAATATGAAATGTGAAAAATGGAAATTAATCCATGAATTTGCTGTTTCGCACGCATTAATTTTAAATGAGAAGGACTGGCAATATTGCCGGGATACATTATGGCCAAATTTAAGAAAAAGGACACTGGTAAATGCTTTTGTTACAGTCTCACTTTGCAGTATAATAAACCATTTTCTTAATTTATTTCAACAAACTCAGTTTCATATATTTTTAAAAAAATTTAATTAGATTAATTAATTTAGTTTTGTGTTCCAACCGGTGTCCAACACGTGTAATTAAAAGCTCTATTTTTTGGGAAGACATTCTAAATCGTTCGTTAAATTCATACGATTGTTCCATATGTTCATAGGGCAATCTTCTTCTGAAAATCCTAGCCCGTCGAAAATTGTCAAATTATTAGTTTCACAAGTTCTACAGTGGTAATTTACAAGTGTAGAAGTTTTATGAAACAGGGCCCTGGTGTATAGGGTAAACGGTACAATTATTGGCACCTTAAGCGAAAGTGTAGATTTGTTGTACTTCATTCTTATTACTCATAAATTATATTGCAAGTTTGATGAAATGTATAGGTAATTTGAAGTATCAAGATTATGTTAAATATTAATATATTAAATCTTCATGAAAATCAAAACAGTGTGAAACTTTTTTTTTCGAAATTGCTCAAAATTATAGTAATTGGCATTTTTTGATAATAATTGGCATATCACATATTACAGTTATTGGCATGTGTTGCAATAGACTTAAGACAATGAATTTACATACTAGTAAGGCAGCTAGGTACTCAATACATGGATTATTGTTTCTTTATACTTTTATTTTACTTAAAGTACAAAAATAGTTTAAATTATTTATGCTAATACAACGTAAATATAGTATTTATTACATAGGTATGATATAAAAATTTAATAATCACCTAAAAAAATTAATGTTTACCGCATATAAATTTAATATCTTCGGCATAATTATTGCAACAAGCAATATGAAATACGCGAAAACATTTATTGCACTTTATTCCACATTTCGATGATTTTATAGGATAAAAACAAGAGTAACATAATCCTTCAAATACAACTGAATTTAAAGGTTTCGAGTCAGAGCCAAATAAATTTCTAGTTACATGTTGCAATGCAGGTGAAATTGTTTTTAAATCATAGTTTACTTTTTCGCAACTCAAAATATTAAGCTTTGTCTTTGGTTTCATTTTACTACCAGCTTTCTTGCCAGTATTTTCAGTGACTAGGATACTAGTAGAATTGGTCTTATTTTCACCTTCCGTATTTGCAATGACAACATTTTCTATTAAATCGTTATCGTTAATGTTATTTACCTTTCTTGGAATTTCGCGAAATTTAGCACTATTTGTTGGAATAGCCGAATTACATTGATAATTGCTATTTTCCTTATTTACAGGTATTAAACAGGCAGATTTCAATGTTTTTCTATTCTTCGATAACTGTGTGCTTGTGATATTTTTTTGCTACTTAATTTTTCTTTATTTTCTTGCAATTTTCTTCGTTTTTCTTTTTGTTCTTTTTGTTTGTTTTCTCTAATTTTTTTCCGTTTCTCTTTTTCTTCTTCTTATTTCTTCTTAAGATCAGTTTTCTCTTTATAAATTTCTTCCCATTGTTTTGAAGTTAAAACAAACGGCATTCAGACAATATTTTTTAAACCTTTCCTTTGCGGTGTTACTGGCCATTGTAAAAATTTATTCCTTATACAATCAGATCGTAAATTACCACCTGACCTATTTAGATCAACTCTTAAATTAGTATGACTATCAATATGCAAATTATCAACTTTACCCGCATTTATTGTCTCATCAGTAACACTACTATCTAATATAATAGGGATTTGTCCTATCTCATAATTAACACCATCAATATAAATACTATTATTAGACTGATTTTTAATTATACTTTCTTCGTTTCTTCCATCATTTTCAAATCTAATATCAGTTTCATTTGTATTAATATTAATTCTTTTTTCTAAACCTCCATCATTTTCAAACCTTAAATTAATTTCATTTGTATTAATATTTTCTTCAATATTTCTATCAATTTCAAATCTTATATCAGCTTCATTCGTATTAATATTAATAATGTCTTCGATTCTTCCGTCAATTTCAAACCTTATATCAGTTTCATTTGTATTAATATTAATACTGTCTTTGATTCTTCCATCATTTTCAAACATTATCTCCGTATCATTTGTATTAATACTTTCTTCATCATACTCAACATTAGGTATGGCAGTTTCTTTAGTTTCCTCATTAGTGTTTTTATTAAGGAATGTCTCCCAAATTGCGTATAAATACTTAAATTCTTCTGTTTTGTCTTGAATGTATCTCTTTTCAAAAATTTTAATTGTTTCTTCGCCTACAATTCCGACAAATTCCTCATACATCAAATGACTTTTAATATAGTTCATATTATTGTAATTAGAAGATTTCCGTCCTAAGCATTTTGTAAAGTCTATGGCGTTTGGGTTCCATGGAAAAAGGCCACAAGCTCTAAATCCGTTTTTAATTGTTTGCTTATTTATACATCTTTCCAAAACTATTTTTAAAATAGGTGCAAATTTATCTTTTGTTATGGCGGTTGTTGGATTTTGTCGTCTCCATTCTAACAAACCTTTTTTCCATGCACTTTTTATGGGGCGGAATGCAGATACGTCCGCTGGTTGTAGAATTCGAGTTGAATTAGGATACAACGCGATTAGTATTATGTTTAATTCTTGACATAATTGTGTCAATTTAAATGTCATGTGTGTTTTATGACCATCTACGAACAATATCACCGGAAAGCTTATTTTATTCTGTATTAGGTATGGATGAAAAACGTTGCCTATATATTCAAAAAATAATTCAGCCTTCATCCACCCATTATCACTAATTCCCACACCCCATTCATGTGGTACTGAATTTAAAATTTCCCGTGGTAACCTCTTGTAAGGGTATATAATCATTGGTGGCAAGGTTTCTCCACTTGCGGAGAAGCTAAACATAACAGTTAATGTGCATTTAGCCGCACCAATGTCAACTTCGTAGATATTTCTCTCTCCTCTGGGGGCGATTACCTTGTCATTTTTGGGACATAATTGGAAATTTGTCTCATCCCCATTGTAAATTCTTGATGGATCTTGTAATACTGAACTGTGTCCAGATGATTCTAAGCAATCTTCTATCTGTTTAAACCATTTTTTTAAGTCTTCTTCAGAGACCACTGAACTAGCTGAAGTAACAGCTTCTGAAGTTCTAATTGATAATTCGGGATGCCGTTTTAAAAAAAGGTTATACCATCCGATACCCGGATAATTTTCTTTGAACGGATTCGGTCTCTTTGTTTCCTCAAGAAATTCTTTTACGCAAGCTTGGACGTCATCCTTTCTCCTAGGAAAGCCTTTACAGCACGATGTAATGATCCAGTTAACCAAAGTGTTTTCCTCAACCTCTGTTAAAATTGTCTGTGGCCCATGACGAATTTTAGTCTGTACATCTTCAGGAAACTTAAGACGGAATTGAAGAGTACTTCTAGGTACACCACGTCTGTAAAGTTGGCTCAGCCTATATTGAATGCCCACTTGTAGTGTATGTAGATGGTTAGTTTTTCGTTAGGTGAGATAAGTTTTGCACCCGATTACGTAAGTTTCGCAAAGCTTGATTAACTTTTAAACAAAATTTTTGGGGCAGGCTGACTTCACACTAGCCTGTCCAAACGCGTATAATAAGATAATTTAATATAAATATGTTTCCTTACCGTTAGTTGAATTAAGTTTTAACAAAATTAAGTTTAGTTTCAAACTGGTTCTGGTCAAAAAAATAACAAACATGGGCATTCTAACTTCTTATTTCCGCAACCCAACGCAATAATTAGAAGTTTAAAGTTATTAACATACACGTCTCGATTAGTTGTCGTTAGTTTTGATATAATCGACGTTAGTTTTGGAACGCATTAGCTTGGAGATGCATGTACAATATTTGGGCAGGCCTGAGACCGGTTTTTTAAAATTAATAATTAAAACTCTCAGTCAGTGACAACGACGGTCGTACTATACGCTGAGTTTTGTTTTGACAAAATTGACATTAGTTGATGGTACGTTCGTACAGGCATACTTCTAGAATACAAGTAACACAGCTAGGCAGGCCAGAAACCTGTCATTTTTAATTACGTTTTAAGCTCTCAGTTTGTGACAACGACGGTCGTACTATACGTTGGTCCTAGGTGGAACAGTCTATAAGTTAACAGGTATTGTGGCGTATAGACCACATCACTATATTGCTTACAGCCGTCGACCAGAAAATGTATGGGAACGCCATGACGACACTGCAAGGGATGTTGTCAGATGCAGTATGGAAGAAAAAGTCAAATCTCAATTAATTTTGTAAAGGGTTTTTCAATAAGGGCGGGTCGATGTTGGAATGGAATAAAACAAGCTGTGCGTGAGGTATTCATGAAATTATTTTTTATTTGAAAGGCCCATCTATGCCATTATGTATGGAATATAACATTGTTCAAATGTCCGCCGCGGCTTCTCACGGTGGCACGGATCCGAGTGGTCCAATTTTCAATGACTCTGCCGCATAGATCCGGCTGAATTTGAGCGATGGCATTGATTATGTTGACTTTAAGGACATCGGTCGATTGCCGCTTATTGGTATAAACCTGCGACTTCAGGAAACTCCGCAAGAAAAATCTAGCGGGGTCAAATCGCACGATCTTGGTGGCCAATTCACGTCACCTCTGCGAGAGATAACCATACCCTCAAGTCGTTTATGCAGAATGTCCATTGTGGTGTCCGCTGGGTGGCACGCATCGCCGTCCTGCTGGAACCACATGTCGTCTATCTCCATATCGCTCAAAAAAGAAATCGGTTATCATCGTTCTGTAGCGCTTGCCGTTGACGGTGATGGCCTCACCAACGTCGTTTTCAAAAAAGTACGGAGCAATGACGCCGCTGGCCCAAAATCCGCACCAAACAGTAACTTTTTGTGGATGCATTACCACCTGCTGAACCTCGTGTGGGTTGGCGTCGTCCCATATACGGCAATTGTGCTTGTTAACATAGCCATTCATTCAAAAATGCGCCTCGTCGTTTAAAGATGATTTTTCGATCAAAATTGGGGTCCTCTTCCAAACGCTCCGAAGCCCAGTCAGCGAACAAACGGCGTTGTCTATGGTCCTTAACTTTAAGCTTCTGGGTCAGTTGGATCTTGTACGGGTGTAGGCCCAAGTCCCGACGTAAAATTCGCCAAGTTGAACTGTGCGAAAGGCTGAGATCTTGTGCACGGCGAGGAATTGACTGCCTCGAGTTCTCCTGCATACTTTCACGGACCACGGGAATGTTCTCGGCCGATTTGGTGTTCCTTTGACGTACGTCCTTCCAATGTTAACCATCGACGTTTTTTTTTCTACAGAAATTCAAGGTGTGGAGTGCAACCTGTAGGTATCAATACTATTGGTGCTGTACCAAAAAATATCGCTGATTTTCTCGGTGTTCCCAATGCTAGTGAGTATACAGGCCACTGTTTTAGACGGTGCTCTGCTACCTTCTTAGCTGATGCGGGAGCAAATATATCAACGCTCAAAAGACATGGGGATTGGCCTTCTACTTCTGTTGCGGAGGCATATATAAAGAATTATATAGAAAATAAAAAGGAAATCGGAAAAAAGATTCTATGGGAGAAAGAAAACAGTCAAAGAAGCTGAAACTATTCACAAATAATATTGTGGATACTGAATTATCTTCACCTGGAACAAACGTTCAAGTCCTCCAGGAAGAAGAAAAACCGATCGTTAAATCTTCAAATAATATTGAATTTAGCAATTTAACATAATGTATCAAAAATATTTATAATAAATAAATTATTAATTATCAGTTTCTTCAATTTTTCTTTACTTAAATATGATTAGTTTTGCGCACTAGTGCTTAAAAGTAATTACTTTTAAGCACTAGTGCGCAAAACAGTCATTTCGATACTAAAAATAACAATCGAAAAGACGTCATTATGAAACGAAATTATAAAAAAGTATTAATTGTCACTGTCACACATTAGATAACAAAAATAAGGTAGGAAAGTATTTTTTCTTTTCTCTCAAGATAATAAAATCGTTTACATAGCTTATTGTGTCTTATTTTACGATATTTTAAAAATAAGTGGGCGCCATTTTGAAATCTTATGTGCCCTTGGTCTAGTTTAACTTTTCTTATTAACACTTTTTTGTATCTCTCAAAATAAACGAAATATTCATGGTGCCGGACTTTTGACAAACACCCTATACAGAATTTATTTGTATCACAATATTATATATTCATAATATGGTATATCAAATTCTTATAAACTATAGCACAAAGAAAACAATGTACATTAACAGTACATGCTGTATGATTTGAAGGATGGAGGACCTGTTTAAGGAGCTCTGGATCTCTTCTTAGCAGTTTCCTTAAGATTTCTACTAAAACGTTTCACTAACTTACGCTTTTCCTTAGTTAGTATGACCGTCGTTGTCACAAATTGAGAGCTTAAAACGATATTAAAAATGACAGGTTTCTGGCCTACCCAGCTGCATTGCTTGTATTCTAGAAGTATGCCCGCACGAACGAACGTACCATCAACTAACGTCAATTTTGTCAAAACTAAACTCAGCGTATAGTACGACCATTGTTGTCATTGACCGAGAGTTTTAATTATTAATTTTAAAAAGCGCGGCGGACATTTGAACAATGTTATATTCCATACATAATGGCATAGATGGGCCTTTCAAATAAAAAATAATTTCATGAATACCTCACACACAGCTTGTTTTATTCCATTCCAACATCGACCCGCCCTTATTGAAAAACCCTTTACAAAATTAATTGAGATTTGACTTTTTCTTCCATACTGCATCTGACAACATCCCTTGCAGTGTCGTCATGGCGTTCCCATACATTTTCTGGTCGACGGCTGTAAGCAATATAGTGATGTGGTCTATACGCCACAATACCTGTTAACTTGTAGACTGTTCCACCTAGGACCAACGTATAGTACGACCGTCGTTGTCACAAACTGAAAGCTTAAAACGTAATTAAAAATGACAGGTTTCTGGCCTGCCTAGCTGTGTTACTTGTATTCTAGAAGTATGCCTGTACGAACGTACCATCAATTAATGTCAATTTTGTTAAAACAAAACTCAGCGTATAGTACGACCGTCGTTGTCACTGACTGAGAGTTTTAATTATTAATTTTAAAAAGCAGGTCTCAGGCCTGCCCAAATATTGTACATGCATCTCCAAGCTAATGCGTTCCAAAACTAACGTCGATTATATCAAAACTAACGACAACTAATCGAGACGTGTATGTTAATAACTTTAAACTTCTAATTATTGCGTTGGGTTGCGGAAATAAGAAGTTAGAATGCCCATGTTTGTTATTTTTTTGACCAGAACCAGTTTGAAACTAAACTTAATTTTGTTAAAACTTAATTCAACTAACGGTAAGGAAACATATTTATATTAAATTATCTTATTATACGCGTTTGGACAGGCTAGTGTGAAGTCAGCCTGCCCCAAAAAAATTTTTTTAAAGTTAATCAAGCTTTGCGAAGGGTTTGCATAATTTGCTGACCAAAAAAAAAATGTACTGTTAAATGGTGTGCTACCATCTTTTTAATGAATATACAGCATATATAAATGCATGAGTTTATGCTACCACCCATAATCCATCCCTACAACCCCTAGCAGATAGACTTTACTTGTGTGACTATTACAATTTTGCTTTAAATTCAGTGTTTTAAGTAATGCTACCAAGTTCATATTGCACACGCTAACTTCAGTAATTGATGTGATTATGCTACCACCCATAATCAATCCCTACAACCCCTAGCAGATAGACTTTACTTGTGTGACTATTACAATTTTGCTTTAAATTCAGTGTTTTAAGTAATGCTACCAAGTTCATATTGCACACGCTAACTTCAGTAATTGATGTGATTATGCTACCACCCATAATCAATCCCTACAACCCCTAGCAGATAGACTTTACTTGTGTGACTATTACAATTTTGCTTTAAATTCAGTGTTTTAAGTAATGCTACCAAGTTCATATTGCACACGCTAACTTCAGTAATTGATGTGATTATGCTACCACCCATAATCAATCCCTACAACCCCTAGCAGATAGACTTTACTTGTGTGACTATTACAATTTTGCTTTAAATTCAGTGTTTTAAGTAATGCTACCAAGTTCATATTGCACACGCTAACTTCAGTAATTGATGTGATTATGCTACCACCCATAATCAATCCCTACAACGCCTAGCAGATAGACTTTACTTGTGTGACTATTACAATTTTGCTTTAAATTCAGTGTTTTAAGTAATGCTACCAAGTTCATATTGCACACGCTAACTTCAGTAATTGATGTGATTATGCTACCACCCATAATCAATCCCTACAACCCCTAGCAGATAGACTTTACTTGTGTGACTATTACAATTTTGCTTTAAATTCAGTGTTTTAAGTAATGCTACCAAGTTAATATTGCACACGCTAACTTCAGTAATTGATGTGATTATGCTACCACCCATAATCCATCCCTACAACCCCTAGCAGATAGACTTTACTTGCGTGACTATTACAATTTTGCTTTAAATTCAGTGTTTTAAGTAATGCTACCAAGTTCATATTGCACACGCTAACTTCAGTAATTGATGTGATTATGCTACCACCCATAATCAATCCCTACAACCCCTAGCAGATAGACTTTACTTGTGTGACTATTACAATTTTGCTTTAAATTCAGTGTTTTAAGTAATGCTACCAAGTTCATATTGCACACGCTAACTTCAGTAATTGATGTGATTATGCTACCACCCATAATCAATCCCTACAACCCCTAGCAGATAGACTTTACTTGTGTGACTATTACAATTTTGCTTTAAATTCAGTGTTTTAAGTAATGCTACCAAGTTCATATTGCACACGCTTACTTCAGTAATTGATGTGATTATGCTATCACCCATAATCCATCCCTACAACCCCTAGCAGATAGACTTTACTTGTGTGACTATTACAATTTTGCTTTAAATTCAGTGTTTTAAGTAATGTTACCAAGTTCATATTGCACACGCTTAGTTCGGTAATTGATGCGATTATGTTACCACCCATAAACCATCCCTACAACCCCTCGCAAATAGACTTTACTTGTGTGACTATTACAGTACAGTAAATAATTTTCGTGTCAGGTTTTTATTAATTAAAATAAATAATTATTCATCTTCGCCTTCACTGAAAAAAATATTCTCAGTGGTGTAATCGTCACCTAAATTTATAGTCACTAGTATATCTACTAAATCGTCCATAATGTTGCATGCAATATTCTTTTTATTGCTTCTTTTGTAAAATTATTACCATCCATTTTGCATATCTCTTTGGCACATTCTCCCGTGGACTAGTAAACGAGACGATACTATTATCAGCATTACCATTATTTATATTTTTTGTTCTATTTCCGGCTTTAACAATGCGCTCCACAGTTCGGCTGCAAAATCCAAATGCTTCTGCAACAGACATTAACGTGCTTTACACCAAGATCTATATATTAAAAAATAATTATTACATAAATTTATTTCAGTTAATTATAAAATAACTTTCATTTTCTTTAAAATATTTATGAATATTCCAAATCACTTCTTTCGTTTGCTTTTGAACAAACTTCTTTGATGGTGTGTGTAGGACACATTTGACCGGACATTTGATAATAATAGTGGAAAATCCACAAATAGAACACTGAACACAGTGCCGCAATATGATCACTCACTCATATATGTGAGATAGAGAGTAGAGAAGTTTTCCTTGTTTATCATCTATGCATTTCTTTCTAAAAACCAAAATTTGTCTTTCGCGTAACCGACTCTTCATTTTTCATTTTGAAAGACCTCTAGCTCTAGTTGCCGTTACTGTTTGTTCGCTCTACCTACTGCACTGGCGTGCCAAACACTACTAATTTTAGTACCTACTCTATTTGTTTTATGTTATAACTCCCCAACCCTAAAACAGGTTTGACAATAACTAATATAAGTTGTTCATTCGGAATAATTTGTTAAGACAAATATATGTACTTGAAAATGAAATATTTATTATTGCCTCTTTGTACAATACATACCATAGTTTTAGAGACACGAATATAATATTCAAAGAAGGAGATTGGTAAATATGTGTATGTCCCTCAGGACAATTATGATTGTTATGGATTGTATGTATGTAGTATGTATGTTTGTTGATATGTTAGTAACAAATCAGATAATACATTAAATTTTCATATAACTAATGATCTTCAATCATACAGAGAATTCATTGCACAACTTGCGATCACTGGTTCCATAACCATCGTGAAAACAATAAAATTGGTACAACATTACTGAAATACTATAAATATAAACAATGCTGAAAATATATTAAAAAAATACTTACATATTAAATGTTATTAGAAATTCATGTACTTCTTCAGAAACAACCATACGTGAAGTCTATCTATCAAAGGTTGTAGGGATGGTTTATGTGTGGTAGCATAATCACATCAATTACTGAAGTAAGCGTGTGCAATATGAACTTGGTAGCATTAATTAAAACACTGAATTTAAAGCAAAATTGTAATAGTCACACAAGTAAAGTCTATCTGCTAGGGGTTGTAGGGATGGTTTATGGATGGTAGCATAATCACATCAAATAATGAAGTAAGCGTGTGCAATATGAACTTGGTAGCATTACTTAAAACACTGAATTTAAAGCAAAATTGTAATAGTCACACAAGTAAAGTCTATCTGCTACGGGTTGTAAGGATGGTTTATGGGTGGTAGCATAATCACATCAATTACTGAAGTAAGCGTGTGCAATATGAACTTGGTAGCATTAATTAAAACACTGAATTTAAAGCAAAATTGTAATAGTCACACAAGTAAAGTCTATCTGCTAGGGGTTGTAGGGATGGTTTATGGATGGTAGCATAATCACATCAAATAATGAAGTAAGCGTGTGCAATATGAACTTGGTAGCATTACTTAAAACACTGAATTTAAAGCAAAATTGTAATAGTCACACAAGTAAAGTCTATCTGCTACGGGTTGTAAGGATGGTTTATGGGTGGTAGCATAATCACATCAATTACTGAAGTAAGCGTGTGCAATATGAACTTGGTAGCATTAATTAAAACACTGAATTTAAAGCAAAATTGTAATAGTCACACAAGTAAAGTCTATCTGCTAGGGGTTGTAGGGATGGTTTATGGATGGTAGCATAATCACATCAAATAATGAAGTAAGCGTGTGCAATATGAACTTGGTAGCATTACTTAAAACACTGAATTTAAAGCAAAATTGTAATAGTCACACAAGTAAAGTCTATCTGCTACCGGTTGTAAGGATGGTTTATGGGTGGTAGCATAATCACATCAATTACTGAAGTAAGCGTGTGCAATATGAACTTGGTAGCATTAATTAAAACACTGAATTTAAAGCAAAATTGTAATAGTCACACAAGTAAAGTCTATCTGCTAGGGGTTGTAGGGATGGTTTATGGATGGTAGCATAATCACATCAAATAATGAAGTAAGCGTGTGCAATATGAACTTGGTAGCATTACTTAAAACACTGAATTTAAAGCAAAATTGTAATAGTCACACAAGTAAGGTCTATCTGCTACGGGTTGTAAGGATGGTTTATGGGTGGTAGCATAATCACATCAATTACTGAAGTAAGCGTGTGCAATATGAACTTGGTAGCATTAATTAAAACACTGAATTTAAAGCAAAATTGTAATAGTCACACAAGTAAAGTCTATCTGCTAGGGGTTGTAGGGATGGTTTATGGATGGTAGCATAATCACATCAAATAATGAAGTAAGCGTGTGCAATATGAACTTGGTAGCATTACTTAAAACACTGAATTTAAAGCAAAATTGTAATAGTCACACAAGTAAAGTCTATCTGCTACGGGTTGTAAGGATGGTTTATGGGTGGTAGCATAATCACATCAATTACTGAAGTAAGCGTGTGCAATATGAACTTGGTAGCATTAATTAAAACACTGAATTTAAAGCAAAATTGTAATAGTCACACAAGTAAAGTCTATCTGCTAGGGGTTGTAGGGATGGTTTATGGATGGTAGCATAATCACATCAAATAATGAAGTAAGCGTGTGCAATATGAACTTGGTAGCATTACTTAAAACACTGAATTTAAAGCAAAATTGTAATAGTCACACAAGTAAAGTCTATCTGCTACGGGTTGTAAGGATGGTTTATGGGTGGTAGCATAATCACATCAATTACTGAAGTAAGCGTGTGCAATATGAACTTGGTAGCATTAATTAAAACACTGAATTTAAAGCAAAATTGTAATAGTCACACAAGTAAAGTCTATCTGCTAGGGGTTGTAGGGATGGTTTATGGATGGTAGCATAATCACATCAAATAATGAAGTAAGCGTGTGCAATATGAACTTGGTAGCATTACTTAAAACACTGAATTTAAAGCAAAATTGTAATAGTCACACAAGTAAAGTCTATCTGCTACGGGTTGTAAGGATGGTTTATGGGTGGTAGCATAATCACATCAATTACTGAAGTAAGCGTGTGCAATATGAACTTGGTAGCATTAATTAAAACACTGAATTTAAAGCAAAATTGTAATAGTCACACAAGTAAAGTCTATCTGCTAGGGGTTGTAGGGATGGTTTATGGATGGTAGCATAATCACATCAAATACTGAAGTAAGCGTGTGCAATATGAACTTGGTAGCATTACTTAAAACACTGAATTTAAAGCAAAATTGTAATAGTCACACAAGTAAAGTCTATCTGCTACGGGTTGTAAGGATGGTTTATGGGTGGTAGCATAATCACATCAATTACTGAAGTAAGCGAGTGCAATATGAACTTGGTAGCATTAATTAAAACACTGAATTTAAAGCAAAATTGTAATAGTCACACAAGTAAAGTCTATCTGCTGGGGGTTGTAGGGATGGTTTATGGATGGTAGCATAATCACATCAAATACTGAAGTAAGCGTGTGCAATATGAACTTGGTAGCATTACTTAAAACACTGAATTTAAAGCAAAATTGTAATAGTCACACAAGTAAAGTCTATCTGCTACGGGTTGTAAGGATGGTTTATGGGTGGTAGCATAATCACATCAATTACTGAAGTAAGCGTGTGCAATATGAACTTGGTAGCATTAATTAAAACACTGAATTTAAAGCAAAATTGTAATAGTCACACAAGTAAAGTCTATCTGCTAGGGGTTGTAGGGATGGTTTATGGATGGTAGCATAATCACATCAAATACTGAAGTAAGCGTGTGCAATATGAACTTGGTAGCATTACTTAAAACACTGAATTTAAAGCAAAATTGTAATAGTCACACAAGTAAAGTCTATCTGCTACGGGTTGTAAGGATGGTTTATGGGTGGTAGCATAATCACATCAATTACTGAAGTAAGCGTGTGCAATATGAACTTGGTAGCATTAATTAAAACACTGAATTTAAAGCAAAATTGTAATAGTCACACAAGTAAAGTCTATCTGCTACGGGTTGTAAGGATGGTTTATGAGTGGTAGCATAATCACATCAATTACTGAAGTAAGCGTGTGCAATATGAACTTGGTAGCATTAATTAAAACACTGAATTTAAAGCAAAATTGTAATAGTCACACAAGTAAAGTCTATCTGCTAGGGGTTGTAGGGATGGTTTATGGATGGTAGCATAAACACATCAAATACTGAAGTAAGCGTGTGCAATATGAACTTGGTAGCATTACTTAAAACACTGAATTTAAAGCAAAATTGTAATAGTCACACAAGTAAAGTCTATCTGCTACGGGTTGTAAGGATGGTTTATGGGTGGTAGCATAATCACATCAATTACTGAAGTAAGCGAGTGCAATATGAACTTGGTAGCATTACTTAAAACACTGAATTTAAAGCAAAATTATAATAGTCACACAAGTAAAGTCTATCTGCTACGGGTTCTAAGGATGGGTTATGGGTGGTAGCATAATCACATCAATTACTGAAGTAAGCGTGTGCAATATAAACTTGGTAGCATTAATTAAAACACTGAATTTAAAGCAAAATTGTAATAGTCACACAAGTAAAGTCTATTTGCTAGGGGTTGTAGGGATGGTTTATGTATGGTAGCATAATCACATAAATTACTGAAGTAAGCGTGTGCAATATGAACGTGGTAGCATTAATTAAAATACTGAATTTAAAGCAAAATTGTAATAGTCACACAAGTAAAGTCTATTTGGTAGGGGTTGTAGGGATGGTTTATGTGTGGTAGCATAATCACATAAATTACTGAAGTAAGCGTGTGCAATATGAACGTGGTAGCATTAATTAAAATACTGAATTTAAAGCAAAATTGTAATAGTCACACAAGTAAAGTGTATTTGGTAGGGGTTGTAGGGATAGTTTATGGGTGGTAGCATAATCACATAAATTACTGAAGTAAGCGTGTGCAATATGAACGTGGTAGCACAAATTAAAATACTGAATTTAAAGCAAAATTGTAATAGTCACACAAGTAAAGTCTATTTGCTAGGGATTGTAGGGATGGTTTATGTGTGGTAGCATAATCACATAAATTACTGAAGTAAGCGTGTGCAATATGAACGTGGTAGCACAAATTGAAATACTGAATTTGAAGCGAAATTGTAATAGTGACACAAGTAAAGTCTATCTGCTAGGGGTTGTAGGGATAGTTTATGGGTGGTAGCATAATCACATAAATTACCGAAGTAAGCGTGTGCAATATGAACGTGGTAGCATTAATTAAAATACTGAATTTAAAGCAAAATTGTAATAGTCACACAAGTAAAGTCTATTTGCTAGGGGTTGTAGGGATGGTTTATGGGTGGTAGCATAATCACATAAATTACTGAAGTAAGCGTGTGCAATATGAACGTGATAGCATTAATTAAAATACTGAATTTAAAGCAAAATTGTAATAGTCACACAAGTAAAGTCTATTTGCTAGGGGTTGTAGGGATGGTTTTTGTGTGGTAGCATAATCACATAAATTACTGAAGTAAGCGTGTGCAATATGAACGTGGTAGCATTAATTAAAATACTGAATTTAAAGCAAAATTGTAATAGTCACACAAGTAAAGTCTATTTGCTAGGGGTTGTAGGGATGGTTTAAGTGTGGTAGCATAATCACATAAATTACTGAAGTAAGCGTGTGCAATATGAACGTGGTAGCATTAATTAATATACTGAATTTAAAGCAAAATTGTAATAGTCACACAAGCAAAGTCTATTTGCTAGGGGTTGTAGGGATGGTTTATGTGTGGTAGCATAATAACATGAATTACTGAAGTAAGTGTGTGCAATATGAACGTGGTAGCATTAATTAATATACTGAATTTAAAGCGAAATTGTAATAGTCACACAAGTAAAGTCTATTTGCTAGGGGCTGTAGGGATGGTTTATGTGTGGTAGCATAATAACATGAATTACTGAAGTAAGTGTGTGCAATATGAACGTGGTAGCATTAATTAATATACTGAATTTAAAGCGAAATTGTAATAGTCACACAAGTAAAGTCTATTTGCTAGGGGCTGTAGGGATGGTTTATGTGTGGTAGCATAATCACATAAATTACTGAAGTAAGCGTGTGCAATATGAACGTGGTAGCATTAATTAAAATACTGAATTTAAAGCAAAATTGTAATAGTCACACAAGTAAAGTCTATTTGCTAGGGGTTGTAGGGATGGTTTAAGTGTGGTAGCATAATCACATAAATTACTGAAGTAAGCGTGTGCAATATGAACGTGGTAGCATTAATTAATATACTGAATTTAAAGCAAAATTGTAATAGTCACACAAGCAAAGTCTATTTGCTAGGGGTTGTAGGGATGGTTTATGTGTGGTAGCATAATAACATGAATTACTGAAGTAAGTGTGTGCAATATGAACGTGGTAGCATTAATTAAAATACTGAATTTAAAGCAAAATTGTAATAGTCACACAAGTAAAGTCTATTTGCTAGGGGTTGTAGGGATGGTTTATGTGTGGTAGCATAATAACATGAATTACTGAAGTAAGTGTGTGCAATATGAACGTGGTAGCATTAATTAATATACTGAATTTAAAGCGAAATTGTAATAGTCACACAAGTAAAGTCTATTTGCTACGGGCTGTAGGGATGGTTTATGTGTGGTAGCATAATCATATAAATTACTGAAGTAAGCGTGTGCAATATGAACGTGGTAGCATTAATTAAAATACTGAATTTAAAGCAAAATTGTAATAGTCACACAAGTAAAGTCTATTTGCTAGGGGTTGTAGGGATGGTTTAAGTGTGGTAGCATAATCACATAAATTACTGAAGTAAGCGTGTGCAATATGAACGTGGTAGCATTAATTAAAATACTGAATTTAAAGCAAAATTGTAATAGTCACACAAGTAAAGTCTATTTGCTAGGGGTTGTAGGGATGGTTTAAGTGTGGTAGCATAATCACATAAATTACTGAAGTAAGCGTGTGCAATATGAACGTGGTAGCATTAATTAATATACTGAATTTAAAGCAAAATTGTAATAGTCACACAAGCAAAGTCTATTTGCTAGGGGTTGTAGGGATGGTTTATGTATGGTAGCATAATCACATAAATTACTGAAGTAAGCGTGTGCGATATGAACGTGGTAGCATTAATTAAAATACTGAATTTAAAGCAAAATTGTAATAGTCACACAAGTAAAGTCTATTTGCTAGGGGTTGTAGGGATGGTTTAAGTGTGGTAGCATAATCATATAAATTACTGAAGTAAGCGTGTGCAATATGAACGTGGTAGCATTAATTAATATACTGAATTTAAAGCAAAATTGTAATAGTCACACAAGTAAAGTCTATTTGCTAGGGGTTGTAGGGATGGTTTATGTATGGTAGCATAATCACATAAATTACTGAAGTAAGCGTGTGCAATATGAACGTGGTAGCATTAATTAAAATACTGAATTTAAAGCAAAATTGTAATAGTCACACAAGTAAAGTCTATTTGCTAGGGGTTGTAGAGATGGTTTAAGTGTGGTAGCATAATCATAAATTACTGAAGTAAGCGTGTGCAATATGAACGTGGTAGCATTAATTAATATACTGAATTTAAAGCAAAATTGTAATAGTCACACAAGTAAAGTCTATTCTAGGGGTTGTAGGGATGGTTTATGTGTGATAGCATAATCACATAAATTACTGAAGTAAGCGTGTGCGATATGAACGTGGTAGCATTAATTAAAATACTGAATTTAAAGCAAAATTGTAATAGTCACACAAGTAAAGTCTATTTGCTAGGGGTTGTAGGGATGGTTTAAGTGTGGTAGCATAATCATATAAATTACTGAAGTAAGCGTGTGCAATATGAACGTGGTAGCATTAATTAATATACTGAATTTAAAGCGAAATTGTAATAGTCACACAAGTAAAGTCTATTTGCTAGGGGTTGTAGGGATGGTTTATGTGTGATAGCATAATCACATAAATTACTGAAGTAAGTGTGTGCAATATGAACGTGGTAGCATTAATTAATATACTGAATTTAAAGCAAAATTGTAATAGTCACACAAGTCTATTTGCTAGGGGCTGTAGGGATGGTTTGTGTGTGGTAGCATAATCACATCAATTACTGAAGTAAGCGTGTGCAATATGAACGTGGTAGCATTAATTAATATACTGAATTTAAAGCGAAATTGTAATAGTCACACAAGTAAAGTCTATTTGCTAGGGGTTGTAGGGATGGTTTAAGTGTGGTAGCATAATCACATAAATTACTGAAGTAAGCGTGTGCAATATGAACGTGGTAGCATTAATTAAAATACTGAATTTAAAGCAAAATTGTAATAGTCACACAAGTAAAGTCTATTTGCTAGGGGCTGTAGGGATGGTTTAAGTGTGGTAGCATAATCACATAAATTACTGAAGTAAGCGTGTGCAATATGAACGTGGTAGCATTAATTAAAATACTGAATTTAAAGCAAAATTGTAATAGTCACACAAGTCTATTTGCTAGGGGCTGTAGGGATGGTTTGTGTGTGGTAGCATAATCACATCAATTACTGAAGTAAGCGTGTGCAATATGAACGTGGTAGCATTAATTAATATACTGAATTTAAAGCGAAATTGTAATAGTCACACAAGTAAAGTCTATTTGCTAGGGGTTGTAGGGATGGTTTAAGTGTGGTAGCATAATCACATAAATTACTGAAGTAAGCGTGTGCAATATGAACGTGGTAGCATTAATTAAAATACTGAATTTAAAGCAAAATTGTAATAGTCACACAAGTAAAGTCTATTTGCTAGGGGCTGTAGGGATGGTTTAAGTGTGGTAGCATAATCACATAAATTACTGAAGTAAGCGTGTGCAATATGAACGTGGTAGCATTAATTAAAATACTGAATTTAAAGCAAAATTGTAATAGTGACACAAGTAAAGTCTATCTGCTAGGGGTTGTAGGGATAGTTTATGGGTGGTAGCATAAACTAACGTATTTATATAGGATATATATTCAATATAAAGATGGTAGCACACCATGTAACAACACTTTTTTTTTTGGTCAGCAAATTATCTTTTCCCCTTTGCGAAACTTACGTAATCGGGTGCAAAACTTATCTCAACTAACGAAAAACTAACCATCTACATACACTACAAGTGGGCATTCGATATAGGCTGAGCCAACTTTACAGACGTAGGTACACCAAATGTTTCCGATGCCTTTTTTGTGACATTTTTTGGTTTTTGACCGCATTGAGAGCTTTCTTTAAATTCTCATCGGAATATTGCTTATTATATAGTTTACCTTTTGTAGTCTTTGGCATTCTGTTCAAAAGAAAAATGTTTTAATTAAAAAAGTATGATTTGAGAAGTACACAGAAAATTACAATTCAAATTAAAGTTATAATATAATTTTCAAATTAATTTTTACATCGTGCCAATAACTAATTTGTTCTCCGTAATACTTTTATATAATAATTGGCACTAGTGCCAATTATTGTCAGAACAGTGCATTTAGATTACAGTAATTGGTATAGATAAGATGAATATTAAATGTGTATTAAGGGATACATTTTACGTATAAAAATGACCTGTTATATCATATTAATACACTGGAATAAATACGAAATGAATGCGTACTTACCTGAATTGTAAATTAATAAAAATCTGGGGTGACTTCTCTAACAAATTTCTTAAGAAATCACATTGTAAACAAGAATCATGGAGGACATTGACACTTTCTAAAATATTTTGTGCACTACCAACCCTACGATAACAAAAATTACTAGTAATATAAAGTGAAGGTAGCAGCAATCAATAAAACTAAAAGAACTACAAACGTGAAACAAAAAGCTTAATACTGCGCTTCCGAAAAACGGGCTGCCAATTACTGTACCCCTGCCAACAATAGCACTGTTTACAGTGTTTACCCTACAAGCGTTCTATTCGCGATGCAAGCGTAGACGTCAGCGCCTCTAGCGCCCAAATAGTAACTTGCTCGGTGGGTATTGTCATCTTTCAATCTCGTGTTCGCTTTGTACTATTTTGTGTAATTTCGCTTTATTTCTGTATTATTATTCTAATTTAAGTGCTTTACGAAAAGTATATAAAATACTTTTGTATGTAAGCATCTTTTTCATCTACCTAGTATTGAAATTTAGAACTTTTATGGTAGTATTACTTATAAGGTTATATACTGATTTCATTTGTGATATTTTTATTTCATTTCAGTTTAATTTTTATTATTTTAAATACATGAATAATAAATACTGGTGTGTTCCGAGATGTAATTCTTGGGGTAAAAAGAATCCTGACATTTCGTTTCACCATTTTTCTATGCCAGGAAAGAAAAAAGTAGCCATAATTAATAAAACAGGAATGAAAGAGAAGGTTGATCAGCATTTAGCCTGGGTTTTAAAATTACGAATTGGGAAGTATTTATTATTCATGTTTTTCAAATAACAAATAGTAGGACGAAAGTGAATCTTTAAGGTAGCAAATTGTTTACAGCCTCGTCCGTAATTACTTGTAAGTACCTTAAAGACACTTTTCGTCTGAGGTAAATACATAATTTTATACTGGTTTCTAGTTATTAAATTATTAAAAGAAATATGCAGCAATTTATAGCAGTGAGTTTTGTATAAGTAGGCTAAATCGCAATTCGAAAATCCTAGCAAAATTTTGACAGATTGAAATTGAATTTTTCTGGTTTCTTATTTGTTATAATTGATGAAAAATACATTCGTCGAGATATTTTGGATAAAGCTGCTGAGGTGACGAACAATTTAATGCCGCATAAATAAATGATTCAATGTGAAGGTAAAGTTTTAATTTTTGTTTTATAAATTGTTCAAAAAACGTTGCTTTAGAAACCAGTATGCAGTATGACAAATATAATGATTTGAAGTACATATTTTTGGTTTCACTTTTATTTATGTATTAGAATATTATAACATTCAAACTTATTTTCGTAATAAATGTGTTTGTACTTCGCTACATATTTATTTTTATTGTAAACATCATAAATATATATTTTATATGAAGTTTCTAGCCTTAAATTATTTGCCCATTCGGTACTTATTTTTTGTAAGTTTTTATTTTAATCATTACAATTCTCATAAAATTGGAACAGTTTAATTTCTATAAATAATATTGATTTTTTTTACAATATTCTGGTTCTTTCAAATATAAATTGAATTAATTTTAATACGTACGACTGAAGTAATGCTTGCTAATTACAAATAGCTTCATTTTCTGTTACATTATTGTATTTTTGTAACAAAACCGAAGAAAGCGCATTTAAATACATTATAATGTAGACCGTACTAAGATGGCGGGCACGAGATTCCCCTCCGTCTCATGGCGACAAAAATTCTGTCCACATCTATACTTTACACACTCTCTAGTCCTATTCTATACTCTAAGCATAGCTCCTCCATGATATAACCTCAAAATATTAAGTTGTTGGAGGCTTTTAATTTAGTTATGGATTTTTATCCTTTCTCTATAGGTATGTTAGTTAAGAAAGAAGAAATATCTGTAAAGTTATTATCTTTCAACTGAAAAATAACGGACCAAGAAACAAAACATTCAGGTTTACTTTGTCAAAACAATTTAAACGGTAATATATTACAATTTAAAATTATGGTTATATTACAATTTTGAGTTAAATGTATTCTTATTCCAGACAGGTTGTAACGTGCAACCGCTAAGTGAGCGATTGGGATTATTTTTGCACACCCTAGCTGTTTTGATGCGCTAGCTTTTAACAGTGGAGGACGGAGAAGGTTAAAATTAAGTGAACAACCCCACAATGGTTGAATGGGCGCCACGTAATTTTTGTACGGAAATTGCGAAACGTTTTAAAATGAATTTTTACCTACCATAAATAATATAAATGTTGCCTGAAAACGACAAGAAAGGCCTTTGCAAATAATACTCAAGACTTTTATTTTTATAGCTGTGAATGAGCCTTAATAAAAAATGTTCTCGGCACATCATAACTGATAATGTACCAGTATTAAAAGTGTATTCTGCCGACCGCGACCGAATAATATAGTCTGTCCACAGATCATGTGACGTTCTCGGTCAAATAAAACTTTTGACGGTAAATTAAAAATTTTAGTATTATAGAATAGCTAGGTTTTTTTTCTTCTAATATAGTATAAAAATTAATAAATATATCATTACGGTATATTACCTAATGCTGAGTGTGCCAGACTGCTTTGTACACATATTTGTAACAACATATTCGTACCGTGCGGGCGTTTATCAGGCGTCACTACACGAGCACTCTTTGCTGGCGTGAAGAGTACACCAGAGGGGTCACTTTTGTGCCATAATATAGTATAATCTAGTTTAATTAAATAATTTGAGTAAAAGATATAGGGTGCTATTCTTGTGTCAACGTTAAAGGTCATCGTTAGCGCAGTTTAGAGTTGAACTCTAAAAAATTGTATTCTAGTGTCAGTTTTTACCGCCGCGAACGCTAGAGGTCACCTCTAAAGTTAAAAGTGCTATTGGGTAACTTTAAATCTTTTAAACGCTAACGAGATGGCGAATGAATATGGTGAGTGCGTCGAAATTCAAGATTTTAGAGAGGTTTTAGATGTAAATAGCGGAAGAATTAGAGTTGAACATGAAAGAACAAATCCTTTTCAACAGTTTGATGATGAAGAATTTAGACGAAGATACAGATTGCGAAAAGAAACTGACAATTTTAATTGATCTGGTTACGGAAGAACTGGAATCCATTTCACAGCAAGAAAGAAATATTAACTACAAGCTTTAAATATCACTTACATTTTTTGCGAAAGGATGCTACCAAGTTGAACTAGGTACGTAAAATTCATAAATTTTATACACTACCTAACCTTAAAATTCAATACGACTTATTACTTAATACAAAGAGTAAAAACGGTACATTTTAAAACCTTTTACTAAGTTTTTTTTTTGTAATAATACACTACATTTCAGGAGATCTGCATGGCGTAAGTCAATCTACGGTGTCCAGAATCATAGCTAGGGTATCAAGCTCCTTCGAAGCAGTTTTGCACAGATTTGTGAAGAACGAATGTAAGAGCTGAAGCTGGAATTCTATAGCATTGCTGGTTTTCCTAAGGTCGTGGGATGTGTGGATTGTACCCATGTACGAATTAAAAGCCCCGACAAAGAAAATCCAATGAAGCCGCGGATCGTTCCCTTTATTTTCCAATACAGCGCCTTTTACAAATTGTATACAATTATTTTCTCCTCTTCCTCAATTTTTATTTTCTATTTCTTTTCTCTTTACTCATATTACCTGATTATAATAATTTAAGTATGTATGAGAGTACAATAAATAAAAATTAATCTTAAAATTGTTCATTTTATATTATCTATAATTATTTATTGCCAACCTACTAATTTATTAAAGTATTAATACCTGTATATTAACAAACTAAATACTTGCTGTATTTATGTTTATTTGATCAAATTATTATTTAATATTATGAATTCTGATATTATACTTCGCAACTTTTAGGTTTTGACAGATAATACAGTGTTGCCAAATATTGTTTTGCTTAAAGGTCACTGTTAGTTATCGTAGCTCATTTACTGACAGTAGAAATGTAGAATAACATCAACTCTAAACATTAAAGGTCACCTTTAGCTAGAGACCGTCTCTAAGCTATTTTAACGTTGACACAAGAATAGCACCCATAGTTTTTAATTCATTTTTTTCAATTATTATTTAACTTGAATATAGAATAGAGATATGATATTATAGACATACTGTAATATACTATAATCTTCTCTTTCCTGTATAGTCAGGACTATTAACGTTTATTGCATGTGAAGATGGGCTAATTACTATAGAACTATTTATTGTCAAGAATGTATGGGTAGCAATACTTATATTAATCTAAGGGAACACACGCTCCGTCATAATGTACACAAATCGCCCTGTACATTTCCTGCCAAGCACTGTGTCATAACGTACAAATCTAGCCCATGAAGTTGGCGCGCGTCAAATTGTAGAATTGTACATTTCTTGCCTTATGCATCGTCATAATGTACATAGATCGCCTTGTACATTTCCTGCCCAGCACTGTGTCATAACGTACAAATCTAGCCCATGAAGTTGGCGCGTATCAACTTCGCGCGCTTACATATTTAAAAAGTACACTCCGTCCTACAAATTGTAACAAAATAAAATTATTAAATTGGAATAGGTTAATAGTTATAGTGAGCACTGATAGATGTCGCAACGAAATAAATTGTGAAAGTTAACAAACATTTATTAGTTTTCTTGTATTACAGCATCAAAAAATAAATCAAGTATTTGAATCACTTATAATCTTTTATTTGCACATGTATAACAATCTGTAAATAGCAATTATTTATATTATAAATAAATGGGAATGGTGTAGCAGTAAATAATATAAACCTACTAATCTGTATATACAATAAAGTTTATAAACACATATATTTGTTGCAAGAAGCTGATATCAATGGGAATAGTGTTTGAGAAGGATGTATTATTTTTAATTTTTATTGTATTTAAGGTAGGAGGCAAATAAAACACATTCATCTTTGCATAACTTATAATTAATCTTATTTTACATTATACAATGACAATATTTATACATAGACATAACGGTTTAAGTGTAAAATGCTACTGATAGAAAACAATAATCCTTTTCAGCTGTCTCTTGTATCTCTGCCAATAGTAAGTAAAATGGCGTCTGCAACAGTCAGCTGGGCTGTGAAACAAAATCTCGCTTTGTAACGACTTTCGACAAGTTTCTTAAAGTTGTCTGAGACTTTCCTCATAGTTTAAATCTATTTAAAAAAACACACACGCGCCATGAATCTTATCACAAGTGCATAACCATGACTCCCGTCAGTTGTTGGCTTACTACGCGCAGATCTCTTTAAATTGAAAAGGTCTATTTCAAATATGTAAACACGATTATTAAGGAAATCCATGTGCAATAGAAATTAAATCAAGACATTCATTTACAATACACGAATTCTCCATGCCACAACGTCATAAAGAATAATAAAAAATAATCGTACACATAAAACCAAGTCTACCAAAAACATGGTTTAAATCTAACAATCTGACTTAACAAAACTATCTTATGACGTAGAAAGAAGCTAAAACATATGTAAAGGAACAGCCTAGATATCAATTAATTTCCAAATTCTTCAAATTTTTGAAGCCGAATTGAGGAAAAAAAGGATTATTATATGAAGATCACGCTGCAAAAAAGAGGAATGTCATTGTTATGTAGTTTTCGGGAAATAAAAAAAACAAATTTATATTATATTTGTGTTGTATGGCTATATATTTCACAGGTTAACTTTGAGACTATGATTCTTATTGCATTGGAAGTTTATACATAAAATTCTACCGTATTTGATGTACATGATGTATATTTCATTAAAAAATGTGACCCTTTTTGCAATGTAGTTTTCATATATAATTTTTATTTTAATAATTTTTACCTCACGCTAAGAGAGCTATTGGATTCATGCTAAAAATCGCATATCCAGATTTTATTGAATAAGCACGTTTTAAGGTCCCTATAATCCGATTTTAACATTTTACGATGATATCTGTGTGTGTGTATGTGGGATGTTGTAAGGACGATTACTCAAAAACTATAAGACTTTATATTTGTTTACGTATTTCCCAATCGGACATTCATGGGAAGATCTGAAAAGGTTTTGGTAACAATTGGACAACTGGAAGTAGAAGATTCTTGAAAAAAAATCTTCTAAATATTGATGTTGGGATAGATATTGGGGAAGAGACGGAAAGATAGGATAATGAATGAAAAAATAAGGGAAATGGCTCGAGTAATAGAAGTTTGTAGAAAGATACAAGAGAAACGATTACATTAGTATGAACATGTCATGAGAATAGATAAAGAATATATTGGAAGAATGAATAGCTTAATTGTAGAAGGTGAAAGAAACAGAGGAAGACCAAAGATAAGATGGAAGAACTGTATTGCGGAACACTTGAGAAAAAAGGAACGGAATGAGGACGACACACAAAACAGAAATGAGTGAAAAAAGAAAATAAAACATAGCGACATAGGAAAAGCTAAAGAAGAAGATGTCAGTGTCAAGGGCAATTTGCTTAGTTTGTTTATGAAGTAATTTAACTGGAAATATAGAATATTTTGCAAGAAAAATTATATATGGAATTTGTACATAATACACGGAATTGATGGAAGGTAATGTGCTGGCAACATCAGCTTTTTTTAAGAAAAACAATTAAGAGCTTCAAATTAAGGTACTTCAGGTAGATCAATTGTAACCAAAATCTAATCAATTGGATGTAAGAATAGGAATAAAAAAATTGTAATTTTTGAAATTGTAGTATTGGAGTTATCGCGGACGAAACGATCATCACACACACACATACATACAGACATCATCGTAAAAATAGTAAAGAATAACACGTGAAATATCTCCAAATAAATCTGCTTTATTAAATAAAATAAAGGCACTAGATCAACGTTACAAAATGAAAATAAAACTGCTCCAGCAGAGGAATCGAAGAAATATTAAAAAAATTGCTACTATGTCGTCAGGACTTTGTGCTTTAAAGAATCAAAACTTTTTACAAGAAGATCAGCTGATTGTTTTGAAAAATATATCGACCCCTAATAAGGAAATATTTAATCCAATGGAAAACAATATTATTTATTTGATTAAAGCTATTTTAGAAAAATATATTTCCATACGACTATACTACATTGCAAAGAATATAAAAGATTCATCACAAAGTCGATGACAACAATATAACAAATTAATTCTGTTCGAAGGTTACTAGTTTCAGATATTTATATTTATTGGATTTCTTTAAATTTTAAAAATAATTATGTATTTTATTTTAGTTACTGACTTATCTTGTATAAATAAAAACATTTTATTACGATTGATATTATTTATTTCCTACGTTGGATTTATTCTAGTAAATTACACTATTACTATTGTTTTATTACTCCAATATAACTTTATTTTACGTAAAATAGACAAATTTGAATAACGCGCGAAAATGGGGCTGCACAATATGGCTGACGCTTCATTCCCCTTCCGTCACTAGGCATCAAGGTCATTGCCTACAATCGTACTTTACGCTCCCTCTATGTATTATATTTTTAACTCTATGGTCAAATTTAAATACATAACAGTGTACATAACGGCCACAAACAAATAATACCGATATATATATATATATATATATATATATATATATATATATATATATATATATATTTATTTATTTCATGTATAAATTTCTTAACTATAATATAATATAAATATAAAAGATTTAGATTTAACAATATTCACAGTTATCTATATATACATATATATATATATATATATATATATATATATCTCACATATACCATGCATATCAAATACACAAATAGTATACATCATAATCGAGCACCTGGCGATACATACGTGAACGCCATACCTGTACAGTAATTAGAATAACTGTGACTATTACCACTCACCTTTAATTACAACAAACTGCTTCTCTTTTCTTATGGATACTATCACACACATCCGCGTGGGATTCTTCACACGCACCAACTAAACTGCCCATCCAAGGGTCATGGGAATGTCAAGTGTGTTTGCCTGCGCTTCTAACCGAGTAGCGTGCCACCGAAAAGTGAATCTTACACGAGTATATACATATTTTGTAATTTTTATTCTTAACCTAGGATCTTTTGCATCGTATTATATAATCGATGTTAAAATTTCCTGCCTTTTTGAATTCTTCTATTCCGTGTTATGAATATATACTTTTTTTAAAGTGCAACAAACATCCTATGCCTATCCGACGAACGTTACATGTTATCTGAGTATGATTGTAGATAAGGTAGTGTGTTCAAGTTACAAAATATCGAAGAATACACATACACCGATATGAAAGCCGAGTCAGCGTTTATCGTTTATGTATTCCAAGCTACACTCGTCGATTTCCAACTTGGCAAACTCATTTACATCTGTACTTGTCCGGCGGCTGTCGATTTATCCACCAGGCACTTAGAGTTATGTGTCAATAAATTTGGCTCGTGACGGTTATGGATACAAGAAGTGGCAAGAATCGATTGCTTCATTATTTTTTTGACATATTTACACGCAATATTTCATCATGAATAGGACACCGTGCACTGCAGACTCTTACAGAATGCCCCGTATGTATTTATTTATCGGGAAATACCCAATAAATACTATCCAGTTTATAATTTTTGAACGGAAACAGAATTAAAATATGTATATAAAAGTCATGGTAAATATTACACAATATTAAATTGCAATATTTTATAGTTATTCAAGTATTAAGGCCAGTAAGTGCTTCCTACGGATTGAAAATGATTTTGGAGATCGAGACGAAGTCCAGATCTCCAATACATCCGATACCGGTAGAAGAACACTTACTGACCCTAAAGCTGATTATTAACTGACAATATACTCAACTAATTGCCATCTTAAATTTTATTACTTTAATAAAATTTATTTGCGAATTATTAAAGACGAAAACATGTGTCACATGCAGACAATGGTTTATTTGTAAATAAATTATTATGAAACCTAAAGAAAATAAATATTATAAGCAATGTATTCAAGTTCTATACACTCTAAATACACCATATGAAAAATTGCTTAAGAAATCAATGTTAAAATCACCACAAATAAATAAATTTGTATTGGGGTGATGTATGTCGTGTAAAATGTGTTCAAATTGTTGCTCAAAAATATTGAAGTTTCCACTTGGTGATCTATAAAATACCAATATGAATAAGGGTACGTTGAGGCATTTTAGTTTTATGAGAGAAAATTCGAAATCTTTTTCTTGGATACTGTTATTTAACGAAGATATTACATGAAATTCCAGATTATGCTGTTTAATAAGAATGCCGGTACCGCCACGTGTATGCTCATTCCTACAGAAGAAACTGGCAGTTTTATAGTGTGGAATATGTAATGCAGTAAATTCTTCGGCGGTAAGCCAATGTTCACTAAGTAAAATAATATCTGGATGGTAATTGTAGGTATCAAGAAAAGTTTCTAGTTCAAGTGCTTTATTACGTATTCCTTGAATATTGATATAGAATAAATCAAGATTGTTATTTTGGTTGCCATTTATAATTAGAAAAGCTATTATACATAATTTTAATGATCTATAATGTACACTGAATAGACCCATTGCACAAAGAGATAGTAAAAAGTGAGATGTTTTCAATGTGACAAGGCGAAGGCAGAACGATAACGCAAATAATCTTTTAATAAACTTAAGGCGTGTGCAACTTAGCCAAGACCTTGGGCCAGAAAGCAAATATCACATCAAATATATATATATATATATATATATATATATATATATATATATATATATATATATATATATATATATATATATATATATATATATTTATTAAGTTAGTAATTTCTTTCATATAACATGATTTATACAGCAACATGTAAGCTACTTGATGGATGTAAATTCATGATACCACTTCCGGTTTATTAGTAATTAATATCAACTTTGATATTTCAAATAGAACTTACTATCAAATTTGATTTACAATCATGTAAAATAATCCATATGTTACATTCTTAAAAAGTAAAATGGCGGGCACTTTTTTATACACCTAGTCGAAAAGAGAATAGTTAGCCATATGACTGTGGCTTAACTAAAACAATAATTGTAACCATCATTATTAAACAAAATAATTTTTTTTTTTTGTCATAATAATACAGAAAATAAGAATAAGGACCACTTAATAACAACAAAATGATTTTACAACAAATATTCAAAATGACTCCCAGCCTCTTCAATACATTTTTCACAACGTTTTGAAACAGAATAAGTAGCCCTTTCTATTTGGTCTGCAGATAAAGATTAATTAAGATACATTTAAAACATAGTAACAAACAATGGAAACATTAAATATATTCATTTTGTTTTATAGTAAGTATTCAAAATGTGCCCCTCGAGCTCGAATGCAAGCTTGACATCGACGAATCATGGCATCATAAACTAAATTAATTGTATTTTTTCTAACAATTGGTTACGTGTGTTTATTTGAACACTATACACCATTTTCTTCATGTGTCCCCATAAATAGTAACCCAGATGATTTAAATCGGGAGATCGTGCGTCCTATCCATCTATTCGGATAATGCTGATTTATCCAAGCAGTCACTTGTCTTCCGTAATGAGGAGGGGCGCCGTCATGCTGATACCACATTTGTTGTCGTATCTGGAGAGGTACTTCTTCCATCATTTCACAATGTGGCTGTTATGAAAATTATTTATTCCATCTCATGTAAACTGTGCCTCATCGGACCACAATACCTTTGAAATAAAATGTGAGTCATTGGCATTTTGGTTTAATAACCAGCGACAAAACTCTAAACGTGGACCATAATCTGCAGGTTCGAGTCCTTGCACGCGTTGAAAATGATATGGATGTAGTTCTTCGCGGTTTAATCCGCCAAACAGACATGTGTGACATGTGTAATTGTCTTTCGATTCGTCGAGTGCTCGTTCTCGGATCATCAAGAACTGCATTAATAACATTTTCTTCGTAAATATTGCGCGGTCCAATACCATCATTTTGAACTCCACCCCGTACAGCTGTTCTCCCTGTTTCTGTCAACCTTTGAAAATTGCGTGCAAATACGCGATGGGAAGGTTGACGTCTGTTGGGATACCTATTTTGATATTCTCTGGACGCACGGAGGGCACTACCATCACAGAATCCATACACAAATATTATATCTGCGTATTCTGCAACACTAAACCCATCCATTTCACAATAACAATAAAAAAAATTCAATTTTATATTAATTTTGCATTGTTTTCCATTGTTTATTACTCTGGATTGACGGTATCTTGATTATAAAAATTTAAAAATTGCTGCTATTTATAAAATTTAGAACTCTTGTATTTTGGTAACCAAAAGGAATAAGACCTATGTTCATATAACATTTTTTACTCAAAATGATGTCAGGAATATGTTACTAATTTTTTTTACACTAGTCCTGATACACTCTGTATATATACATAACCAAATAACACTTCGTGAGAGTGTGCCGTGCCAGCTTCAATGGGGTCGGTGTGCGTTCTCAAAGTAAAGGAATTTAATATAATAAAATAAGCAGTACTTACTGTATCTGGAACCGGAAAATTGCAAAAAGGACGGTACAAATGAGATATAAAGTTATATTACCTACCGTGGTTATTATTGACTGAGGTTCGAGAAATAAAAGGATTCCCGAATTACAAGCCAGAAATATGGGCAACAATGCAACCAATATAAATATAAAAAATACTTTACATAAAATATTATTTGCTACAATAATGCTAACAATGAGCTGTTGGCTCCAATTCCCATAACACAACAATACGGAATACTGAAGCTACATTAACTCAATGGTGAACTTTTAATAAATCATCAAATTAAACAAAATATTAATAATCACATTCATCACAAGGAACCTCGAAATAAAAGTTAATAATAATACGACGATGAATAGTTACATTTAGATTGTGAAGGTGAGTAAACATATAGAAAATTGGCAATTCGGGGAAAAAGCGTCTTAGTGGGAATTTAGACCGTAACAATAGACAACAATAAAATGCACTAAATACAAAAAACAGCAGTGAAAAATGCTTGAGGCCAATGTTATTTACAGCAAAATGTGAAATAATCAATGAAAACAATCTAAATTACATAAATAAATAGTCATCGACAAGATTAGATGATCACTCAGCGCTGCGCCCGTTCTAAAAACGTTCGACCAGCATCGCCGGTCGCGTTCTCGATAGACTCAGTGGCGTCGGGGCACGCACGCTTCCCTGCCCCCTCCTTAAAACTGTTTTGTCCCGGAACAGTTTTTGATGACGAAATTTGCATGTATTACTCCTGGTGCATTTAGTAGTTTTTAAGAAATGACAGTCGATGATCCGTTCGATTTCTTCTTTCTGTCCGTTAAAATTAAAGCTACAGATGAGAATTTCAACGCCGGTATAGCAAAGAGGATCTATAACATGTTCCTAACAATCTTCCAATCCAAACGATCTAGACCACAGCTTAACTTCGGTACTGCTGGCTTCAATATGCCATTTTCTAGCAGATTATCCCCCAAATCGCACAGCGAATTCCAAATACTGCGAACGACGGCTTGGTGGTTTTGTCCAGGTAGTAAATATAACGGTGATGTTTTTTATTGCTATCCCTCCAGTCATAGCGTTTTCCCGATGGATAGACTTTGTTTGGCCAGTTTTTGTAATCGTCCAAATTTCGTCTTAAAGACTGAAGCTATGTGACATCTTTGTCTTCTGATACGCAGTGGCTGAGGGAATAATATAAAGATACGGTGAACAGATCTTGATGTTCTTCTTTCGTCACGCCATACCGCGCCTTGTGACCAAAGGAATACTTTTCCATGATTTCTTCAAAAGACGGTTCTTGAGCAATGATCCGACGAATCGTTGCTCCATGATAGTCTTCATGGTTGTCACCGGCAAAAGAGACTAGCCGATTAAAGTGTACTACTCTCGACTTCCCTGTTGGTGTTTTTCTAATTCTGTATATCACGTCGCTTATCCTCTTAAATATCTCATAGGGACCTTCACAATTTCTTTGTAAATTCAGCGGTAAACCGCAACACCTTTGTGGATTGTAAAGCCACACTAATTCCGTAGGTTGATAGTAACCTTTTTCAGCCTGTCATATTAGTCCTTCATTCGGCTGCTGCCAGCCTGAATGTTCCTGCGGACATGTTCATGAATGTCATCCATTCTTCTCCGTAAGTTCGTAAGGTAATCTTCCCTGGCCAGGTTTTTTCTAGATTTGCTGCCAAACTCCAAACCGCATGGTAAGCACAACTCACGCCCGAATAAGATGTCGCAGGAGTTTGCCCTGATGTTTCGTGCACGGATGAGCGATAAGCTATCAGGAACAGATGAAGATGTCGGTCCCAGTGTCTTTGGTGATTGGAGACTACCGTCGACAAATATCGGTTAATCGTTCTGTTCATTCGTTCAACCATGCCATCGGACTGCGGATGTAATGCACTTGTTCTCGTTTTATTAATTCCTAATATCTTGGGTCAACGGCGGACCCAAATTTCTACCTTGGTCGGAGTGAAGTTCACGTGGTACCCCAAATCGGCATATACATTCTTTGACTACGAGTCCAGCCCCAAATGTATTCGTACCCTCTGAAAAAAATATATTAACAGCAAGAAGAAATATTTTTTTAGATTATAATAGTTAAGACTATATTTGGGCAATTTTTATTGTATGTATTAATAAAGTGCAATGGATTTAAATATAATGTTATTACCTAAATTTATCATTTTAACAATAATTTACGAGCAAATAGATGACAACAGACACGCTATTTTTTTATTTTTTTTAATTCCGACAGTAAATAATACAATATTTATGTTAGTATTAACTATTTATAAAACTGAAGGTAAAGGAAACTGACAATATATTCAATTAATTACTATATTAAATTTTGTTTTTAGTAAAATTATTTGCAAAGTGATATTTATTTATTAAAGTACCACCTACAATTATATTAAAAACAAGAATAAATAAACTTCTGAATGCTATGATTATTACTCCAACAATTTTTCATATGGTGTATTTAGAGTGTATAGAACTTGAATACATTGCTTATAATATTTATTTTCTTTAGGTTTCATAATAATTTATTTACAAATAAACCATTGTCTGCATGTGACACATGTTTTCGTCTTTAATAATTCGCAAATAAATTTTATTAAAGTAATAAAATTTAAGATGGCAATTAGTTGAGTATATTGTCAGTTAATAATCAGCTTTAGGGTCAGTAAGTGTTCTTCTACCGGTATCGGATGTATTGGAGATCTGGACTTCGTCTCGATCTCCAAAATCATTTTCAATCCGTAGGAAGCACTTACTGGCCTTAATACTTGAATAACTATAAAATATTGCAATTTAATATTGTGTAATATTTACCATGACTTTTATATACATATTTTAATTCTGTTTCCGTTCAAAAATTATAAACTGGATAGTATTTATTGGGTATTTCCCGATAAATAAATACATACGGGGCATTCTGTAAGAGTCTGCAGTGCACGGTGTCCTATTCATGATGAAATATTGCGTGTAAATATGTCAAAAAAATAATGAAGCAATCGATTCTTGCCACTTCTTGTATCCATAACCGTCACGAGCCAAATTTATTGACACATAACTCTAAGTGCCTGGTGGATAAATCGACAGCCGCCGGACAAGTACAGATGTAAATGAGTTTGCCAAGTTGGAAATCGACGAGTGTAGCTTGGAATACATAAACGATAAACGCTGACTCGGCTTTCATATCGGTGTATGTGTATTCTTCGATATTTTGTAACTTGAACACACTACCTTATCTACAATCATACTCAGATAACATGTAACGTTCGTCGGATAGGCATAGGATGTTTGTTGCACTTTAAAAAAAGTATATATTCATAACACGGAATAGAAGAATTCAAAAAGGCAGGAAATTTTAACATCGATTATATAATACGATGCAAAAGATCCTAGGTTAAGAATAAAAATTACAAAATATGTATATACTCGTGTAAGATTCACTTTTCGGTGGCACGCTACTCGGTTAGAAGCGCAGGCAAACACACTTGACATTCCCATGACCCTTGGATGGGCAGTTTAGTTGGTGCGTGTGAAGAATCCCACGCGGATGTGTGTGATAGTATCCATAAGAAAAGAGAAGCAGTTTGTTGTAATTAAAGGTGAGTGGTAATAGTCACAGTTATTCTAATTACTGTACAGGTATGGCGTTCACGTATGTATCGCCAGGTGCTCGATTATGATGTATACTATTTGTGTATTTGATATGCATGGTATATGTGAGATATATATATATATATATATATATATATATATATATATGTATATATAGATAACTGTGAATATTGTTAAATCTAAATCTTTTATATTTATATTATATTATAGTTAAGAAATTTATACATGAAATAAATAAATATATATATATATATATATATATATATATATATATATATATATATCTCACATATACCATGCATATCAAATACACAAATAGTATACATCATAATCGAGCACCTGGCGATACATACGTGAACGCCATACCTGTACAGTAATTAGAATAACTGTGACTATTACCACTCACCTTTAATTACAACAAACTGCTTCTCTTTTCTTATGGATACTATCACACACATCCGCGTGGGATTCTTCACACGCACCAACTAAACTGCCCATCCAAGGGTCATGGGAATGTCAAGTGTGTTTGCCTGCGCTTCTAACCGAGTAGCGTGCCACCGAAAAGTGAATCTTACACGAGTATATACATATTTTGTAATTTTTATTCTTAACCTAGGATCTTTTGCATCGTATTATATAATCGATGTTAAAATTTCCTGCCTTTTTGAATTCTTCTATTCCGTGTTATGAATATATACTTTTTTTAAAGTGCAACAAACATCCTATGCCTATCCGACGAACGTTACATGTTATCTGAGTATGATTGTAGATAAGGTAGTGTGTTCAAGTTACAAAATATCGAAGAATACACATACACCGATATGAAAGCCGAGTCAGCGTTTATCGTTTATGTATTCCAAGCTACACTCGTCGATTTCCAACTTGGCAAACTCATTTACATCTGTACTTGTCCGGCGGCTGTCGATTTATCCACCAGGCACTTAGAGTTATGTGTCAATAAATTTGGCTCGTGACGGTTATGGATACAAGAAGTGGCAAGAATCGATTGCTTCATTATTTTTTTGACATATTTACACGCAATATTTCATCATGAATAGGACACCGTGCACTGCAGACTCTTACAGAATGCCCCGTATGTATTTATTTATCGGGAAATACCCAATAAATACTATCCAGTTTATAATTTTTGAACGGAAACAGAATTAAAATATGTATATAAAAGTCATGGTAAATATTACACAATATTAAATTGCAATATTTTATAGTTATTCAAGTATTAAGGCCAGTAAGTGCTTCCTACGGATTGAAAATGATTTTGGAGATCGAGACGAAGTCCAGATCTCCAATACATCCGATACCGGTAGAAGAACACTTACTGACCCTAAAGCTGATTATTAACTGACAATATACTCAACTAATTGCCATCTTAAATTTTATTACTTTAATAAAATTTATTTGCGAATTATTAAAGACGAAAACATGTGTCACATGCAGACAATGGTTTATTTGTAAATAAATTATTATGAAACCTAAAGAAAATAAATATTATAAGCAATGTATTCAAGTTCTATACACTCTAAATACACCATATGAAAAATTGTTGGAGTAATAATCATAGCATTCAGAAGTTTATTTATTCTTGTTTTTAATATAATTGTAGGTGGTACTTTAATAAATAAATATCACTTTGCAAATAATTTTACTAAAAACAAAATTTAATATAGTAATTAATTGAATATATTGTCAGTTTCCTTTACCTTCAGTTTTATAAATAGTTAATACTAACATAAATATTGTATTATTTACTGTCGGAATTAAAAAAAATAAAAAAATAGCGTGTCTGTTGTCATCTATTTGCTCGTAAATTATTGTTAAAATGATAAATTTAGGTAATAACATTATATTTAAATCCATTGCACTTTATTAATACATACAATAAAAATTGCCCAAATATAGTCTTAACTATTATAATCTAAAAAAATATTTCTTCTTGCTGTTAATATATTTTTTTCAGAGGGTACGAATACATTTGGGGCTGGACTCGTAGTCAAAGAATGTATATGCCGATTTGGGGTACCACGTGAACTTCACTCCGACCAAGGTAGAAATTTGGGTCCGCCGTTGACCCAAGATATTAGGAATTAATAAAACGAGAACAAGTGCATTACATCCGCAGTCCGATGGCATGGTTGAACGAATGAACAGAACGATTAACCGATATTTGTCGACGGTAGTCTCCAATCACCAAAGACACTGGGACCGACATCTTCATCTGTTCCTGATAGCTTATCGCTCATCCGTGCACGAAACATCAGGGCAAACTCCTGCGACATCTTATTCGGGCGTGAGTTGTGCTTACCATGCGGTTTGGAGTTTGGCAGCAAATCTAGAAAAAACCTGGCCAGGGAAGATTACCTTACGAACTTACGGAGAAGAATGGATGACATTCATGAACATGTCCGCAGGAACATTCAGGCTGGCAGCAGCCGAATGAAGGACTAATATGACAGGCTGAAAAAGGTTACTATCAACCTACGGAATTAGTGTGGCTTTACAATCCACAAAGGTGTTGCGGTTTACCGCTGAATTTACAAAGAAATTGTGAAGGTCCCTATGAGATATTTAAGAGGATAAGCGACGTGATATACAGAATTAGAAAAACACCAACAGGGAAGTCGAGAGTAGTACACTTTAATCGGCTAGTCTCTTTTGCCGGTGACAACCATGAAGACTATCATGGAGCAACGATTCGTCGGATCCTTGCTCAAGAACCGTCTTTTGAAGAAATCATGGAAAAGTATTCCTTTGGTCACAAGGCGCGGTATGGCGTGACGAAAGAAGAACATCAAGATCTGTTCACCGTATCTTTATATTATTCCCTCAGCCACTGCGTATCAGAAGACAAAGATGTCACATAGCTTCAGTCTTTAAGACGAAATTTGGACGATTACAAAAACTGGCCAAACAAAGTCTATCCATCGGGAAAACGCTATGACTGGAGGGATAGCAATAAAAAACATCACCGTTATATTTACTACCTGGACAAAACCACCAAGCCGTCGTTCGCAGTATTTGGAATTCGCTGTGCGATTTGGGGGATAATCTGCTAGAAAATGGCATATTGAAGCCAGCAGTACCGAAGTTAAGCTGTGGTCTAGATCGTTTGGATTGGAAGATTGTTAGGAACATGTTATAGATCCTCTTTGCTATACCGGCGTTGAAATTCTCATCTGTAGCTTTAATTTTAACGGACAGAAAGAAGAAATCGAACGGATCATCGACTGTCATTTCTTAAAAACTACTAAATGCACCAGGAGTAATACATGCAAATTTCGTCATCAAAAACTGTTCCGGGACAAAACAGTTTTAAGGAGGGGGCAGGGAAGCGTGCGTGCCCCGACGCCACTGAGTCTATCGAGAACGCGACCGGCGATGCTGGTCGAACGTTTTTAGAACGGGCGCAGCGCTGAGTGATCATCTAATCTTGTCGATGACTATTTATTTATGTAATTTAGATTGTTTTCATTGATTATTTCACATTTTGCTGTAAATAACATTGGCCTCAAGCATTTTTCACTGCTGTTTTTTGTATTTAGTGCATTTTATTGTTGTCTATTGTTACGGTCTAAATTCCCACTAAGACGCTTTTTCCCCGAATTGCCAATTTTCTATATGTTTACTCACCTTCACAATCTAAATGTAACTATTCATCGTCGTATTATTATTAACTTTTATTTCGAGGTTCCTTGTGATGAATGTGATTATTAATATTTTGTTTAATTTGATGATTTATTAAAAGTTCACCATTGAGTTAATGTAGCTTCAGTATTCCGTATTGTTGTGTTATGGGAATTGGAGCCAACAGCTCATTGTTAGCATTATTGTAGCAAATAATATTTTATGTAAAGTATTTTTTATATTTATATTGGTTGCATTGTTGCCCATATTTCTGGCTTGTAATTCGGGAATCCTTTTATTTCTCGAACCTCAGTCAATAATAACCACGGTAGGTAATATAACTTTATATCTCATTTGTACCGTCCTTTTTGCAATTTTCCGGTTCCAGATACAGTAAGTACTGCTTATTTTATTATATTAAATTCCTTTACTTTGAGAACGCACACCGACCCCATTGAAGCTGGCACGGCACACTCTCACGAAGTGTTATTTGGTTATGTATATATACAGAGTGTATCAGGACTAGTGTAAAAAAAATTAGTAACATATTCCTGACATCATTTTGAGTAAAAAATGTTATATGAACATAGGTCTTATTCCTTTTGGTTACCAAAATACAAGAGTTCTAAATTTTATAAATAGCAGCAATTTTTAAATTTTTATAATCAAGATACCGTCAATCCAGAGTAATAAACAATGGAAAACAATGCAAAATTAATATAAAATTGAATTTTTTTTATTGTTATTGTGAAATGGATGGGTTTAGTGTTGCAGAATACGCAGATATAATATTTGTGTATGGATTCTGTGATGGTAGTGCCCTCCGTGCGTCCAGAGAATATCAAAATAGGTATCCCAACAGACGTCAACCTTCCCATCGCGTATTTGCACGCAATTTTCAAAGGTTGACAGAAACAGGGAGAACAGCTGTACGGGGTGGAGTTCAAAATGATGGTATTGGACCGCGCAATATTTACGAAGAAAATGTTATTAATGCAGTTCTTGATGATCCGAGAACGAGCACTCGACGAATCGAAAGACAATTACACATGTCACACATGTCTGTTTGGCGGATTAAACCGCGAAGAACTACATCCATATCATTTTCAACGCGTGCAAGGACTCGAACCTGCAGATTATGGTCCACGTTTAGAGTTTTGTCGCTGGTTATTAAACCAAAATGCCAATGACTCACATTTTATTTCAAAGGTATTGTGGTCCGATGAGGCACAGTTTACATGAGATGGAATAAATAATTTTCATAACAGCCACATTGTGAAATGATGGAAGAAGTACCTCTCCAGATACGACAACAAATGTGGTATCAGCATGACGGCGCCCCTCCTCATTACGGAAGACAAGTGACTGCTTGGATAAATCAGCATTATCCGAATAGATGGATAGGACGCACGATCTCCCGATTTAAATCATCTGGGTTACTATTTATGGGGACACATGAAGAAAATGGTGTATAGTGTTCAAATAAACACACGTAACCAATTGTTAGAAAAAATACAATTAATTTAGTTTATGATGCCATGATTCGTCGATGTCAAGCTTGCATTCGAGCTCGAGGGGCACATTTTGAATACTTACTATAAAACAAAATGAATATATTTAATGTTTCCATTGTTTGTTACTATGTTTTAAATGTATCTTAATTAATCTTTATCTGCAGACCAAATAGAAAGGGCTACTTATTCTGTTTCAAAACGTTGTGAAAAATGTATTGAAGAGGCTGGGAGTCATTTTGAATATTTGTTGTAAAATCATTTTGTTGTTATTAAGTGGTCCTTATTCTTATTTTCTGTATTATTATGACAAAAAAAAAAAATTATTTTGTTTAATAATGATGGTTACAATTATTGTTTTAGTTAAGCCACAGTCATATGGCTAACTATTCTCTTTTCGACTAGGTGTATAAAAAAGTGCCCGCCATTTTACTTTTTAAGAATGTAACATATGGATTATTTTACATGATTGTAAATCAAATTTGATAGTAAGTTCTATTTGAAATATCAAAGTTGATATTAATTACTAATAAACCGGAAGTGGTATCATGAATTTACATCCATCAAGTAGCTTACATGTTGCTGTATAAATCATGTTATATGAAAGAAATTACTAACTTAATAAATATATATATATATATATATATATATATATATATATATATATATATATATATATATATATATATATTGATGTGATATTTGCTTTCTGGCCCAAGGTCTTGGCTAAGTTGCACACGCCTTAAGTTTATTAAAAGATTATTTGCGTTATCGTTCTGCCTTCGCCTTGTCACATTGAAAACATCTCACTTTTTACTATCTCTTTGTGCAATGGGTCTATTCAGTGTACATTATAGATCATTAAAATTATGTATAATAGCTTTTCTAATTATAAATGGCAACCAAAATAACAATCTTGATTTATTCTATATCAATATTCAAGGAATACGTAATAAAGCACTTGAACTAGAAACTTTTCTTGATACCTACAATTACCATCCAGATATTATTTTACTTAGTGAACATTGGCTTACCGCCGAAGAATTTACTGCATTACATATTCCACACTATAAAACTGCCAGTTTCTTCTGTAGGAATGAGCATACACGTGGCGGTACCGGCATTCTTATTAAACAGCATAATCTGGAATTTCATGTAATATCTTCGTTAAATAACAGTATCCAAGAAAAAGATTTCGAATTTTCTCTCATAAAACTAAAATGCCTCAACGTACCCTTATTCATATTGGTATTTTATAGATCACCAAGTGGAAACTTCAATATTTTTGAGCAACAATTTGAACACATTTTACACGACATACATCACCCCAATACAAATTTATTTATTTGTGGTGATTTTAACATTGATTTCTTAAGGTCTTCATCTGAAAAGCAAAAAAATTTATCGATGCTGTCGTCGTTCGATTTGAAATCAAACATCACAGTACCTACACGTATTACTACAACGTCGTCTTCATGCATAGACAATATAGTGACGTCTCCAAACATCAAAGGCACATACCATGTTATAAGTAATCTCTAATAACATTCTCTAAAATTCTCGAAAGACTAATTTATAATAGACTTAAAGTGTTTTTGAATAATCATAATATTTTAACCCATCATCAACACGGCTTTACTGAAAACAAATCAACAGTGAGTGCAGTATCTTGCATCTATAACAATATAATCAATAACCTTGATAAAAATATAAATGTGTTCTGTGTATCAAGTGACTTATCCAAAGCCTTCGACAGTGTCTGTCACAATATTCTTCTTCAAAAACTAGAACATTATGGTGTGCGTGGACTAGCAGCTTCGTGGTTCAAGTCATATCTGTCTGAGCGTTACCAGTCCGTTAAAATTGATGACCGGTCCAACAACTCAGTCTCTTTTTCGGAAAAAGGGCTGATTCAGCGTGGTGTTCCGCAAGGATCTGTCCTTGGACCGCTACTCTTCCTAATCTACGTCAATAACCTGCCCTTAAACGTTCAAAATACATTCTGTACTCTCTACGCAGATGATGCTTACTTTCTGATGTCCTCCACAAAACTTAATTTTTGTGTTACTGCCATCAATAATATAATAACTAATATTGCAGACTGGTGTAATGATAATAGCCTTAACTTAAATTTAAATAAGTCTAACTTCATGCAGTTCTTTCTAAACTCAAGTAACATTATAGAGTTTAATACATCACAAGTAAGCGTCTCTCGCACAGATACTCTGAGTTGTCTTGGTATCTTGTTGGATGAGGACACCAAATGGTCGTCCCAATCTAAAACATTAACAAATAAGTTAAACAAATGTTATGTTATGCGAATGTTAAAACCTCACTTAGAAACATATGTGTCTCGTTCTTTGTATTTTGCTTTTTTCCATTCAGTTGCCACTTACGGGATTACCATTTGGAAGTCGTCATCTTTATTGCATGAAGTATTTTGTATACAAAAACGTGCCATACGAATAATGTTAAACATGTCCCCCCGCCAATCATGTAGGGGTACTTTCAAACAACTAAAAATATTAACTATGCCAAGCGTCTACATATTAGAAGTCCTGAAATATACTTTTAATAATTTAAGTAGCTTCAATTTGTGCAGTTCATCTTATGATACTAGACAAAAAAACATTAACATAAACGTACCTGCTCATAGAACTTCTGCATTTGAGAAAACAAGCGACTACATTGGCATAAAATTTTATAATTTGCTACCAAATGAATTGAAGCAATATTCAAAAACAAAGGCACTAAAACTGTTAAAAAATACATTAATATTTAAAGAATATTATTCTGTAGAGGATTTTGTCAATGATTGTAAAGTAAAACACTTACAAATACAAACTGCATAAGGTTTTTGTTGTTTTGAGGTCAAGGACATCTTTTTCATTCATTTTTTATATCAAATCAGTAGTGGGAGAAGGCCGTTTCTAGACCATCAGCCGCAGCAAAATGAATTGAGCGTGCATGTGTTTTTCTGTGGGGGTTTTATAGGTGGAATATTGTATGAGACGCCACTGAATGTTGTTGTCCATAGACGTAGGAATTATTTTTGTAACTATGTATACATTTTGTTGTGAATATTGCAAGAGACGACGCTGGAAACTGGTTGTGGGATACAAGGTGAGGTGATTGTTTGAGGCGTGCAAGAGACGATGCTGGAGCTGGAAACTGGTTGAGAAATTGTCGTAATTGGAAGTTTAAGGTTAATATCATTTTAAGTTCAGATTTTATAAGGTACAGGTGTTTGACCCAACAATGAAACAAGTAACATGAGTAATACATTTAGAGAAGTCGGCAAAGAAACCACAAATTCCCACGGTAGACAAAATTTTCCCAGGCTGAACCGTCCCCATAACCGAGGCGTAGGAGCAGTGCCAGAGATGGAACTGGAAACTGGTTGAAAAATAATAAAAATTGTCGTAATTCGAAGTTTATTTGTATAATATCATGATAAATACAAGTTTATAAGGTAAATGTGTTTGACCCAACAATAAAAACAAGTAACAAATACATATGAGTAATATTTTAAATACAAGTTCAGATTTTATAAGGTAAAGGTGTTTGACCCAGCAATGAAAGAAGTGTTATACATTATTTTCTTATTTATGATTATTTAAGACAATACACATATTAACATTTATACAATTTGTGAGTACAAATTAATTTAAAATACAATCTAGTTAAATATTGTAGAATGTCCCCATGCTAATGTGTCTGTGGAATTATCAATTAAACACCTTTTGTCATCATTTGCAGATAAAGCATGTTTGTTTTGAATTTGAGTATAAATTACATGATTTTTTGACCTGAATAAATTTTGTTGTACACAAAATGATTTATTTGACATTAACGTTTCTCTATATTCTTCATGACTGATTTGACCCTTCACTGCACATTCTTTAATTCCTTTAGCTCTTTTTATTTCTGTTTCCTCTGTTAATATAGAATACATTTTTGATCTCAGACCGACAAATTCTAAAATAATTTTACCCTCCATTTCATCTTTAAATTTTCCTAATACTGCTTTATTTTGCAAAGGAATACAATATGGATTATTCGGTTTAAAGTTTGAAGTATCAAACTGACTTAAATTTTGTTTCATTTCTTCATAAATGTCATCAACTGAAAATTCATAGATGAACGAATCTGTATCTGTATATAGTAACTTTATCTTCATATTTTGGTTTTATGAATGAATAGTGAAAATCATACATATGATATTTTGACAGTTCTAAAATACAGAATCCCAAGTAAATAGGTTTGTTGTATAAAATTTTCAATTTATTCATTTGAATAGCAACAAAATTTTCATCGAAAATAGATAGACTGTGGAAGTGTGGTTTTGATATATAATATTCCGCGCCTCGTTTTAAACCGATATTTTCCCAATGCGTAATTAATTTTACGTCAACACGATTGTCAATATTTTCCATGGTTTTTCCATATGCTGCGTTATTTTTCAGTTTGAAGTAGTCTTTTTCAAAAGCACTAGTTGCTTTAATTCTCATATTTGTATTAAGATCAATATAAATTTTCATCCAGTTCGACTGATTAAAACTTAGAACTCTATGAATTTTAGTTAACTCTAAACCATATTGCATTGCTTGTTGTAAATTTGTGTAATGTATTATATATCTGGATTTATTGTTTAAATTTGTAATTATTTTTTTATGTTTCGAATTTGGAGGATAAATAGTTTCAACGCAAAGGGGTAAGTCATTATGGTTCTCATGTAAACTATCACAATATTTCAGATCAACTTCAAAAATGTATCCAACATCTGAATTTTCAGGAATATTTGAAATATTTAAATTGTTTATTTTTTCATCTGTTAACCAATTAAAATTATTTGTCGGTAAATACATAGACATCGCAAACCCATACAAATTGTTAGCATCCCAGTAAACTACATATTTTGAAGGTAAAGATGCATCATATAAATTCGATGACATATATTTATTATTGGCTTTTGAGAATCGATTTGAACACTGTGAAATGCCTCCCCGGATTCCTTTTTTGATAAAATTTAACATGTCAATATCTGTTAATAATTCCAGTTTGACTTTTGTTGTCTTTAGAAGCGCATCCCAACTAAGACCAGGCGCTGTAAAATAGTGGCATGGGTCTAGGTCATATATACTCACACATAAATTTCGAAAATTTTCAAAAACATCCGCTAAAAGCAAGACATCTGTTTTCAAATATATATCGGAGTAATCACTCAATGTTTGACAATTAAATTCATTCCACACTTCTAGAGCATGTTTGTAATCAGTATCGCTTATAAAATTATTATTAAGTATGTCATTAAAATATTCTTTATCTGGTAAATTAGTTATTGATAATTTCTCAAGTGAATCTACATACATGTAGGGAAAGATGCCTTTTCTAGTTACAAGATTGAATTGTCGTGAATTTGGAAAGTATTTGAAAGTATTTATGAGTTGTTCTGGTTTCAGATTCTGCACTAAATTGCTTAAAGACTTACTCATGAATCTATAAGAGTCTAAAAATCTCAGTTTTATATAAACATTTTTATTATTAATTCTGTCCACTAACAGATGTTTAGTAAATGAAATATACTTTTCTTTATTTTTTGGTATCTATTTTTCCATCGTCAAACGCCAAATGTCGTATGAATAAGTGACAGTCATAATTTGTAAGATTATGAAAAAAAATTGGTACAAACTTTAGGATTTTAAAATTTAAATTACATGAGTTATGAGCAGCACCACGAAATTTTCCAGTAAGGTGGCAATGGTCCTTTACTTTATCAAAAATTTCTACCTTTTGTTCACAGATATGACAAACAACTGTTGAATTGAAACAGTCCAACTCATTATCTGTTAGAGGTATCATAGGCATTGTAATTTTCAAAATACGATCGTAAATATCTCTAATATCATTTGAAATATACTCAACGAATTTATGTGAAGCGTCTTTACCGGAATATATTCTGAATTTGTTTAGTTCATTGTTATATGAACATTTTATGAAGTACGCAAAACTGTATGGTTTATGTACATGTGTCTTATTTGTGAATGAATGATCCATTGCAGGTAAACAATACGAGAAAGGAATTTGTAAAGATTCAAAATCAGCATAGACAATAAAGGGTACTTTTAATTTCCGTTCAAAATGAGTGAACTCTAAAATATTTTCATTTTAATTCGGTAAGAAAGTGACTACATAATTACAATCATTATTTTGATGATTAACAAGATTATCTTCAGTAGTAAAATGAATTAAACAACTATCAAATATCCATTTTTTATGTGATTTCTTATTAATTTGTTTACTAACCAAACGTGATAAATTTTTAATCCAAACATAATGATTTTTATCTTCATCCTCCAGATATAATAAATTAACATGATTCTGCTTTCTATTTTTTGTATAGTGCAGCGGACCTACAACTATATAATTTCTGTTTTCATAGTCAAATTCAATCCCAAATACATTTACGGATACATTGTTTATTTCCTCAAAATAATGAATGTCTTCAATACGTACTGGGAAATTTAAATGTGTAAAATTTAATTTGTTTTCGTGTGGTATATATTTTATGACCCTATCCGCATGATCGGGTGAAGGATAAAGCGCAGACAGTATAGCCCATTTGAAACATTTCTCGTCACCGTTTTGTACATTAACACAAGCTTTCTTCTTTTCTATTTCCGATGGTAGTGGGATGTATGAGGATGCCGAAAATGGACTATATTTGTTTACATTTATTTCCAAATGTTCCACATGTACCAAACTAGTAGTGGGGGAAGGCCGTTTCTAGACCATCAGCCGCAGCAAAATGAATTGAGCGTGCATGTGTTTTTCTGTGGGGGTTTTATAGGTGGAATATTGTATGAGACGCCACTGAATGTTGTTGTCCATAGACGTAGGAATTATTTTTGTAACTATGTATACATTTTGTTGTGAATATTGCAAGAGACGACGCTGGAAACTGGTTGTGGGAACAAGGTGAGGTGATTGTTTGAGGCGTGCAAGAGACGATGCTGGAGCTGGAAACTGGTTGAGAAATTGTCGTAATTGGAAGTTAATATCATTTTATGTTCAGATTTTATAAGGTAAAGGTGTTTGACCCAACAATGAAACAAGTAACATGAGTAATATATTTAGAGAAGTCGGCAAAGAAACCACAAATTCCCACGGTAGACAAAATTTTCCCAGGCTGAACCGTCCCCATAACCGAGGCGTAGGAGCAGTGCCAGAGATGGAACTGGTAACTGGTTGAAAAATAATAAAAATTGTCGTAATTCGAAGTTTATTTGTATAAGATACAAGGTTAATATCATGTTAAATACAAGTTTATAAGGTAAAGGTGTTTGATCCAACAATGAAAACAAATACATTTATTACAATAAATCATCCTTGTTTACAAAAGAATTAAATTTCTCGTCGAACCCCAACCACTTGACATAGTATCTGTTCTTATCTTTACGTAAAATTTTTTCTATGAGATATATGCCAGGATATTTTGTACGTTGAATTTCATGTTGATAGAAACCGCCAGCTATGTCTTGTCCATTTTCGTCCTGTAGTAAGTATGTTACCGGAGATGTTGCTTGTATTTTTCTAATTTTGAATATTTCTGTAGTCCAAGATGGATGATATCCTTTATCAAATATAGATTTGTATTTACTGATTCGCACGTGGTCACCAATTTTGTATTGCGCTGGTGCAGCAATTTTTATTCGATTATAAGCGACGTTTAATATTTTTTTTTCATTTTTTTCACTGACGTCATTCGGTTTCATACCAATTGTTCTATGTTTTGTATTATTGTATTTTGTTATTAAATTATCTATAATATTAAACCACTTGTATGATCCATTAAAACTAAATTCTTTCCACATTAACGATTTTAAGGTGCGATTAAATCGTTCTACAACGCTCGCTTTTTTAGTGCTGTATGTAGAATAATGATTTACTCTATGTTTTCTCAATAAATTTGTAAAGTCTTTATTATAAAATTCTTTTCCATTATCGGTTTGTAAATTCTTAGGAATATTACCATCATTGAAGATAGCACTCATCGCAATAGTAACATCCCTTGCAGACTTTGATTTAATTGGAACAGCCCATGCTTTTTTGGAAAACACATTTATTACTGTTAGTATGTACTTGTATCCTTTATTTTCGTTTGCATATGGTATCATTTCAACAAGATCCGCTTGAAATAAGTCATTTAAACCTTTTACTATGACCTGTCGACGTTTAAAATTTTGTCTAGCAGCTTTGTGCAACTCATTCACAATATCTCTTTTACTCATATTTTAAATTGGTTTCCAATAAAATTTCCACAGAAAGTCTCTTCACAATTTTTTGTCCTTTTATTGGTAAAAATGTTAACTTATCATTCGCTGAAACACTTTGTCCCTCTAACGATAATGATTTGTCGTTTAGTTTAGTTTCAATTAATACTCGTTCAATGTTATATTGAATTTTTTTAACTGTAGCATTAAATGGGAAGACATAGAATGACTCTGAATTTCCATTTTCTAGTGTATACTTATCACCGTCCAATTTAAGTATTAAATTTATTAACAGTAAACTGTGTGACTTTGAAATTTTATCATCAACTTTATTTTCGAAAACAAACAGTTTCTGATGCATAAAATCATCAATTTTTGTTTTCCATGTAAGCTCTAAATCTGCAATAATTTTTGAAAGATATTTTAGATTTATAACATCGTCTTCATTAGTAGGAATTTTTTTAATGTTAAGCACACCTTCTTTAAATATTTTACTTTTAATGTATGCCGAAATTTTTTTCTTTACATGCTTATGAATACGATTACTAACATGAGTTCCAAACTTATCAAGAACCATTCTATTACTAAAATAATATTTATCTATCTTTCATTTATATTATTATTTGAGCATCTCGCAAAGCGTCTTCTATTCGTATTATTTCATCATTGTGTCCCGTATGACCAGCGAATTTTGAAGCTAATAATAACTTTAATCTTTGTACAAGTTCGTTAGGATCAGACCAGTATACATATTGAGTACGTTTGTTAGTAACATTTAACTCTGGATAACTTAATTTTCCTCCTTCACCCAACATTTTTGATTTTGACCTAGTACGCACATGTGGAACTATATCTCTTATTATGTTTTTATACTTATACCCGTGATGAAATGATATAGGCCCTAATATGTTGTAGTGTTTTCGATGTGCATTTGTATTTTGCACAATTTCAAGATATGTTTTCTTTTCATTTTCAGTATAATCCGTTGGATGTTTTAAAGTTAAAAGTTCATATAGTCCACGCGTGCCTTCATACCATTTATCTCCAATTTTAAGATCATTATTATTTATTTCAACTTCAGAATCTCCCATCATAAATTTTTCCGTTGTAGGATCAAAACGAATTCCATACACATTGTCAAGGTTAGGACTATCAAGCGGATACTGTGCCATATACTTGCCAGCAATATCACCCAGTATATCTTGAGTGTATTTTTCTATATCTTTTGTTTCAAATTGTTCTTTAATTTCTTGTGCAGGTGATATAGTCGGCGTTTCAATAAAAGATTCTTCGTCTTTTAAAAACTGTACCGGCAACCGTTTTCTTCTCTTTACTGGTGTCTCAAATATTTCACTGCTGTAGTCCGATTTCAATGCCGGGAACCGTTTTCTTCTCTTTACGGGTGTCTCAAATACTTCATCGCTGTACTCGTCTTCTTCTTTTGGTTCTGTTTTTGTAAGAGGCCATTGTAGTTTTCCTAATGACGCGCTCAAATTAGATAATGGCGTCACAATAGGTTTAAAAGTTTCACTTAATAATTGTTCTTTTTCTTCTTTGCCACGTTTAAGTTCTAGTAATTTATTTTTAATAATTTGTTTAGTTTTTATAATATCTTCTAGTGTACTTGTTTCACTCATCGTGATAAAATGATTGAAATTGCTACACATATAAAACTATATACTCTTCAAAAATTGATCGAAACCTCTCCTGTAGCGTCCATTAAATATGTCACAATCTTTATTTATCACAACAAACCCATAATTTTTCGACCAACAATTTGTACAAAAGTTTTTAAAATCGTTGAATGACATGTCAGTGTTCACATGATCGCTGTATATATGTTTCAGATTTAACTCGTCTTGTTTGAAGAGAATAATTAAGTTTGCATTATCACGTACAAGATGCTTACATACTCTTGTATACGTTTGAATAAGACAGAATGTATCTATCTGCCAGTGTCTTCCTTGAGAAAAATAACTGCGTAAATGTTCTTGTCGATCGGTTGAAATATCATCAAAAATGAAAACTGAATTTGGTATTATTTTATCGAGAGAAGTTGAATTTGTATTATCTGTATATGGAAAATAATTTATACCACTAATGTCTGTTAATATATTTTGCAACATTTGATATTTTGGTTGATGTAAAGATTTAGAATATACATATACGTTTTCAAATTTCAATCCATTTACACTTGTAAGTAGTGAAATCATTAAATTCGTTTTACCACAGTTTGATGGACCACAGATGATACACCTTATACTATTCGGGAAAAGTGTACCATGTTTACTAAAACTTTCTTGGTTGTCACTCGGTTCAATATTCTGTATTTGAACAGTGTATTGTTGTGTTTCAAACTTCATCTTACACACACGTATGATTCATTAAATAAACTTTGTTTATATTTATTGTTATTAGTATAGTGAGTGTATTGCATACAGTAACAATGGAGTCACGTAAGAGTGTATTTCACGACGCTGTTCAGAATGCTAGAAGAGCATATTTAAAGGAAGCAAGGAGGGGTAATATAAGTAAACTAATTCCTGAAACTTTAAATGCTGCACGTAGAAGTGTGGAGAAACGTAAAAATGAACAATACGAATCACCGCGAGTTATACCGATACCGAAAACAGGTGGATTTTTACCAGCTCTTATTCCATTATTTGCCGGATTGTCTGCCCTTGGTGGTTTAGCTGGAGGTGCTGCAGGTATAGCGAAAGCAGTAAATGATGCAAAATCTGCCAAACAACAATTGCTTGAGGCTCAAAGACATAACAAATCTATGGAGGCCATCGCACTTGGAAAACGAGGGGACGGATTATATTTGGGGAAACATAAAAATGGATTAGGATTATATCTTAATCCGCGAATAAAAAAAAAAACTTCCAATGAGAGCGTTAACTGATATTGATTTACAAAAATATGCCAAAAGAATTCCATATTTTCGCGGAATTTATATGCGAGATAATTTACCAAAATCAGGTCCTTTACACAAGGAATCAGCAATTATAAATTTAGATAGTAAAAATAACATTGGAACACATTGGGTATGCTACAAGAAACGAAATAAATTAATACACTATTTTGACAGTTTTGGAAACTTAAAACCACCCTCTGAACTAACTAATTATTTTGGGAAAGATGTAAAAATAAAGTATAATTATCGACGATACCAAAAATTTAATTCATTTAACTGTGGACATTTGTGTTTACAGTTTCTTCTAAATAATAAAATATAATGTCGTTTACAATTACACTCACAGGACGAAGGTCTGAATTAAGTGCAGATTTTTCACCACCTTTACATTTATCAGCAGAAAGTGATAACGACGATAATAATGGTGGAGAGTGGGTTATAGGCTTTGTTGACTTTCAATCTTATAATTCAATCCCGAACATTCCCCATGGAAAAAATAAGTTTTACTACTACGAAGGAAATATTTTAAAATCTATAACAATCCCAATTGGAGCGTATGATATTGAAGATTTAAACGATTACATACGAAATACTTTGGGCGACATAGATGATGAGGATAAAAAAGATAAGATAAAGTTTCAACTTACTCCGAATAATAATACTTTGAAATGTCATATTTCATGTTCAAATAAAATAGACTTTACGAAAGAAGACAGCATTGGATCTTTGTTGGGATTTCATAAAAGAATTCTCGATGAAAATAAATTCCATGAATCTGATTCAATTGTAAACATTATGAAAGTGAATAGTATACAAATAAGTTGTAATATTTGCGGAGGATCATATCAAAATAATTCAAGTGAACATATATTACATGTTTTCTTTCCAACCGCAGCGCCAGGATATAAAATAGTTGAAGTGCCTTCAACCATCATTTATTTACCAGTAACCGTGAGAGTAATTGATAATATAACAGTAAGAGTTCTTGATCAAGACAAGGACTTTGTTGATTTCCAAGAAGAAAATATTACAGTTAGATTACATCTTAAACGAATTAATGGGTATTAATTTTAATAATAAAAGAGTGATTAAGGTGAAACGTGTTATCACTCAGTTACAGTCTTCTAAGAGGTTAACACCTAAGAATATAAAATTTCTTAAAACACAAGGCTACAAATTGAAAAATGAATAGTATTTTACAAATTGACGAAGAAATTTTTTATGAGGAGGCTATAACACGTTATGAAATACATTCGCATCAACCATATATTGCTACTACATTCAATAATAATGATGAAATTCGAATTCCTGTTCAAAAACAAGATCTTTTCACACTTCCTAGCGAAAGTTCTATCGTTATTGAAGGTGTGCTATTAAAAAAGGATGGATCGCCTCCAGCTGCAACATCTACTTTTATCAATAACGGCATCGCACACTTGTTTGATGAGATACGTTATGAATTAAATGGTATTGAAATTGATCGGACCAAGAATCCTGGAATAACGACCACCCTTAAAGGATACTGCTCATTTAATGAAGGACAAAAGAGAACACTCGAAAATGCTGGATGGGGCAGCTCTTTTATTACTGATAATAAAGGACAGTTTAATGTGCTAATACCTCTGCATATGCTTCTCGGTTTCGCTGAAGATTATAAAAAGATCCTTATGAATTCTAAACAAGAACTTGTTATCATTAGATCAAAGACAGACTCGAATGCATACGTTACACAAGAAGAATTAACTTTAAAAATAACAAAACTTTCATGGCGTATGCCATATGTCTATGTAAATGACAAAATAAAACTTAAATTTTTAAAGAAACTGGAAAGAAACCAACAAATTCAAATTCCGTTTCGATCGTGGTCTACATTTGAGTATCCAATTCTTCCTGTTGGTAGTCAAACGCAAACATGGACAATTAAAACATCTTCACAATTCGAGAAGCCTCGATTTATTATATTAGCATTTCAAACTGACAGGAAAAATCAAGATGCGAAGAATGCTGGTGAATTTGATCATTGTAATATTTCAAATGTTAAACTTTTTCTTAATTCCGAAAATTATCCTTATGAAAATTTAAACTTGAATATAAAAAATAATCGTTATGCTGTTTTGTACGATATGTACACACAATTTCAACCAGCCTATTATGACCAAGTACCAGAACCGCTTTTAAACAAAGGAGATTTTATTAATAAAATGCCACTCATAGTATTGGATTGTTCCAAACAAAATGAAAGTTTGAAAACAGCGCCTGTCGATGTAAGACTTGACTTTGAATCAACTGAAAATTTCCCCGACAAAACAACAGCCTACTGCGTTATTATTCATGATCGCTTGGTAGAATATAATGTGATGACCAGCTCAGTTAAAAAGCTTGTGTAATTTGAGTGGAATAGTTAGTTGTACAATGGAATTCATCGTAGACATCCAAGGTTTCACTGCGAATAATGGTGACTTTATTCCGAAAGAAATTGCTATTCTCTCGAGAAATGGTGAAAAATTACAACATTTTCTTCTTGAACCACCTTATGATTGGGGCCAGTTAAATAAGTCACGCCGGAAAGAATCACAGTGGTTGTTAGATAATTATCATGGATTATATTGGGATTCAGGATCTAGTGCCTATTCGCAAACACTAGAAAATATACAAGAAGAATTATCAAACGCTTCGAAAATTTTCGTTAAAGGAGCTAGGAAGAAGAAATATTTACAAAACAAACTGAACTTGTCTGCTGATGTCATCGACTTAGTGCAATACCCCAGTTTAAAAATTGCCAACACAATAAATTTCTCATGTTTTTCACATTCCCCACCTTTTATTTGTTCTTTACGAAATGTTTTTGTAATAAAAAAATGGTTAGATTTACTCACACCGAAATATTTTTTGTAATTTTATGAATAATAAATGTTTTTAAGTTTATATCAGTATTTATTTTTTTCCTGTATACAGAATATTTCCTAGTGCATTTCAGTTCTTATTTCCTAACTCATTACAAAGTTTTTTTCCTTTTACATATAATAACTCCTTAAAAGCTAATACATTTAAATTAATATCCTTATCTAAAATAATTTCTATACATTTTTCTGTACATTCACAATTATTAATTTTACAGTAAGTTTGTACACGAAACAAAACTTTTTTGTAAAATTCATTGAACTCTAATGTTTGTAGTAATTCAAAATTATGTAATAATAAATTACTCAATCTAAAAAGAGTTTTACTTGACTGCGTGTCCAAAACAAGATTGTACTCATTAGTATTCCATGTTATGGTCAAAAAATTTTTTCCTTTAATATTATTTAGTATAAATCCATGATCCCCACTTATATTCTGATATGACATTTCTACTCCATTTTCTAGATAGTTTAGAATTATACTTCTATAATTAAATAATTCAGCCCACTCCGTTTGAGTAAACTGAATGCCGGGAAAACAAGGTTTGCTTGTACTTATTTTAATAACAGGTATATAGTTCCTTGTAACACTCAATCCTATTGACACCCACTTGGTTTTTGATTTATTAAGTGGATAATTTGAAGACAGTAATAGATGATCATCTTTGTATAAATACTTGAAGATTTCATCGTTCTTGACTAGTTCAGCAAAGTCGTTGTAGAATACAACAGAAGAAGTCGAACTGCTCGAAGGACTTTGTTCTTGGAATAGTGCCATCTGAGACATACAATTTATAATATTAATTTCTGTCACAAATTTGTAATTATTATACTTACGGTGAGAACTTTTTCTTCAAGTACAATCAAGTGATTTTGGTGTCTTCTTGAGTTTGCAAATACTTATATATTATTTCCCCTCCCAACTGATTGAAATAGTGAAACCTGTTTTGAAGAATTCTATACCAAAAATGGTTGACAAACTGATTGCATGTGATTTGCTCTCTATCGCTTACAAATTAAATATTATAAATGAAGAAAAATTTAATGAATATTCGTCAAATTGGCAGAATCAAAACAACTATCGTTCTTTTATTCGCAAATATGTTTCCACTATATACATTTGCAAGGGGATAAGTGAGGATAAATTTATAAATATATTAGAATTGTTCCAAGGATTAGAGTTACAAGAAATTTGGATGAATTTACCATACAAATTCAAAGCCCACTTGGACATCATAAGAAGATTGCCGTGTACGGAACATTATAATTTACCAACACAGAGAGATCATATAGATGGCCCAGCTCCATTAATTAAGCATTGTTATATTTGTAAAAATAATGAACATTTGGTTAAAACATTTATTAATAAGAATATATTTTCTTAATTAGGTCCAATTAATATAATAAAAGTAAAATAATATTAATTTTGTTTTATTCTTTTACTTGTTTCCTCATATCCCGTTTCCTTATTTTTTTCCTTTTCTACGATCTACTAATTTTAAAAAAATAGTTAGAAAGTAATTATTTCAGATAGAAAACGTTTTACCTGTCCTTAGGATATTGTCCCCTAAAAAAATTAGATTTTCAATTAATTTTATTCATTCAAAATTTGTTATTATCCTTACTCATGTTTAAAATTTAGTATTCTTTCAATCATTAGACTGAGAATACCACATACAGGGCAAATATTTTCTTCGCATTGTATAATCTGAAAAATAATTTGTATGTTTAATATTCCAAATTTTAAGAAATTATAGTACTTACATTCATTTTCAAGGAAAAATATTAATTTCAATTTACTTGGTTTAATATTTCCCTACATTTACCACATTCATTTTTAGTAATAATATTTATAATATAGTCTCCACACTTGAAACACCGTCTATGCCCATATGCTTCGTTTAAATCAAATAGTTTTTTATTGTGTTGTTCCGAAAGATATATACTAATGTTAGAAAAATCGATCCTTATATCTAATAAATTCAAATAATAAGAACTTCGAGAACTTTCGTCAAAGCAATCCTTACAAATAATTTTGTAATTTAAATATCGATTTTGATTAAAATTTCTTGTAATAGGAATTCTGTTAATATTTAAACTTTCAATTTCCACGTAGTGATTATAAATGCATACAACTGTATTTGATTTTAGGCTGTTCAAAAGTGTTTTTCCTTTTAAAATGTTATTTTGATTAACACCATTTACAATAGGCATTGCTATAGTGTAGCACTGAGCTCTTTTATTAAAACTTGCAATATTTATAAGTAAAATTTATTCACCCCCCATTCTGGGTTTACTTGTTATTTGTAAGCAGCACCATAAGAAAGGTCGTTACTTCCAAAAACATCCGATGTGTAGTTTACATTTTTAAAACTGTTATACTGATCAAAAGTTTATTTCGTTTCACTTATCTTAATAATTTTCATCTTTATATTATGTCAATCATATAAATTTATTTTGCGCTATTTACATATAACTGAAACGAAACGCATTTTTATTATCGTTATATACCATAATCGTTTCAAATATATTTTTAAAGAAACCAGTTTGGACATTGTGTCTGGTCAGTTACATTCATAACCAAAGGTCGCTACCTCCAAATACGTATGTTATGTTTACATTTTTAAACCTGTTGTACTAAACAAAAGTTTTATTTCATTTCGCTTAATCTTAATAATTTTTTACCTTTATATTATGTTAAACACCATATCATAAACGTTTCAAAATGTTTTTAAAGAAACCAGTTTGTGTGTGGTCAGTTAGATTTGTAAGCTAATTGTATTATGTAGGAAGATAAAAAATTGTTAGTATAGGATTTTATTATGGAAATGTGTTTGAATATCAACATAAATTATGTATAAATATTTTTAAGACAATATTCTGGTTATAAAGGATATATTGTTAAAATAGTATGTTGGAGGAGGGGGTTAAACCTGTGTTATATAAATGAATAAATTCAAAGATCTCTGTTCTATATAAAAAATGGCGCTTAACCAGTTAAATAAACTCGCTGTTGGCTTCGAGTATAAAAAAATTTCTGATTTGACAGTGAATGAAAAATATTTAATAAAAAGTGCGAAAGTAATTAAAACAAAATACGGTCCAAGAGTTATTTTAGAACTTGAAGAGTTTACTATATTTCTACCCCAGAGATTCCAAAATATAACAGATCAACAAATGATAGAGTTGGGAGGGAAATATATAACAAATATAACTACACCAGAAGATAGTTTCGTAAAATTTCGATTTGATAGGTGAGTGAACATTAATAATTTTATAACTTTTTTCTAATTTAATAATTATATTTTAGTATGGAGCAAGAGGATGTATAAAATTCTGTAAAATATGAAAGTATCTAATTTTTTTAAAAGCTCTATAGTTAGATTAGTTGATTATTTATCAGAAACACATATTTTTTTTTGTGTTCAGTATGTGACACATTATAAAAACCGAAATAAATCAGGTGAAATATATTGCTCAGACTGTGCTATGAAAACTGATTTTTGGAATTTAAAATTTGTACCATCTCATGAAGAACATATGCAAAGTTACATCCAGAACGATTTTGAATACTGTATAATTTGTGAGAAAAGAATTAATATATTTGTTAATTACTCAAGGAAATGTTTAAAATGTTCAGTACTTTTTAGTCGAAGAGGTAGAAATAATTCAAGAAAAAACCTCAAACGTTATTTAGAAAACAAATCATTTAGAAATATAATTAACAAACAATATAAAATAAGGTTATAAGTAATTATGTTCTTATGCAAAGTCTGTGGTACAAAGTATAAATTAAAAAATAGTTTACAAAGACATATTAAATATAAATGTAACAAAAATTCAAATTTACTTTGTGAGTATTGCGGAAAGCAGTATAGTTCATTCTCATTTAAAAGACATTTGTTTAATCTCCATAATATAAAGGTTAACAACACTATGCAGAAAAGTGCCAACCAGCTGTCTCCTCATTCACCTAAACGAAGAAAATTGTCTCATGATTACATATATTGTGATTCATGTGAAATTAATGTAATCAAGTCTCTTTTCAATTCTCATTTAAAAACAAACAAACACAAGTTAAAAGCTTGTACTAATTGTGGACCTAATATTTCAATAATTAAGACAGCTTTCAAAAACAGAATAATATCTTTTAAAATTAGTAACGAAAATATTAAATCAGATATTGTAACATTCTTAAAACAAATTAAAAATCAAACATGTAAAATAATTGCAAATCAACTTAGTATTCATAACTCAATCAAGGTGAATATGGAATTATTTTGTCTATATATTTTACCAACGAAGGGAGACATAAATGAAATTAAATCGTTCAACACAAAATTTCAAGGAATTACACAGTCTACGGATATATCAGAAATTTATGACAACTACTCATCACGAATCATCTCAGACACCGAAGAATTTCAGGTATTATCTTTAAATTGTTTTAAAAGTGTCTCTATGAATATATGCTTACAGGAAAAGGATTCTGGTTGGAGTTTGGTACATGTGGAACATTTGGAAATAAATGTAAACAAATATAGTCCATTTTCGGCATCCTCATACATCCCACTACCATCGGAAATAGAAAAGAAGAAAGCTTGCGTTAATGTACAAAACGGTGACGAGAAATGTTTCAAATGGGCTATACTGTCTGCGCTTTATCCTTCACCCGATCATGCGGATAGGGTCATAAAATATATACCACATGAAAACAAATTAAATTTTACACATTTAAATTTCCCAGTACGTATTGAAGACATTCATTATTTTGAGGAAATAAACAATGTATCCGTAAATGTATTTGGGATTGAATTTGACTATGAAAACAGAAATTATATAATTGTAGGTCCGCTGCACTATACAAAAAATAGAAAGCAGAATCATGTTAATTTATTATATCTGGAGGATGAAGATAAAAATCATTATGTTTGGATTAAAAATTTATCACGTTTGGTTAGTAAACAAATTAATAAGAAATCACATAAAAAATGGATATGTGATAGTTGTTTAATTCATTTTACTACTGAAGATAATCTTGTTAATCATCAAAATAATGATTGTAATTATGTAGTCACTTTCTTACCGAATGAAAATGAAAATATTTTAGAGTTCACTCATTTTGAACGGAAATTAAAAGTACCCTTTATTGTCTATGCTGATTTTGAATCTTTACAAATTCCTTTCTCGTATTGTTTACCTGCAATGGATCATTCATTCACAAATAAGACACATGTACATAAACCATACAGTTTTGCGTACTTCATAAAATGTTCATATAACAATGAACTAAACAAATTCAGAATATATTCCGGTAAAGACGCTTCACATAAATTCGTTGAGTATATTTCAAATGATATTAGAGATATTTACGATCGTATTTTGAAAATTACAATGCCTATGATACCTCTAACAGATAATGAGTTGGACTGTTTCAATTCAACAGTTGTTTGTCATATCTGTGAACAAAAGGTAGAAATTTTTGATAAAGTAAAGGACCATTGCCACCTTACTGGAAAATTTCGTGGTGCTGCTCATAACTCATGTAATTTAAATTTTAAAATCCTAAAGTTTGTACCAATTTTTTTTCATAATCTTACAAATTATGACTGTCACTTATTCATACGACATTTGGCGTTTGACGATGGAAAAATAGATGTCATACCAAAAAATAAAGAAAAGTATATTTCATTTACTAAACATCTGTTAGTGGACAGAATTAATAATAAAAATGTTTATATAAAACTGAGATTTTTAGACTCTTATAGATTCATGAGTAAATCTTTAAGCAATTTAGTGCAGAATCTGAAACCAGAACAACTCATAAATACTTTCAAATACTTTCCAAATTCACGACAATTCAATCTTGTAACTAGAAAAGGCATCTTTCCCTACATGTATGTAGATTCACTTGAGAAATTATCAATAACTAATTTACCAGATAAAGAATATTTTAATGACATACTTAATAATAATTTTATAAGCGATACTGATTACAAACATGCTCTAGAAGTGTGGAATGAATTTAATTGTCAAACATTGAGTGATTACTCCGATATATATTTGAAAACAGATGTCTTGCTTTTAGCGGATGTTTTTGAAAATTTTCGAAATTTATGTGTGAGTATATATGACCTAGACCCATGCCACTATTTTACAGCGCCTGGTCTTAGTTGGGATGCGCTTCTAAAGACAACAAAAGTCAAACTGGAATTATTAACAGATATTGACATGTTAAATTTTATCAAAAAAGGAATCCGGGGAGGCATTTCACAGTGTTCAAATCGATTCTCAAAAGCCAATAATAAATATATGTCATCGAATTTATATGATGCATCTTTACCTTCAAAATATGTAGTTTACTGGGATGCTAACAATTTGTATGGGTTTGCGATGTCTATGTATTTACCGACAAATAATTTTAATTGGTTAACAGATGAAAAAATAAACAATTTAAATATTTCAAATATTCCTGAAAATTCAGATGTTGGATACATTTTTGAAGTTGATCTGAAATATTGTGATAGTTTACATGAGAACCATAATGACTTACCCTTTTGCGTTGAAACTATTTATCCTCCAAATTCGAAACATAAAAAATTAATTACAAATTTAAACAATAAATCCAGATATATAATACATTACAGAAATTTACAACAAGCAATGCAATATGGTTTAGAGTTAACTAAAATTCATAGAGTTCTAAGTTTTAATCAGTCGAACTGGATGAAAATTTATATTGATCTTAATACAAATATGAGAATTAAAGCAACTAGTGCTTTTGAAAAAGACTACTTCAAACTGAAAAATAACGCAGCATATGGAAAAACCATGGAAAATATTGACAATCGTGTTGACGTAAAATTAATTACGCATTGGGAAAATATCGGTTTAAAACGAGGCGCGGAATATTATATATCAAAACCACACTTCCACAGTCTATCTATTTTCGATGAAAATTTTGTTGCTATTCAAATGAATAAATTGAAAATTTTATACAACAAACCTATTTACTTGGGATTCTGTATTTTAGAACTGTCAAAATATCATATGTATGATTTTCACTATTCATTCATAAAACCAAAATATGAAGATAGAGTAAAGTTACTATATACAGATACAGATTCGTTCATCTATGAATTTTCAGTTGATGACATTTATGAAGAAATGAAACAAAATTTAAGTCAGTTTGATACTTCAAACTTTAAACCGAATAATCCATATTGTATTCCTTTGCAAAATAAAGCAGTATTAGGAAAATTTAAAGATGAAATGGAGGGTAAAATTATTTTAGAATTTGTCGGTCTGAGATCAAAAATGTATTCTATATTAACAGAGGAAACAGAAATAAAAAGAGCTAAAGGAATTAAAGAATGTGCAGTGAAGGGTCAAATCAGTCATGAAGAATATAGAGAAACGTTAATGTCAAATAAATCATTTTGTGTACAACAAAATTTATTCAGGTCAAAAAATCATGTAATTTATACTCAAATTCAAAACAAACATGCTTTATCTGCAAATGATGACAAAAGGTGTTTAATTGATAATTCCACAGACACATTAGCATGGGGACATTCTACAATATTTAACTAGATTGTATTTTAAATTAATTTGTACTCACAAATGTTAATATGTGTATTGTCTTAAATTATCATAAATAAGAAAATAATGTATAACACTTCTTTCATTGCTGGGTCAAACACCTTTACCTTATAAAATCTGAACTTGTATTTAACATATTACTCATATGTATTTGTTACTTGTTTTATTGTTAGGTCAAACACCTTATAAACTTGTATTTATCATGATATTATACAAATAAACTTCGAATTACGACAATTTTTATTATTTTTCAACCAGTTTCCAGTTCCATCTCTGGCACTGCTCCTACGCCTCGGTTATGGGGACGGTTCAGCCTGGGAAAATTTTGTCTACCGTGGGAATTTGTGGTTTCTTTGCCGACTTCTCTAAATGTATTACTCATGTTACTTGTTTCATTGTTGGGTCAAACACCTTTACCTTATAAAATCTGAACATAAAATGATATTAACTTCCAATTACGACAATTTCTCAACCAGTTTCCAGCTCCAGCATCGTCTCTTGCACGCCTCAAACAATCACCTCACCTTGTATCCCACAACCAGTTTCCAGCGTCGTCTCTTGCAATATTTACAACAAAATGTATACATAGTTACAAAAATAATTCCTACGTCTATGGACAACAACATTCAGTGGCGTCTCATACAATATTCCACCTATAAAACCCCCACAGAAAAACACATGCACGCTCAATTCATTTTGCTGCGGCTGATGGTCTAGAAACGGCCTTCCCCCACTACTCAAACTCCAACCAGAATCCTTTTCCTGTAAGCATATATTCATAGAAACACTTTTAAAACAATTTAAAGATAATACCTGAAATTCTTCGGTGTCTGCGATGATTCGTGATGAGTAGTTGTCATAAATTTCTGATATATCCGTAGACTGTGTAATTTCTTGAAATTTTGTGTTGAACGATTTAATTTCATTTATGTCTCCCTTCGTTGGTAAAATATATAGACAAAATAATTCCATATTCACCTTGATTGAGTTATGAATACTAAGTTGATTTGCAATTATTTTACATGTTTGATTTTTAATTTGTTTTAAGAATGTTACAATATCTGATTTAATATTTTCGTTACTAATTTTAAAAGATATTATTCTGTTTTTGAAAGCTGTCTTAATTATTGAAATATTAGGTCCACAATTAGTACAAGCTTTTAACTTGTGTTTGTTTTTAAATGAGAATTGAAAAGAGACTTGATTACATTAATTTCACATGAATCACAATATATGTAATCATGAGACAATTTTCTTCGTTTAGGTGAATGAGGAGACAGCTGGTTGGCACTTTTCTGCATAGTGTTGTTAACCTTTATATTATGGAGATTAAACAAATGTCTTTTAAATGAGAATGAACTATACTGCTTTCCGCAATACTCACAAAGTAAATTTGAATTTTTGTTACATTTATATTTAATATGTCTTTGTAAACTATTTTTTAATTTATACTTTGTACCACAGACTTTGCATAAGAACATAATTACTTATAACCTTATTTTATATTGTTTGTTAATTATATTTCTAAATGATTTGTTTTCTAAATAACGTTTGAGGTTTTTTCTTGAATTATTTCTACCTCTTCGACTAAAAAGTACTGAACATTTTAAACATTTCCTTGAGTAATTAACAAATATATTAATTCTTTTCTCACAAATTATACAGTATTCAAAATCGTTCTGGATGTAACTTTGCATATGTTCTTCATGAGATGGTACAAATTTTAAATTCCAAAAATCAGTTTTCATAGCACAGTCTGAGCAATATATTTCACCTGATTTATTTCGGTTTTTATAATGTGTCACATACTGAACACAAAAAAAATATGTGTTTCTGATAAATAATCAACTAATCTAACTATAGAGCTTTTTAAAAAAATTAGATACTTTCATATTTTACAGAATTTTATACATCCTCTTGCTCCATACTAAAATATAATTATTAAATTAGAAAAAAGTTATATAATTATTAATGTTCACTCACCTATCAAATCGAAATTTTACGAAACTATCTTCTGGTGTAGTTATATTTGTTATATATTTCCCTCCCAACTCTATCATTTGTTGATCTGTTATATTTTGGAATCTCTGGGGTAGAAATATAGTAAACTCTTCAAGTTCTAAAATAACTCTTGGACCGTATTTTGTTTTAATTACTTTCGCACTTTTTATTAAATATTTTTCATTCACTGTCAAATCAGAAATTTTTTTATACTCGAAGCCAACAGCGAGTTTATTTAACTGGTTAAGCGCCATTTTTTATATAGAACAGAGATCTTTGAATTTATTCATTTATATAACACAGGTTTAACCCCCTCCTCCAACATACTATTTTAACAATATATCCTTTATAACCAGAATATTGTCTTAAAAATATTTATACATAATTTATGTTGATATTCAAACACATTTCCATAATAAAATCCTATACTAACAATTTTTTATCTTCCTACATAATACAATTAGCTTACAAATCTAACTGACCACACACAAACTGGTTTCTTTAAAAACATTTTGAAACGTTTATGATATGGTGTTTAACATAATATAAAGGTAAAAAATTATTAAGATTAAGCGAAATGAAATAAAACTTTTGTTTAGTACAACAGGTTTAAAAATGTAAACATAACATACGTATTTGGAGGTAGCGACCTTTGGTTATGAATGTAACTGACCAGACACAATGTCCAAACTGGTTTCTTTAAAAATATATTTGAAACGATTATGGTATATAACGATAATAAAAATGCGTTTCGTTTCAGTTATATGTAAATAGCGCAAAATAAATTTATATGATTGACATAATATAAAGATGAAAATTATTAAGATAAGTGAAACGAAATAAACTTTTGATCAGTATAACAGTTTTAAAAATGTAAACTACACATCGGATGTTTTTGGAAGTAACGACCTTTCTTATGGTGCTGCTTACAAATAACAAGTAAACCCAGAATGGGGGGTGAATAAATTTTACTTATAAATATTGCAAGTTTTAATAAAAGAGCTCAGTGCTACACTATAGCAATGCCTATTGTAAATGGTGTTAATCAAAATAACATTTTAAAAGGAAAAACACTTTTGAACAGCCTAAAATCAAATACAGTTGTATGCATTTATAATCACTACGTGGAAATTGAAAGTTTAAATATTAACAGAATTCCTATTACAAGAAATTTTAATCAAAATCGATATTTAAATTACAAAATTATTTGTAAGGATTGCTTTGACGAAAGTTCTCGAAGTTCTTATTATTTGAATTTATTAGATATAAGGATCGATTTTTCTAACATTAGTATATATCTTTCGGAACAACACAATAAAAAACTATTTGATTTAAACGAAGCATATGGGCATAGACGGTGTTTCAAGTGTGGAGACTATATTATAAATATTATTACTAAAAATGAATGTGGTAAATGTAGGGAAATATTAAACCAAGTAAATTGAAATTAATATTTTTCCTTGAAAATGAATGTAAGTACTATAATTTCTTAAAATTTGGAATATTAAACATACAAATTATTTTTCAGATTATACAATGCGAAGAAAATATTTGCCCTGTATGTGGTATTCTCAGTCTAATGATTGAAAGAATACTAAATTTTAAACATGAGTAAGGATAATAACAAATTTTGAATGAATAAAATTAATTGAAAATCTAATTTTTTTAGGGGACAATATCCTAAGGACAGGTAAAACGTTTTCTATCTGAAATAATTACTTTCTAACTATTTTTTTAAAATTAGTAGATCGTAGAAAAGGAAAAAAATAAGGAAACGGGATATGAGGAAACAAGTAAAAGAATAAAACAAAATTAATATTATTTTACTTTTATTATATTAATTGGACCTAATTAAGAAAATATATTCTTATTAATAAATGTTTTAACCAAATGTTCATTATTTTTACAAATATAACAATGCTTAATTAATGGAGCTGGGCCATCTATATGATCTCTCTGTGTTGGTAAATTATAATGTTCCGTACACGGCAATCTTCTTATGATGTCCAAGTGGGCTTTGAATTTGTATGGTAAATTCATCCAAATTTCTTGTAACTCTAATCCTTGGAACAATTCTAATATATTTATAAATTTATCCTCACTTATCCCCTTGCAAATGTATATAGTGGAAACATATTTGCGAATAAAAGAACGATAGTTGTTTTGATTCTGCCAATTTGACGAATATTCATTAAATTTTTCTTCATTTATAATATTTAATTTGTAAGCGATAGAGAGCAAATCACATGCAATCAGTTTGTCAACCATTTTTGGTATAGAATTCTTCAAAACAGGTTTCACTATTTCAATCAGTTGGGAGGGGAAATAATATATAAGTATTCGCAAACTCAAGAAGACACCAAAATCACTTGATTGTACTTGAAGAAAAAGTTCTCACCGTAAGTATAATAATTACAAATTTGTGACAGAAATTAATATTATAAATTGTATGTCTCAGATGGCACTATTCCAAGAACAAAGTCCTTCGAGCAGTTCGACTTCTTCTGTTGTATTCTACAACGACTTTGCTGAACTAGTCAAGAACGATGAAATCTTCAAGTATTTATACAAAGATGATCATCTATTACTGTCTTCAAATTATCCACTTAATAAATCAAAAACCAAGTGGGTGTCAATAGGATTGAGTGTTACAAGGAACTATATACCTGTTATTAAAATAAGTACAAGCAAACCTTGTTTTCCCGGCATTCAGTTTACTCAAACGGAGTGGGCTGAATTATTTAATTATAGAAGTATAATTCTAAACTATCTAGAAAATGGAGTAGAAATGTCATATCAGAATATAAGTGGGGATCATGGATTTATACTAAATAATATTAAAGGCAAAAAAATTTTGACCATAACATGGAATACTAATGAGTACAATCTTGTTTTGGACACGCAGTCAAGTAAAACTCTTTTTAGATTGAGTAATTTATTATTACATAATTTTGAATTACTACAAACATTAGAGTTCAATGAATTTTACAAAAAAGTTTTGTTTCGTGTACAAACTTACTGTAAAATTAATAATTGCGAATGTACAGAAAAATGTATAGAAATTATTTTAGATAAGGATATTAATTTAAATGTATTAGTTTTTAAGGAGTTATTATATGTAAAAGGAAAAAAACTTTGTAATGAGTTAGGAAATAAGAACTGAAATGCACTAGGAAATATTCTGTATACAGGAAAAAAATAAATACTGATATAAACTTTAAAACATTTATTATTCATAAAATTACAAAAAATATTTCGGTGTGAGTAAATCTAACCAATTTTTTATTACAAAAACATTTCGTAAAGAACAAATAAAAGGTGGGGAATGTGAAAAACATGAGAAATTTATTGTGTTGGCAATTTTTAAACTGGGGTATTGCACTAAGTCGATGACATCAGCAGACAAGTTCAGTTTGTTTTGTAAATATTTCTTCTTCCTAGCTCCTTTAACGAAAATTTTCGAAGCGTTTGATAATTCTTCTTGTATATTTTCTAGTGTTTGCGAATAGGCACTAGATCCTGAATCCCAATATAATCCATGATAATTATCTAACAACCACTGTGATTCTTTCCGGCGTGACTTATTTAACTGGCCCCAATCATAAGGTGGTTCAAGAAGAAAATGTTGTAATTTTTCACCATTTCTCGAGAGAATAGCAATTTCTTTCGGAATAAAGTCACCATTATTCGCAGTGAAACCTTGGATGTCTACGATGAATTCCATTGTACAACTAACTATTCCACTCAAATTACACAAGCTTTTTAACTGAGCTGGTCATCACATTATATTCTACCAAGCGATCATGAATAATAACGCAGTAGGCTGTTGTTTTGTCGGGGAAATTTTCAGTTGATTCAAAGTCAAGTCTTACATCGACAGGCGCTGTTTTCAAACTTTCATTTTGTTTGGAACAATCCAATACTATGAGTGGCATTTTATTAATAAAATCTCCTTTGTTTAAAAGCGGTTCTGGTACTTGGTCATAATAGGCTGGTTGAAATTGTGTGTACATATCGTACAAAACAGCATAACGATTATTTTTTATATTCAAGTTTAAATTTTCATAAGGATAATTTTCGGAATTAAGAAAAAGTTTAACATTTGAAATATTACAATGATCAAATTCACCAGCATTCTTCGCATCTTGATTTTTCCTGTCAGTTTGAAATGCTAATATAATAAATCGAGGCTTCTCGAATTGTGAAGATGTTTTAATTGTCCATGTTTGCGTTTGACTACCAACAGGAAGAATTGGATACTCAAATGTAGACCACGATCGAAACGGAATTTGAATTTGTTGGTTTCTTTCCAGTTTCTTTAAAAATTTAAGTTTTATTTTGTCATTTACATAGACATATGGCATACGCCATGAAAGTTTTGTTATTTTTAAAGTTAATTCTTCTTGTGTAACGTATGCATTCGAGTCTGTCTTTGATCTAATGATAACAAGTTCTTGTTTAGAATTCATAAGGATCTTTTTATAATCTTCAGCGAAACCAAGAAGCATATGCAGAGGTATTAGCACATTAAACTGTCCTTTATTATCAGTAATAAAAGAGCTGCTCCATCCAGCATTTTCGAGTGTTCTCTTTTGTCCTTCATTAAATGAGCAGTATCCTTTAAGGGTGGTCGTTATTCCAGGATTCTTGGTCCGATCAATTTCAATACCATTTAATTCATAACGTATCTCATCAAACAAGTGTGCGATGCCGTTATTGATAAAAGTAGATGTTGCAGCTGGAGGCGATCTATCCTTTTTTAATAGCACACCTTCAATAACGATAGAACTTTCGCTAGGAAGTGTGAAAAGATCTTGTTTTTGAACAGGAATTCGAATTTCATCATTATTATTGAATGTAGTAGCAATATATGGTTGATGCGAATGTATTTCATAACGTGTTATAGCCTCCTCATAAAAAATTTCTTCGTCAATTTGTAAAATACTATTCATTTTTCAATTTGTAGCCTTGTGTTTTAAGAAATTTTATATTCTTAGGTGTTAACCTCTTAGAAGACTGTAACTGAGTGATAACACGTTTCACCTTAATCACTCTTTTATTATTAAAATTAATACCCATTAATTCGTTTAAGATGTAATCTAACTGTAATATTTTCTTCTTGGAAATCAACAAAGTCCTTGTCTTGATCAAGAACTCTTACTGTTATATTATCAATTACTCTCACGGTTACTGGTAAATAAATGATGGTTGAAGGCACTTCAACTATTTTATATCCTGGCGCTGCGGTTGGAAAGAAAACATGTAATATATGTTCACTTGAATTATTTTGATATGATCCTCCGCAAATATTACAACTTATTTGTATACTATTCACTTTCATAACGTTTACAATTGAATCAGATTCATGGAATTTATTTTCATCGAGAATTCTTTTATGAAATCCCAAGAAAGATCCAATGCTGTCTTCTTTCGTAAAGTCTATTTTATTTGAACATGAAATATGACATTTCAAAGTATTATTATTCGGAGTAAGTTGAAACTTTATCTTATCTTTTTTATCCTCATCATCTATGTCGCCCAAAGTATTTCGTATGTAATCGTTTAAATCTTCAATATCATACGCTCCAATTGGGATTGTTATAGATTTTAAAATATTTCCTTCGTAGTAGTAAAACTTATTTTTTCCATGGGGAATGTTCGGGATTGAATTATAAGATTGAAAGTCAACAAAGCCTATAACCCACTCTCCACCATTATTATCGTCGTTATCACTTTCTGCTGATAAATGTAAAGGTAGTGAAAAATCTGCACTTAATTCAGACCTTCGTCCTGTGAGTGTAATTGTAAACGACATTATATTTTATTATTTAGAAGAAACTGTAAACACAAATGTCCACAGTTAAATGAATTAAATTTTTGGTATCGTCGATAATTATACTTTATTTTTACATCTTTCCCAAAATAATTAGTTAGTTCAGAGGGTGGTTTTAAGTTTCCAAAACTGTCAAAATAGTGTATTAATTTATTTCGTTTCTTGTAGCATACCCAATGTGTTCCAATGTTATTTTTACTATCTAAATTTATAATTGCTGATTCCTTGTGTAAAGGACCTGATTTTGGTAAATTATCTCGCATATAAATTCCGCGAAAATATGGAATTCTTTTGGCATATTTTTGTAAATCAATATCAGTTAACGCTCTCATTGGAAGTTTTTTTTTTATTCGCGGATTAAGATATAATCCTAATCCATTTTTATGTTTCCCCAAATATAATCCGTCCCCTCGTTTTCCAAGTGCGATGGCCTCCATAGATTTGTTATGTCTTTGAGCCTCAAGCAATTGTTGTTTGGCAGATTTTGCATCATTTACTGCTTTCGCTATACCTGCAGCACCTCCAGCTAAACCACCAAGGGCAGACAATCCGGCAAATAATGGAATAAGAGCTGGTAAAAATCCACCTGTTTTCGGTATCGGTATAACTCGCGGTGATTCGTATTGTTCATTTTTACGTTTCTCCACACTTCTACGTGCAGCATTTAAAGTTTCAGGAATTAGTTTACTTATATTACCCCTCCTTGCTTCCTTTAAATATGCTCTTCTAGCATTCTGAACAGCGTCGTGAAATACACTCTTACGTGACTCCATTGTTACTGTATGCAATACACTCACTATACTAATAACAATAAATATAAACAAAGTTTATTTAATGAATCATACGTGTGTGTAAGATGAAGTTTGAAACACAACAATACACTGTTCAAATACAGAATATTGAACCGAGTGACCACCAAGAAAGTTTTAGTAAACATGGTACACTTTTCCCGAATAGTATAAGGTGTATCATCTGTGGTCCATCAAACTGTGGTAAAACGAATTTAATGATTTCACTACTTACAAGTGCAAATGGATTGAAATTTGAAAACGTATATGTATATTCTAAATCTTTACATCAACCAAAATATCAAATGTTGCAAAATATATTAACAGACATTAGTGGTATAAATTATTTTCCATATACAGATAATACAAATTCAACTTCTCTCGATAAAATAATACCAAATTCAGTTTTCATTTTTGATGATATTGCAACCGATCGACAAGAACATTTACGCAGTTATTTTTCTCAAGGAAGACACTGGCAGATAGATACATTCTGTCTTATTCAAACGTATACAAGAGTATGTAAGCATCTTGTACGTGATAATGCAAACTTAATTATTCTCTTCAAACAAGACGAGTTAAATCTGAAACATATATATACAGCGATCATGTGAACACTGACATGTCATTCAACGATTTTAAAAACTTTTGTACAAATTGTTGGTCGAAAAATTATGGGTTTGTTGTGATAAATAAAGATTGTGACATATTTAATGGACGCTACAGGAGAGGTTTCGATCAATTTTTGAAGAGTATATAGTTTTATATGTGTAGCAATTTCAATCATTTTGTCACGATGAGTGAAACAAGTACACTAGAAGATATTATAAAAACTAAAAAAATTATTAAAAATAAATTACTAGAACTTAAACGTGGCAAAGAAGAAAAAGAACAATTATTAAGTGAAACTTTTAAACCTATTGTGACGCCATTATCTAATTTGAGCGCGTCATTAGGAAAACTACAATGGCCTCTTACAAAAACAGAACCAAAAGAAGAAGACGAGTACAGCGATGAAGTATTTGAGACACCCGTAAAGAGAAGAAAACGGTACCCGGCATTGAAATCGGACTACAGCAGTGAAATATTTGAGACACCAGTAAAGAGAAGAAAACGGTTGCCGGTACAGTTTTTAAAAGACGAAGAATCTTTTATTGAAACGCCGACTATATCACCTGCACAAGAAATTAAAGAACAATTTAAAACAAAAGATATAGAAAAATACACTCAAGATATACTGGGTGATATTGCTGGCAAGTATATGGCACAGTATCCGCTTGATAGTCCTAACCTTGACAATGTGTATGGAATTCGTTTTGATCCTACAACGGAAAAATTTATGATGGGAGATTCTGAAGTTGAAATAAATAATAATGATCTTAAAATTGGAGATAAATGGTATGAAGGCACGCGTGGACTATATGAACTTTTAACTTTAAAACATCCAACGGATTATACTGAAAATGAAAAGAAAACATATCTTGAAATTGTGCAAAATACAAATGCACATCGAAAACACTACAACATATTAGGGCCTATATCATTTCATCACGGGTATAAGTATAAAAACATAATAAGAGATATAGTTCCACATGTGCGTACTAGGTCAAAATCAAAAATGTTGGGTGAAGGAGGAAAATTAAGTTATCCAGAGTTAAATGTTACTAACAAACGTACTCAATATGTATACTGGTCTGATCCTAACGAACTTGTACAAAGATTAAAGTTATTATTAGCTTCAAAATTCGCTGGTCATACGGGACACAATGATGAAATAATACGAATAGAAGACGCTTTGCGAGATGCTCAAATAATAATATAAATGAAAGATAGATAAATATTATTTTAGTAATAGAATGGTTCTTGATAAGTTTGGAACTCATGTTAGTAATCGTATTCATAAGCATGTAAAGAAAAAAATTTCGGCATACATTAAAAGTAAAATATTTAAAGAAGGTGTGCTTAACATTAAAAAAATTCCTACTAATGAAGACGATGTTATAAATCTAAAATATCTTTCAAAAATTATTGCAGATTCAGAGCTTACATGGAAAACAAAAATTGATGATTTTATGCATCAGAAACTGTTTGTTTTCGAAAATAAAGTTGATGATAAAATTTCAAAGTCACACAGTTTACTGTTAATAAATTTAATACTTAAATTGGACGGTGATAAGTATACACTAGAAAATGGAAATTCAGAGTCATTCTATGTCTTCCCATTTAATGCTACAGTTAAAAAAATTCAATATAACATTGAACGAGTATTAATTGAAACTAAACTAAACGACAAATCATTATCGTTAGAGGGACAAAGTGTTTCAGCGAATGATAAGTTAACATTTTTACCAATAAAAGGACAAAAAATTGTGAAGAGACTTTCTGTGGAAATTTTATTGGAAACCAATTTAAAATATGAGTAAAAGAGATATTGTGAATGAGTTGCACAAAGCTGCTAGACAAAATTTTAAACGTCGACATGTCATAGTAAAAGGTTTAAATGACTTATTTCAAGCGGATCTTGTTGAAATGATACCATATGCAAACGAAAATAAAGGATACAAGTACATACTAACAGTAATAAATGTGTTTTCAAAAAAGGATGGGCTGTTCCAATTAAATCAAAGTCTGCAAGGGATGTTACTATTGCGATGAGTGCTATCTTCAATGATGGTAATATTCCTAAGAATTTACAAACCGATAATGGAAAAGAATTTTATAATAAAGACTTTACAAATTTAATGAGAAAACATAGAGTAAATCATTATTCTACATACAGCACTAAAAAAGCGAGCGTTGTAGAACGATTTAATCGCACCTTAAAATCGTTAATGTGGAAAGAATTTAGTTTTAATGGATCATACAAGTGGTTTAATATTATAGATAATTTAATAACAAAATACAATAATACAAAACATGGAACAATTGGTATGAAACCGAATGACGTCAGTGAAAAAAATGAAAAAAAAATATTAAACGTCGCTTATAATCGAATAAAAATTGCTGCACCAGCGCAATACAAAATTGGTGACCACGTGCGAATCAGTAAATACAAATCTATATTTGATAAAGGATATCATCCATCTTGGACTACAGAAATATTCAAAATTAGAAAAATACAAGCAACATCTCCGGTAACATACTTACTACAGGACGAAAATGGACAAGACATAGCTGGCGGTTTCTATCAACATGAAATTCAACGTACAAAATATCCTGGCATATATCTCATAGAAAAAATTTTACGTAAAGATAAGAACAGATACTATGTCAAGTGGTTGGGGTTCGACGAGAAATTTAATTCTTTTGTAAACAAGGATGATTTATTGTAATAAATATATTTGTTTTCATTATTGGATCAAACACCTTTACCTTATAAACTTGTATTTAACATATTAACCTTGTATCTTATACAAATAAACTTCGAATTACGACAATTTTTATTATTTTTCAACCAGTTTCCAGTTCCATCTCTGGCACTGCTCCTACGCCTCGGTTATGGGGACGGTTCAGCCTGGGAAAATTTTGTCTACCGTGGGAATTTGTGGTTTCTTTGCCGACTTCTCTAAATCATGTTACTTGTTTCATTGTTGGGTCAAACACCTTTACCTTATAAAATCTGAACTTAAAATGATATTAACCTTAAACTTCCAATTACGACAATTTCTCAACCAGTTTCCAGCTCCAGCATCGTCTCTTGCACGCCTCAAACAATCACCTCACCTTGTATCCCACAACCAGTTTCCTGCGTCGTCTCTTGCAATATTCACAACAAAATGTATACATAGTTACAAAAATAATTCCTACGTCTATGGACAACAACATTCAGTGGCGTCTCATACAATATTCCACCTATAAAACCCCCACAGAAAAACACATGCACGCTCAATTCATTTTGCTGCGGCTGATGGTCTAGAAACGGCCTTCCCCCACTACTCAAATCCATCAACACTTGTACAATATTTCTATATTGTCCTTCATGTAATTATTATTTTTTATTTATGTATCGGTATCAGTAACTGTGAATGTAATAATTTTAACTTGTTATACTTGTTAACCTGTCATATAGAAAAATTGTAAAGTTATTGCTTTTATAAACAAATGTGAAATCAGTGAGTGAAGCTGTGAAGTACTGGTAACTTCACCATATACTTGCTTTACATTTTATTTATTTATTTTATTTATTTTTTAATAGTTACTTTAATGTTTGTTTTTACTATAATGTATGTTTTTGTCTTAATACTATGTTGTTTTTTTGCTTCTCACAAATTTCACATTTTGTTTATATTTCATTGCTTTTGCTATTAGCTGACTTAACACCACTTGTTGTAGTCATGTCATGTCACACGCAATGTTTTATGTTTTCAAAGTTTAAATTCTTATGATCAATATGGTAACTGTATTATATTATTATTTGTAATCATAATATCTTTGGGGGGGTTGAAAAACAGCTCTAGCTGAACCTTACCCCTTTTGTACTCTCTTGGTGCAATAAAAATTATTATTATTATACATTTGTAGATAAAATGTGATTTTTATGTGTCATTTACTATGTGTACAAACGCAAAGATGATGGAATAGCTAAAATAAAATAACTATTCACGTTTAAAACCAGAGTAGTTTTCCGGATGATATATTATTAATCAATAACCAATCAACATATTTATAGATGCAAATTTTTGATGTAACGCAAAATGTGGGATGTGGGCCATAAACGCATAAAAGCAGGAAATTTTGCGTGCGAATTGATATCAAAATTATTTTTAGATAAATATTCCACGTAAAAGTTTGTACAGTATAAAATAAAAAAAAAACAATTTAATTTTTTAAGTTTGTGTGCACGACGTGGTCTGAAACTACTCTTTCAGTATTTTCCGAGTTTTTAATAAATACTCTAGCATTGTTTTTTATTCTGTGCCATCTAAGAAAAGTAAAAGGAAAGAACAGGCGGCGGGATTTTGCTAATGTATAAAAGGACATATTCGATGGTCATAGAACTAACTGAAAATACAAAACTATGGATCATTGTTAAGATAAGAATTAAAAATAATATTGACATAGGATTTTTTATATTAAACCGGAGATTAATAATGATCACTGCGTAAATTTGATAAATGATTGCATTAAGCCATATTAGTAAATTACAGTGAGGAAAAAATTATGTTGGGTGATTTCAATTCAAAAATTGGTGATTTAAATCAAATTTCACAAGAAGGTATATTTGAATATCCCCATGTTTTTTAAATAAGACAATCACAGCATACTATCATTGATAAGGACAAAAAATAATTTTCAATGGAATAACAAAGGAAGAAGAAGTGTATATTTGTAGCAAGTGTAAATATACTTAATACAAAAATAAATCTACTAAAAAAAATGACAAGTATACTTGCATATTTAAATATATAAAATAAGTATATTTAAAAAAAATTCTTAAAACACAAATGCGTAGTTATACTAACTTTTAATATATTTTGTGTTACATAGTAATAGAACATGTACTTAAAATTATATTAATCCTTAATATACAATATCATAAAATTCATTATATGATACTTTTAAATTTAATATACAGTATTTTATTTATTAATAAATAGCAGTTTTAGTTAAAAAAATATGCGTATGTTAAATGTACCTACCCTAAAATTACATATGTAAGATATTTAAATTTAATATTTGTAAATTTAAAAATAAATATATTTTGCAGGTAAAATAAAAGTGAAATATAATTAATTCAAAAAATATATATTTTATATCTTATTACAAATACATTTAATTCAAGAAATGAAGGTATTAAATCTTCCATATTGTTTATTTATTCTAAAAGAATACGGTTTTTAATATAAAAGGTAGATATATTAAAACACAGTGAGATTCGTATAAAAAATATGTATTAAAATAAATATTATTATGTACGCTTATACAAATACTGAGTACATATATATGTATAAAAAAACACTAACAAAAAGTAATATTCATTGAAATATAAAAAAATCTTAATGTAAATATATAAAAAACAGATGATTACTTTTAATTAAAATATAAGGGAATAGTCATTTTTGATATTTACCTGGTTTGAATATAAATGATTATTAAATCCAATTGTTGACAAAAGTTGAATATAAAATAAAAATTCTGATTTTTCATTTAAAATTATTTGTTTTATTACTCCAAAAACGGACATTTCTTCGTTGTGATCTATGGTTAATACATAAATGATACAGTAACGAATGCCATTTATATCGATCCATTCACACAATGACACATTTGAAACAAAAGACTTAGGTATAAGATTAATGTTACACGAAAAATAATATTCTTTTAAATTTTCTACAAAAGTAGTAGTACCTACTGCTATATTGTTACAGAAACCTAGTTTTAATAATAATCTGCGAGAAAAATTTAATTGTTGTTTTAGAGCTAATGTACTGGCTATGTTTACTCTGGAAGAAACAACGTTTGATGATTGCTTAAGAGTTCTATGTTTCGCTTCAAAGCGCATACACCAAATTATGTATCAATGGACCAACTTGTTCAATAACAGACGAATAATGCAACATAAAATGGTGCTTTGGTTTTAAAGTCCTTTTAAATAGCTCAATAAATAACTTATGATGATCAGATATTAATACATGTAAATATTTGGGAGTGTCGATTTGCATATTTCTCAATGAAACTATTAATAATATTTCTTTTATTATTAAAACTAACTGCCAATATTCATCATTTTCTGGAATATATTCACTACAAATATGTGGGATATACTTTATAAAAACTAACATTTCTGAAGCTGACATTCTCAGGTTTTCATTTTTTAAGTGTTTCTTGGTAATACTTGGTGGCTTATTTTTACTATCCGGACCAAAATTAAAATGAGATAAATTATTATTTAATGTACTTATGAAAAAATATTTTTTAGAAAAAATAAAGTGATATAGCAATAATGACATTTCATAATTAAAAACTCCATAACAAAAAACTCCAACAAATCGTGCATTATATCTACGGAAGTATTAGTTGTCACATGAAAAGAAGGTATAATATTCCAAATACATTTTTCTTTAACACCAGTTTTACTTGAATTATTTAAAATCAAAGCATCCTTATAATTATCAACATTTCTTAAAACAACGTTATTCAAATTGCAAGCTGACTGGGAATCACTTTTAGAAATTTTACAAAATCTGCAAAAATATTTTGCTGAAAAACTCTCAGTATGTCCCAATATTGTATGAACACCTAAATTGTCACCTATTATTAAAGCCACTGTAAAAAATAATTTGTATGTCTTAACTACAACAACTATGTATGTCAATAGCTTTTTCTTCTAGGAAAACTAATTCTTGTAGTAATTTGGAAAAAATTATTCGTTTGTCACATACTTTCAAATATATTGTACGAAACAAATTTACAAGAAATATATTATCTAATTGGGACAAATATTCAACGGGAATAATAGGAATAGTTATATATGTTGCACCTAATTTATGTACTGATGAATGTGAACCTAAAGGGTTGCCTATTTCTAAATCATCATAATATAAAACAATAGGAAAGAGTAAATCATTCTGCCTTTTAGAAATTTAACTTTTCCACAACTTTCCGTGAATTATGCTACTTATAATTTCAATATCGTGGTTGCTATACATTTGACTATATCATTCATTAAGTTATAAACCAATAAGAATGTGTGATTATCCTTAGCTACCACGTATTACAGCGGTTATTATTGAGTAACCATGGTGAACGAATATACGAACCTTGGTATATTCGAATATACCTACCTTCGTATATTCACTTATAAGTGCGTTTGGTTATTTTGTTCTATGTACTCAGAACTGGCAATGTCATTTTTAATTATATTTACGGACATGATCTTTTTCATTCGATCACAGTATCGAGTATACGAGTATAAATGAATCTGTAGTTAGACTTTGAGGAGGAAAATCGTGCGTTGTATGCTTTAAGTAGACATTTAAAATCACACCGACTGCTCCAAGTACACCGAACCAAATAATTGAACGCATCTATTATTTGACAGCAAGGAATTATGGCAGTAAAAATTTGACAAGTAAACAAATAATTATTTGGATCACAAATCTGGTACTGCACTATTGCTAGTTTATTTGAAATACAAACATTTATTTTGAAATACGAGCATTTCAATGTAAAATTACATACTACTATAACTATATTTAAAAAGATAGGTTATGTAGAATATAGTTTGACGTTTCTGTCAAAATAAAATAGACCACAGGTCTACGTTAAATTTACTATTTACTTTTTAATTTATTTTTTATTCATGATATAGTCTACCTGTATACAACTCGACAATAGAAAATTCTCGACATACTCAACGAGTTGCCTAATGGAAATACCACTCGACCTTCGGTCTCGTGATGTTTCCAGGCAACACGTTTCGTATAATCGAGAATTTTCAATCGTCTTGTTGTATAATATATGATAATTTTCATACATTTTTTGAAACACATTAGGTAGTTCAAAAATGTTTTTAATAAATGTCTCAATGGAATAAACTGACCAGTAATTTTTTTATTTATGATTATATTTTTGTTTTGACATAGTTCTTGTCCCATTACATACTCTTCTGGTATTATTAAATACTGATTTTCATGAAGAAATTTAAATCTCTTGTATTCTGTGTCTAAATTAGTAAACATATTACTAAAACTATGTAGCATTTGGCTAAGAATTTGTAAATTTAAATCATTTGAATTTTCTAGGCTTAGAACATACTTGTAAAGAATTTCCAAAGGTTTCTGAATTAAAGTATTGAACTCTTCAATAATATTTTGAACTATATTTCTTAGATAATATACTTTTCCCATACAAGGCAGTAATCATGTGTAAAGCTTGTTGTTTTATACTTTTGTCAAATTCTGATTCTAATGTAATTTCAGATTTTTTATTATTTGAAACAAAAATTTCTTCTTTTATATTCACATCAGGTATTTCACATTCCGTGTCACACGCATGTATTTTGTTATTTGCTATTTTAATAATTCGGTTTTTCTTTTTTATAGGAACTGTAATATGCTTTCTAAATGAGTTGAATTTAGAAAATTTTCTATCGCAAAAATGTTCGCGGCACTGATAAATACTGTTTTCTTTTAAATTATGCTTTTTGCGAAAATGATGGAACAATAATTTATAATTCAAAAATATAGATTCGCACAAATAAAAACCTGGCATTTTACTTACTTAATTATTAATTTGATGAACTTCATTATCAAATGTTGAGACGGATGGATATTGTATATCAAACGGTGTTTCAATTTCATAATTTTTTTGCTGTAGATACATCCACACTTGTTTGGTTTCGGATGGATAATTGCAGTGTAGTGCAAAAAATAATTTGAAGCAGCAATCCAAAGCAGCTATGGGTATAGGAAGTTTATATAAAATATTATCTACTGAAACATAACACGCATCGAAGACTTCAATATTTCCTATTATTGCAACAAATACATACATCCACGCACACACATATATATCCAAACACACACACACACACACACAAACACACACACACATACACATACAGACATCATCGTCAAAATATTAAAATTGGATTGTAGGGACCTTAAAACGTGCTTAATCATTAAAATCTGGATATGCGATTTTTAGCGTGAATCCTATACCTCTCAGCGAGAGGTAAAAAGGGATGTTACTTTAAATGTCAGTCAGAAATGCACTTCTTCTTTAACAAATCTACTCATTTCTGTACTTACGTGGTTAATTACGAAATTTAAAACGAAAAATTATGTTATTTGACATCTATGTACATAAAGTACTCTAGATATCATTCTGACATTCTGCTTGTCAAGGTCAACAAAGTTACATGACTACTCGCGCCCTAATGCATTTAACATTTCTTGTATACCTACACTCTACACCAAAAATTATACTTATATCTTATATTTATATATATATTATTATATTACTTATATTTAGATTTTTAAAATTTAAATTCATTCTATGAAGAAATTTTGTCCTACTCTTCTAATTTTTCGAGATGTTTCCAATTCATTGTCGAGAGTAACAGTATTTCTGAATGGTATGTGTAATATACCTATAATATTAAATATTTAACTATTAATACATTAAGAAACAATATAATGTATGTATTTCCCAGAAAAAGTCTTCGGTAATGTCTCCGGATTTCTGACACTGACATTTATCTGTCAGTTACAAACATTTTAAATTTTCAACTATTTTCCATAGCATTCTTTCGGCTGTAAAATTTATTACAACAGATTATTTTATATATTATATTTCTTTTATCTCTAAATCTATAGAATATATAATAATAATAATAGTTTTATTTGCTTCCATATTACAATCGTATACAAATAGGATTGGCAATAGTTGAAATTAAGATACCTTCCTTATTAAACTTTTATGCATAGAAACATACTTTCCCTTATAGAATATATAATAAGATATTTAAATGTATCAGATATTGAATTTAATTTTCTTTAATATTACCAAGAAATTTTTTCAAAAAAAAAAAATATTTAGATTTTTTTTTTTCAATTGTAATCCAATAATGTGAACAGCGCATAATTCGATAATGTAAACAATTCTTTCTAGCTGATTTCTCTTCAATTCTAGAGTTTCCCCGAATTTTATCGTTAACGTAGAATTCTTAGTAACAAAGCGTTCGAACATGAACATGTTCTCTTGTTTTGATTGAGATTTTTCAGCGGTTGTGTGTGCAAGTAATGAAAATGGGCAAAATTAAATCAAAGTGTTTACTGTCCCTACATGAAATAGCAAAATTGCTTGATGATTATGAAAAAGGTTTGAGTGTTACAGCCTTATCAAGAAAATACGGTATAGCAAAGTCAACAGTGTGCTCTATTAAAAACAAAAAGAAAAATATCATTAATGCTGTGACACATTCTTCAACTCGAAACCAAAAACATACCTTAAGAAATGTGGAATTTCCTAAAATGGAAAGAGCTCTATACCGATGGTTCCTTAAGTAACGCAAAAAGATGTGCCAGTAACTGCAGAAATTCTTAAACAAAAGGCATTATTCTTTCATGAAAAAATTAATCAAGGTGTGGGTAATTTTAATGCAAGTTACGGGTGGCTGCAACGTTTTGAAAAACCTTCCCAGGAAACATGAAATGGTATAATAAACGGAGAATGCGTTCGTTTAAGAACTGGACAAATGTCCGCTTCTAATACGTATTTTATAGGTATATAATATACGTTTATAATTATTTTTTATTTAACGTATTATATACTTCAAATTTCTATGCATTATATTCGTTTATTTCGAGTTTATATTAAACTAGCTAAAACTCGTATATTACCCGTGGCAAGTATACCAAAATATTATGTATATAAAGAGTATAAATACAGTATAATTTTCTTTCAAATTTTACGTTTATTTTTAAAGATGTACTACGTTTAATTGTGGAATATTTTGGGTAAAAAAAAATGTATTTCAGGCGTATAAAAAACGTATATTTTACAAAGATATGTTACATATATTTTGTATACATGTTAAACGTATAAAAATAATACACATAATATGAGAAATATACTAAATATAACATACGTCTAAAACGATGCGTATATTTTGTATACATTTTAAACGTATATTTTGTATACATTTTAAACGTATATTTAGTACAAATTTTGAACGTATAAAAGTATTATATGTTTTGATAAAAATACACTTAATTTTTGGTATATGCAATACGTTTAGAATGATACGTATATTTTATATACATTTTAAACGTATAAAAATTATTCAAGCACAAAGAAATACATAAAATAACTAGACAAGTTATAAGCAGAAATGAAAAATCGATTATATATTATTTTCTAATTAACATAGACAGCTGGAATAGAGTAAAAGACATAAAAGTAAAAAGAGGACCAGAGATTGGAAGCGACCATTTCCTTGTAACAATGCTACTAAAACAAGAAGTAATCATAAAAAACGAAATCAAAAGAAAGATAGTAAATAAGAAAATAAAAGGCCATGAACTTAGAAGACAAGAGATAGAAGAAAAATTTCAAAAGAACGTCAACGAAGCGTTTAAGAAAAAAGCAAAAGAAAAAGAAGGAAACATAGAAAAGAAATGGAAGAACTTCAAAAAGATAATACTAGAGGCAGCAGAGAAAAGCTGCGGCACGACTAGAATAGTGAACAGAAACACGAATAAAACTAGATGGTGGTCGGAAAGGGTAAAAATTGCAGTAAAAGAAAAAAAGAACAAGTGGAAGAAATATCTACAAACGAAAGAACCAACTGACTATGAAAAATATAAAGAACAAAGGAAGAATGTAAAAAGCGTAATAAAGGAAGAAAAAGAAAAAGCATGGAGAGAATTCGGTGAAAAAATGAAAAACGCATATAATGAAAACCAGAAATTATTTTTTGGAACACTTAAAAATATAAGACAAAAGAAGACAGCAACAATTACGAACATTAAAGACAAGGAAGGAAAGACGATAGCAGAAGAAGACAAAATAATGGACAGATGGAGACAGTATTTCATAGACCTCCTAGAGGGAAAGGATACTAAAGATGAAGAACAACAAGAAAGCCATCCCACACGAACAAAAGAAACAGAAATAACACAAGAAGAAGAAATAAGCTTGAAGGAAATAATAGAAGCAATAAGAAAAACCAAAAGAGGAAAAGCTCCCGGACATGACAAAATAACAGCAGACATGTTGAAAGCACTACCCGAATCAGCACTACAGGAACTTAAAGATATAATGAGTGAAGCGCTAAAAGGAATAACACCATCAGAATGGCAAATAGGTATTATAACACCAATATTTAAAAAAGGAGATAGCAGAGAGTGCCAGAACTATAGAGGAATTACCCTAATAAGCACAGTGACCAAAATATATGCAAGAATCCTGGAGAGTAGATTAAGAACAGAGCTGGAAGAATCGTTAGAGGAAACTCAATTTGGTTTTAGACCGAATAGAGGAGTAAATGATGCGATATTCATACTAAGACAAATAGGGGAAAAGGGCATAAAAGAAGGGAGAAACGTACATGTGTGCTTCATTGATCTAGAGAAAGCGTTTGATAGAATCAATAGAGAAGACATATGGAAAACGCTAAGAAACAGGGGAATATCAAATACGTTAATAACAGGAATTCAGAGCCTATATTCAAAGACTAAGAGCTATGTAAGAGTGAAACAAGAGACCTCCAATACATTTGAAACTACAGCCAGAGTAAGACAAGGATGCATTTTGAGCCCGCTTCTGTTTACGCTAATTCTTGACGAAGGAATAAAAGAGACAAAGAAAGAAGTAAAGAAATACTACATAGGACATTGGAAATTGAGAAGAGTGGAAATAGCAGAACTATGCTATGCAGATGACATGGTCATCATAGCAGACGATGAAAAAACGTTAACATGGAATATAGAAATATATGATAAAGCGCTACAAAAATTAAACATGAAGATCAATAAAGAAAAAACGAAAACCATGATACTAGGAAGAAATGAACAACACCACACGATACAACTAAAAAATGAAAATCTACAGCAAGTCCAAAAATTTAAATACCTGGGGTCAATGATCTCAGAAGATGGAAGATTTGATGAAGAAATAAAAGAAAGAAGAACAATAGGAGGCAAAGTTTTCAATAGCATCAAACACAGCTTCTTAGGAAAGAAAGAAATACCGAAAGAGACCAGAGTACAAATATTTAAGAAAGTAGTGACTCCTATACTCATACATGGAGCTGAAACATGGACATTAACGCAAAGACAGAAAGAAAAAATTACGGCCATCGAAATGAGATTCTTGAGAAAAATAGAGGGGAAAACAAGACTGGACAGAATTGAAAACACAACCTACAGACAAAACTTGAAAGTAAAATAATAGAAGATAAGATAGCAGAAGGACAGCTGAGATGGTATGGTCATGTAGAAAGGATGGAAGAGGAGAGAATAGTTAAAAAGGTGTTTGCAGCAAAAATTGGAAGAAAGAAACCACGAGGACGACCAAGAAGAACGTGGCTGGAAGAAGTAAAGGATGCAGCGCAAAGAAGAGGTCTAACTTGGGAAGAAACGAAGACAGCAACACAAGATAGAGCAGAGTGGAAAGAAATATGGAGAAGACCAACGAACCAAAACTCAACCCCCTCCCCCTCAAGCCGGGGGAACGCCTTACACCCGTGAGGGTAGAAAGGTGCAGGATTAAGTAAGTAAGTAAAAATTATTATATTTTATGAGAAAAATATACTCTCAAACGACCGTATATAAATCAAATTTATACATATATTTTGTACAAATTTTTAACGTATAAAATTATTAAATGTGATAAGAAAAATATACTTAATTTTTTGTATATGTAATACGTATAAAATTATTATACTTTATAAGAAAAATATACTCAATCGATCGTACATATAATACGTTTAAATTTATACGTATATTTTGTACAACTTTTTAACGTATAAAAATATTACATGTTCTGAGAAAAATATTCTTCATTTTCGATATATGCTACGTTTAAAATGATATATTTTAAATGTATAAAACCAATATACTCGTATTTTTTAAAATTTGTTTAAATATTAATAGAATTCGAAAAAACGGCATTGGTCATCCTTGGCTTCGTCAATAGTTCGCGTGTACCTCTCTTTCCCTCGTTGCTTCTGTAGGTACTAATAGTTTCGGACGTAGCTGGCACGTCATTGAAATCTTAATACCGTTTTCCTCGAAAAATATACGAACAATGATGGCCAAAGATTAATAAAAAAATATACTGGACAGCGGACTACTATATTCGGTACAATATTAAATTTCTGAAACAGAAACAATGTTAGCATTGAGTTAATTTTAAGAGTAACACAGTTTGCTTACGTTTCTAAATTTTATATTATGCAGCAAATACGTAAAAAATTATGGCAAAAGAACAATAAATATAGTTGACAGCAGACTACTGTAATCGGTCCAGTATTAAACTTCTGAAACAGAAACAATGGTAGTATTGCGTTAACATTAACAGAAGCACAGTTTGCTTACGTTTCTAAATTTTATGTTATGCAGCAAATAGGTAAAAAATGATGGCCAAAGAATAATAAATATACTGGACAGTGGACTATTATAAGCGGTACAGTATTGGTCTTCTAAAACAGAAACAATGGTAGTATTGAATTAGTTTTAAAAGTAATACAGTTTACTCACGTTTCTAATTTTTATACTATGCAACAAATAGGTGAAAAAATGATGGCCAAATATTGATAAATATTCTGGACAGTATTAAATTTCTGAAACAGGAACAATTGTAGTATTGAATTAGTTTGAAGAGTAACACAGTATGCGTACATTTTTAAATTTTATATTATGCAGTAAATAGGTAAAAAAATGTTGAACAAAGATTAATAAACATACTGGACAGCGGACTACTATAATCGGTACAGTATTAAACTTCTGAAACAGAAATAACGGTAGTAGTGAGTTAGTTTTAAGAGCAACACAGTTCGCTTACGTTACTAAATTTTATATTATGCAGCAAATAGGTAAAAAAATGACGGCCAAAAATTAGTAAATATACTGGACATTGGACTACTATAAGCGGTACAGTATTGAAGTTCTGAAACAGAAAAAAATGGTAGTACTGAGTTAGTTTTAAAAGTAATACAGTTTACTCACGTTTCTAATTTTTATATTATGCAGCAAATAGGTGAAACAATGATGGCCAAATATTAATAAATATACTATACATCAGACTACTATAATCGGTACAGTATTACACTTCTGAAACAGAAACAATGGTATTATTGAGTTAGTTGGAAGAGTAACACAGTTTTCTTACGTTTATAAATTTTATATTATGTAGCAAAAAAAAAATGATGGCCGAAAATTAATAAATATACTGGACATTGGAGTACTATAAGCGGTATAGTGTTAAACTTCTGAAACAGAAAAAATGGTAGTATTGAGTTAAATTTAAGATAACACAGTTTACTCATGCTTACCCATCTATTAATAAACAATATCATTTTCTTAAAAAAAAAAAATGGAACTTCCATAACTTAGATGAGCTGAAGAAGGGTTAGGATTCCAAATAAATTTACTACGATTAATCCTTATGGACGTTTGCTTTTTCGTAAATAAATCTTGTTTTGCCAATTTCAGCCAGTCTTTCACTGCTTGGCCAATTAATTCATCTGTTCATTACCCAACTGTAAATGAATATACATAAAACAAATAATAATTAAAATATTTCAAATTTGACTAAGATATTAAGATAAAATAATTTTTACCAAATATAACTTTGCATATTTGAGTTCCTTTGAAAGCTTTTTTCTCCCGGCCAGCCCAGTTGAACTTCATCGCTAATTCATTGCAGAAAAGATATTTCATTATATGCATTGTAGCTTGCCTTCCATTGAAACTACTTACAGCAGCTAATCAAGATATCTGTGGATTAAAAAATATGCTAAATTGAATATAAACTTACTTGAAATGAGGTCCACCATTGGGATAAAAGATTTTTTCTACAGTCTACATAGAAAGTAGCCATTTGCGCTCTCTTTTGTCAACGCAAAATGTAACTTTGTCGCTCTAGCGCGACAAAGTAGAAAAAACGCTCGCTGTCCAAATTTCTAACTATACACAATGTTGAGAAATGTCATTCTTAATGGAAACCTTTAGTCAGGAACTAATGGCACTGTAGGGACACATTTACCACCTTTACAAAACAATCTGACATATAACTGCTCTGTCGGTATGTTACATAACCAAAAAAAATGCTGCACTATTGTGAAAATAAAATAGGGCATTCATTTACAAAAACGAAAGTATAAAATGTTTAGAATAGATTGAAGCAATAGGTCAAGAAGAATGGGAAATAACGATAAATTAAAATTAAATATAAAAGACGTTTTTTCTTTATATTAATCCTTATTAATTGAGTAGTAGTGTAAGTACAAAGTGTACATCTTATTATTTTTTGTTATGGTAGCGACTGTAGAAAAAATCTTGTGTGCGTTTCGAGCGCAAATGGACATTGTCGATTTCGAGAGAATGCCACGCTCCTGCGTCGCGCGGCAACTACCTCTCAATCGACAATGTCCTATTTTGCGCTCTTAATACACAAATAGCTATTTCAAATCAAACGCAAAACGCAAGAACCTGGTGAAGAACAGAAACAAACTGGCGACTGCAAAACATATGCACGACGATATATTTGTTTATTGAACTATAATATATCTGTAGTATTAATTCAGTAATATTATAACAAAATATTTTAAAACTTACTTTAAATATGAGGCCCCACTGTTGAAGAAAAGAGTTTTCAAATAACTTGGTAAAGAACACGAACAAACACTAACTGGTAATTTCTAGTTTACTGAGCTGACTGCAAAACTGTGCGTGTCGCGCAGTCGACAACCACGCCATCGAATAGCCGTAGCATCGAAAAACCGTGCCATCGAAAGTCGCCACGTCGACACCTACCCCCCACCACAGGCCGTAGCTACGAAAACCGTCATGTCGAAAGTCGCCACGTCGACATCACCCCCCACCACTGACCGTAGCTACGATAGCCGTCACATCGAAAGTCGCCACGTCGACATCACCCCCCACCACCGACTCCCCACCTAATCACCACTGAGTCTTTCAAAATGTTAATTCAGCTGACTCGCTATAACATAGTTTGTACTTCATATTATTTACGTTAGATGGCACCGCCATGTACGAGTTTGTAATGTCATTTACTCAAATTATTAAATGGAATAAAATATCTATTTTTGTAAACACTTTAATGTTACAAAATATAAAACAGTTAAACATTATATGATAGACAACAAATATATGTGTGTAATATTAATAATATTTAAATTACACTTGGCAAAGTTCACAAAATTTCATTCTCTGAATCAACCTCTCGGTCATTTATCAGAGACTGGCCCACTCAACCAGAACCACAGACGCGTTTCGCTCTTATTGGAGCTCTTCAGTGTGGTGTACTGACACCTCTTTCGAGGCACTGAGACTAGTTGAGCGGGCAGATGATAAACATCTCACAAAGATATCAGGCCTGCAGAGGTAACTAAATACATGCAGAGCCATCTATCAGAAAAACCGCGAGCTTAGCTGATAGATGGCTCTGCATGTATTTAGTTACCTCTGCAGGCCTGATATCTTTGTGAGATGTTTATCATCTGCCCGCTCAACTAGTCTCAGTGCCTCGAAAGAGGTGTCAGTACACCACACTGAAGAGCTCCAATAAGAGCGAAACGCGTCTGTGGTTCTGGTTGAGTGGGCCAGTCTCTGATAAATGACCGAGAGGTTGATTCAGAGACTGAAATTTTGTGAACTTTGCCAAGTGTAATTTAAATATTATTAATATTATTCAGAGCAGTTCACCAAGTGTCGCATTTGTACTTTGTACATTGTACAGTTTTCTATTACATTCTGCTAGCTAAGCTCGCGGTTTTTCTGATAGATGGCTCTGCATGTATTTAGTTACCTCTGCAGGCCTGATATCTTTGTGAGATGTTTATCATCTGCCCGCTCAACTAGTCTCAGTGCCTCGAAAGAGGTGTCAGTACACCACAATGAAGAGCTCCAATAAGAGCGAAACGCGTCTGTGGTTCTGGTTGAGTGGGCCAGTCTCTGATAAATGACCGAGAGGTTGATTCAGAGACTGAAATTTTGTGAACTTTGCCAAGTGTAATTTAAATATTATTAATATTATTCAGAGCAGTTCAGCAAGTGTCGCATTTGTACTTTGTACATTGTACAGTTTTCTATTACATTCTGCTAGCTAAGCTCGCGGTTTTTCTGATAGATGGCTCTGCATGTATTTAGTTACCTCTGCAGGCCTGATATCTTTGTGAGATGTTTATCATCTGCCCGCTCAACTAGTCTCAGTGCCTCGAAAGAGGTGTCAGTACACCACACTGAAGAGCTCCAATAAGAGCGAAACGCGTCTGTGGTTCTGGTTGAGTGGGCCAGTCTCTGATAAATGACCGAGAGGTTGATTCAGAGACTGAAATTTTGTGAACTTTGCCAAGTGTAATTTAAATATTATTAATATTATTCAGAGCAGTTCACCAAGTGTCGCATTTGTACTTTGTACATTGTACAGTTTTCTATTATATGTGTGTATTTTAAAATAGTGTAGGTATATAATATTATATGTTTAAATATGTTTTAAAATAGGTGAAATATTTACCATTTTATTTTATAATGCAGATTTACAAATTTGTTTTAAATATTAGAGAAAAACAGTAACATGCTATTAGAATTGTTTTAAAATTTAACACCATACTAAAAACTAGATTGAAATAAGGAAAAAAATACATACTCGGTAAGTTTCACAAAATTTAAAAGATTCTTAATTGCAATTTAAGCGTTGCTGCCATCATCAGAAGAATTACAAGAACGAATTTTAAAATTCAGAATGCTCACAGGGTGGTTAAACATAGTGCAAAGATTAAAGAATTCTAGGGAATACTGAGATTAAACACTCCAGAATCGGAGATGGACAAAGATCTAACTGTTCGTTCATAAGGTTTATAGCCATTAAGAAAAGCATTCTTGATTTCGAAGGATTCCAGGAAAGTTAATCTTGGCCTTTTCCTTTCACAATGCAAAATACTTAAATTGTCTTTATTACATGTATGTTGATTTTCTAATAAATTTTAGGCTACATTTGAATTGGTTTTATTGTTTTTAAAACTGTTCATATGTTCATCGCATCTAATGCTGAAATTACGAGCTGTTTGCCCAATATAATATAGTCACAATCATTGCAGTTTATTTGATAGATAACGTACTTTTTATAATTATTTTGGGACAAAATTTTATTATTGACTAGTATTGTTTTCAAATTATTTTTATTATAGAAACCGCATTCTATATTAATTTTTCTTAGCTCAAAGGATCATTTTTCACTGAATTGATTTATATATATATAAGTTCGTACCTCTCGCTAAGAGAGGTATTGAATTCATGCTAAAAATCTCATATTAATTTTAGTGAATAAGCACGTTTTAAGGTTCCTAGAATCCAATTATAAAAAAATTACGATGATGTGTGTGTGTGTGTGTGGATGTGTGTGTGTGCATGTGTGCTAAGACGTTGTAGGTACGATTTCTGAAATTCTATAAGACCAAAGACCTGTCCTCAATCTAATGAGAAGAGTTGAATAGGTTCTGGTAACAATTGGACAACCGGAAGTGGTAGTTTCTAAAAAAATCTAAATATTATTTTTTGAAAATTTGTTACTGCAAATTATAAAGATAATTAAATTCTCAATCTGACACAATTAATTTTTTCATTATATGTCCTATAGGTTTAGAGATATAGTATATAATAATATAGAATAATCTTTTGTAATAAATCTCGTTGCCCAAACAAGTCCATGAATATCAATTGAAATATTTAAATGTTTGTAATTGACAGATAAATGCAAATTGTCAGTGTCAAAAATTTTGCATTACTGGAAGATTTTTCTGGGATGTACGAATACATTTAATATATCTTATTGTATTATTAATTAAATATGTTTTTTTTAAATTATAGGTATATTAATACTACATATATCCTTAAGAAATACTGCTAATACTGTCAATGAATTTGAAGAATTTTGAACATATTAGAAGAGTAGGACAAAATTCCTCATAGAACGAAAGAAGAGATAATTTCAATTATTTGTGTGTACAAGAAATGTTAAATTCGTTACTTACACGGCGCGAGCAGTCATGTGACTTTGTTGGCCTTGGCAAGCAGATATGAGGATCCGTGTCAGAATGACGGCTAGTAGTTATGTACATAGATGTCAAAATTGTCTTAAATCATAATTTTTCATTCAAAATATTCTGCTATTTATTTGTCATGTGTGTATGTGTATCTCAACAAGGTATCTGATATAAAAAAACTTATTATTGAAACAGGTAATTTTTATTGATCATAATATTTTTAGTCATAATAAAATAATTTATTTAATTAAAATAACTAACATGACATGTAAATATTACAGATATACTTCCAAAAAAAAGAAATTTCATGAAAAAAAAAATGAAAAACCTTAGATTTTAAAAGTAAAACAAAACTAAAACATAATAATCCTTACACCATTGGAAAGAGAGAAAAATAAGTATTTTTTTAAAGTAAAAATCCAATATGGGCCCATTTAAAATAAGAAAGTTGCTATTAATATCTTGGAAACTGCCATCTTGAATTTTATTCTATCAGTTTAAGTTTTTCTCATCAAATCATGAAACTTTTATATGAAACATTTTTTTTATATCTTTTACAATTACGGAGTTATTTGATATTTTCTAAAATAGTGATTTTCATTTTTTTTTGAATAACTTTCAAACTGTTCGAAATTTTAATTTGTTCTCAGCGGAATCTGAATGAGCACTCAAAACTGTAATATTGCCTATTTAACCGACTTCGTAGCTCTTATAGTTTCGGCGCTCCCAATGGTAGCCTAATTAATTTGGGGCATCTGTATACATGTTGGTTGGTTTTTCATTGTCCAGCTTATATCTTCTGAAATATGTAAGATACAAGAAAAAGTGAAATGTAGGAGTTGTCTAATACAACTTAATCCATAATTTAGCATACACATTTTTTCCATGGCCTACTAATTTTGTTTGATTTTTTAAAGGGAATAGCCTGTATATTTTTAAGGAAAGATTCAAAATCAATTTCCCTTTATAATGATTTATAAAAGTAAGGGTTTGCTTTTAAATTATGTCTGATAAAGAAAATAATAAAATGATAATAGTTGGCTGTGATATTCTATTATTTACCTTGTACACATGTCATAGATCTAATAGTAGTGTTTATTAGTGAAACAGACGTTGATAATAATAATAATAATAATAAATTTATTTATATAGTAATATCAGTAATAAACATTTTAGTCTTATTTTACCTGCGGCTGATCTTAGAAATATACCTAATAAGTAATAGCTTCAACTGAATGCCTTTTTAATTTTAAATATTTCATTTTGTGAGCCAAAATTCATGCAGAGTACAACGGATTTTATATATAATTTATAAATCGTCAGTTAAAAAAAATTATACCATAAACTTTTTATAACACAATAACCCAACGGCAAGGGTATGTAAATGATTTTGTATTTAATTGTAATATTACTGCTTTTATATTGTATATTCATACAGTTTTTCGGAGCAAGCATGTAACCATTTTATACATTTTACTATTTGTAAAACAAAAATTATTTTGAGTTTTGAGTATAAAATCTACGATGTCATTATATTTATAGCACAGGTCTCCAAATTCTGACTATTAATCTCCAAATTATACCTCCATACAGATTTTTATCTTCTATTTAGCAATGTACGAAAAGGACATACTATACCGGTACATTTTCTAGATATACCTAACAGCTAATAAAATATTTTGTATAAACAATTAATCACTATAAGTATTTTATTCTAATTTTTAGTATTGAGAGTGTTTAAATTTTAATACAATTCTAATAGCATGTTTCTGTTTTTCTCTAACATTTAAAACAAATTTATAAATCTGCATTACAAAATAAAATGGTAAATATATCACCTATTTTAAAACATGTTTAAACATACAATATTATATACCTACACTATTTTTAAATACACGCATATATTTGTTGTCTATAATATAATGTTTAACTGTTTAATATTTTGTAACATTAAAGTGTTTACAAAAATAGATATTTTATTCCATTTAATAATTTGAGTAAATGCCATGACAAAGTCGTACATGGCGGTGCCATCTATCGTAAATAATATGAAGTACAAACTATGTTATAGCGAGTCAGCTGAATTAACGTTTTGAAAGACTCAGTGGTGATTAGGTGGGGGAGTCGGTGGTGGGGGGTGATGTCGACGTGGCGACTTTCGATGTGACGGCTATCGTAGCTACGGTCAGTGGTGGGGGGTGATGTCGACGTGGCGACTTTCGACGTGACGGTTTTCGTAGCTACGGCCTGTGGTGGGGGATAGGTGTCGACGTGGCGACTTTCGATGGCACGGTTTTTCGATGCTACGGCTATTCGATGGCGTGGTTGTCGACTGCGCGGCATGCTCCGGGAATGATTGGTCCCCGTATGAATTACGTATATTTTAAACGTATATAAGAAACATATGCCATAATGAGGATTTACTGTCATAAAATTTTCTTGGTCGCTTTTAATGTATAACTTACTACTTACGTGTATGTTTTATAATACATAGGTAATATTGTGCAAAAATCTACATATAGCAACTGAGCGCAGATGGTGCTGGTTCTACGCATGTCATGAAAAGAACAGCCCCGTTTAAAATTCGTCTATATAAAAATGAAAAATAAACGCGGGAAGATATATTTTAAATTAACCACATGAAATACATGTTATGTTTTGAAATTAATACTAAAATTTCGTACATATTTCTCATAATTTTTTCAAAACGTTACGTATAATTATTCAAATAATATTGGGCGCATCGAGTAAAATCACTAATATTGTATTTGATTTGAAATGGATTTGAACCGAGTTTAATTCAATGTTGAAGTGGAATCTTTAAAAATTAGGAAAGAATATTAAATATTATCTTTGTCTTATTAATCACATTGTTAGTATAACAACAAAACTTTAATTTTTTACTTGTCAAACCAATATGTATTATGAAAAATATTTAATGTTTATCTTACAAATAATTATATAAAATATTTTTTTCGTATATATATATACGCAGGAAAAATAAACGTAAGTACATGTATTATCCAACATATTTTGTTAATATATGTACATTTTAAAGTTATATACTATTAAAAATAGTCGTATAAAATACGTTTCGTATATATACGTAGGTACAATAAATATATAATATGCAACGTATATTGTTCGTATATATATACATCTCTCTATCAATTTGACTTCCGTACATAGAAACATGCATTTGGCGTCTATGGGAAATACTGGTCCTAGGCGTCTACTTCTTCGAGTATATAGAATGTTTCACCCCACCTAATAATGTGAGCATAAGGATATTTCGAAAAATTCGTATTTAAAGAAAACAATATACACGTATATTTGACTTCCGTACTTTATACGGGTTTTTGCCGTCCCGCGTATATTTTTGTACGTATTACTGACAATTTGGCGTCCAAAATTAATATACGTTTACAAAAAGCTATCAATCGGGCATCCTGCACTGTTGCCAAATATTATGTACTGTAGCACTAACATGGAATACGAACATAATCGTCTAACATGGGATCATGATTTTTTTTAAATTATATTTTTTACTAATATTTTGAAAAATATTTGTTTAAATTTGATTTACATGCAATTCTTCAATTAAATCAAATAAAACAAAATTCGTTCTGCATGTTTAATAAAATGGGTCTGCAGATATGTATATTTATACGCCTTATGTGCAAAATATTTTAACATGCTACGTAAATGTCACATTTATTTGTAATTTTATTAAAATAAATAATTTTGTTCTTCCTCTCTGTGATTTTGTTTTTTTTATCTTCCGTTACCTTAGGTAAGGAAGGTATTGTCTTTGGTCAAAAATTTCGTTTTATTATTTTTACGATGATGTCTGTATATACTCGTATGTATGTGTGTGCATCTCTCACTCTGTGTGTGTGTGTTTATTTGTGTGTGTGTGTGTGTGTTTATGTGTGTGTGTGTGTGTGTGTGTGTGTGTGTGTGTGAAAAAAGTTCTCCGATAACTCCAACAACTACAATTCCAAAAATTATAATTCTTTCATTCTTTTGTACGTCCGTATAAAGACTTAATTAAATTTTGGCTATAATTGGTACACCGGAAGTACTCTTATTTGCAGTTCTTAACAGTTTTTTTTTATGTTAAATATCTCTTTTTGACATTTTGTTATCACAAATATATGTTATTCTCTGTACGATTTGATTATTTTTTTTCTTTATATTCAAAGTATTTGGAGATGAAAAATTATAAAGAAATTAATATTCATAAATCTTGCAACCTACGTTGCTGTAAGCACAATGTAAATCAAATGGAAACAGTATATTTTAGTAATTGACAGATTTCTGTGTCAAGTATAATTTGCATAGTTTGTGAAATAATTTTACTGGAAATATATAATCTTTTGCAGTGAGTAATTTATATAAAACACATAGAAAAGACGGAAGGTCATGTGTTGGCCACATCAGATTTTATACAAATTTATGTCTGCTTCCGACATATTGAAAATTTGAATTAAAGTAACCAAATGCTTTTAGAATAGGTAAACATACTTGCACTGGGGTTTAGATGATTTAGCATATTTTTTGATTGTTTTACAGCCACAAATTAAATTTTTAGTTTAGGTGTTCCTAAATATATACAAGTTACAAGGTTCCTTTTGAAACAAAGTTTAACCGTAGGTACATGGATTATTAAATAAATATTATGATATAAGGACTATTTAATATATGTATCGCAACATCTGACGCCTAGACCAAAAAAGTATGAAATTGATTTTCTAATAAATTAAAAATATTGACTGGCTCTCTGAGCACCCAACTAAGAAGACTGAAGTACTTATACATTATATTAGCATATTTTCGTAAGTAATCGCTTGTAAAATTGGATGATCGGAATAACAATCATTATTTTTATTTAATAATTACCTACTAGTTTTCTCACATCTTTCATAAACTTGTTTATATGTACCTCAGCGTATAAGATATAAAAGAAATATTTTTTTTGTTCCATATCTCAAAAACATTATTCACATAGATACATATATGTTTCATTTGCAAGTAAGAAAACTACCATCCATATTTCAAGCATTTTGATCATATTAAATATTTGTTTTGTCAAATTAAGTTTGTCTATCCTATAATAACAGTATTTTTTAATGAAATGTATATGTGTATCACATGTAATATTTAACGCTGTTTTTGCTACACCTTAACTTATATGATTGCAGTTCAAAAGACAGAAATAAATTTTCAAGTTTATTTTTGATACAAATTACAATACTGATTTTAAATTTTTAAAATACTGAACTTTTTATTTCATTATACATGATGCACCAATAAAATTTAAGCAGGAATAATGTTGCGCAGTGCGATGCACATCTCTACATAGTATAAAACTAGTGATATACCTTGGCTTCACCTAGGAGCAATATTGACTTTACCTCCAAAAGTTTTATTTAACCGAGTTCTTATAACATTTTGCAGAGATAAGTCGGCCGGGGGGCCGCGCTTCCAATAATATCCCCGAAACTATAAATACCGTATTTTAAAATTTTATATTTAAGTAATTTTCAGTTTTTATCCGATAATGCTCTAAAGTTGTTAACCATTTTTTATATTCTTGTCTATTTTAAATTTATTTTGTCATTATTTATTTTATCTCATTTATTCTTCTATTCAATTCTGAGGAATGTTTTATATATAATTTAATATATTGTGTTTTCTATGTAATGACATCCTAAAGAGACATTGATTAATCTTGAAGATGGTTATTGTAATGACAGAAACGTTGATGTAATATCAATAATTTTTCTTCACTCAGGTTCATAATAATATATAAAAAAATTTGGGCGAGGTTTTTCTTTATCAGTAATAAATGCTTATGATTATTTTTTATAAATGTTTATCGAGATATTTATAAAATCATTGTAGTAGCAGGTATAGATGTATTTTAATACATAATATGTAATAAAAAATAATTTTAAATTTTACAAGTCACGCATTCACAAAATACTTATAACAGTATAATAACGTGCGAATGGGAATGCACGAGCAATACGATATTACTTTCGAGCGAGATATTTTTTAGACGATTTTAAAAATAAAGTATTTTCAAGAATTTTGTTTCAATTGACAATACTTACATAAATAAATAAATAAATATTTCATCACGGCATATGACCCATTGCTGGGTGTGCCAATCTGCTTTGTATACAGATATCGGTAATGATGGAATATTTGTACTGTGCGGGCGCTTACGAGGCGTCACCTCACGGGCACTCATAGATGGCGTGGAGAGTGCACCACAGGGGTCAATTTTGTGCCATTAAAATTTGATGTAATTTTTGGCGTCGGTCGGGATCGAACCCGGGTCCCCAGATTCGCGACCAGACACTCAGGCACACGGCCACGAGACCCCATACTTACTATTTTCATTTTTTCAATTAATCTACCATAGCAACAAAAAAGCAAAGCTACCTGGCTATGATGATTTGGTATTTAAAGTACCTACGTGCTTAAAAGCACGACACGAAGCGTAGTGTTTTTTTTACGTCATTTATGCTTTGTAAGAACTTATGCCCGTATATTATACGCTATTTTCTTATACCTGCATTTTATACCTGATTTGCGAATTCGGAAAATAATTTAATCAGTCTAATAATTATTTTGCATCTGTTAAACTGAAAAACTCAAAATTACTTTCCAGCATAATGAAAATTAATTAAAAATTGTTTAAATTATTTAGTATTTTTTAAGATCCAAAACTAATTTCTTATTTCGCGTTTACAAAGTTTCATGTACTGAATGAAGAAAATCTAATGTGGTCAACACATTACCTGCCTTCAATTTTATATATTTTTAAATCCTTCTTGCAAAAGATTATATTTTTAGTAAAATTATTTCACGAACATATTTTGACCCTGACATCTGTCAATTAGTATAATTTGAATATCCAAATTGTTTCCATTGTGATGCTGCATAGACTGCAAGATTTATGAAACTTAATTTCTTTATAATTATTTTTCTCTTCCAACAACAGTGTTGCCAACACATTCAACTGTCATAAAAAAATGGCTGAAAATGGCCAAATTATGTATATAGAAGAAAAAGCTCGCGAAAAGCAGGCGAAATTATTTCGAAATCTAGCCATTTTGAACAGGGATTTACTCATTTTTTTAAAATTTAAATATTTCTGAAAAGGAGGACAAAATGACCAAATTTGCAAATAAAATTTAGCTTTGAATGTAATCTTGCAATAGATGCATTCCGCTTTACTTCTGTCAGAAGATACAGGTTGTAGCCAACTCTTAAAAAGCGAATTTTTCTCCCATTCCTTCCTGTAATTTTGATTATACTGTGGTTTTGGCATAATTGCATTTGCACATAAATTGCTAACTCAAAAATAGTAAAATTATAAATAAATATGTAAATTCATTTTCCTACCTAACCAAAAATACGACTGTCTAGTTATCACTACAGATAATCGAGAGTAGATAGACATTAGTTAACCGATAGCTTATAATGTAATAGATAGATGGCCGATGGCGTCAGGCAATAAAAATAAGCAATGAAATGAAGTTATAGTAGGTTTTCATATATTACCGCGAAAGCAATAAAATTATTTGGTCTAGCTAGAAATTTTAACTTATATCCAAAAAGCAACTCAAAAATAGCCAGGATTCCGTGATCCCGAAATTTCTCAAAAATTATAGCTGAACGTCTAGTGTAATATGCTAGATTTAGCCATAAATGGCCGAAGTTGGCAACACTGAATCCAACTATAGCAAATATAATGAAAAATTGTAATCATGTAATATAATATTCTTTAATGTTTATAATAAAAATTTGGGTACTTCCGGTCGGGTTGACCAATTATAACCAAAATCGAATCAGCTCTTCATAAGGGTATACAAATGAGAAGTACGTAAAAAATTGTAATTTTTGGAGTTTGCAGTTATCGAATAACGATTGTCACACACACACATGTACAGACATCATCGTAAAAGTAGTAAAATTGTATTCTAGGGACTCTAAAATGTGCTTATTCGTTAAAAACGGACTATGAATTTTTTGACCAAAAACAATATCTTTCTTATCTTTCTTATTAACGGAACGTAGAAAAAATAATTAATTTAAAATTTGTCATTGTCATAAAATGTTATTATCAAAGAAGTTATTGCATTCCTATATGACACAGTAACAAAATATTGGAACAATAAATAAATATGAAACTATTTTTCATGTTTTAATGAATAAACTTTCGTCGTTTATATGTGGAAAAGATTTTTTTTAATTGAGAAAATACGAGTTCTCAAAAAATAATTATTTTATAAAAATACATTATTTCTGCAAATTATCTTTATAAAATAAACAAAATAATATGGAAAATAATAGACATCTTTATAATTTTACTCAGTGTTGACTAAATTCTTTAAAAATAATAATTTCTCAATATAATATTTGATTATGGTATCATAACCAAATCAGATTCATATTCTTTAAACATTTAAAGTGAAGAAATACTGAAAACTAAACGCACGAGTTACACATGCCATGTTGCCAAGTGTATGGACGTCAAATTGGCGGTGATTTTCGGTTTTCAATATACGGCGGCGTATATTATGATGCGACGAAAGCGCCACACACGGAATTTCGATGAACTAAATATACGGCTGTTAACAACAAAACAGTCATTTGGCGTCCAAAATTAAAATTTGCAGGTAGACTCCCCACATCACGTAGATGCTAAAAATGTGAGAAAAACTGATTTATAATTTGGCGTCCATATTCGGACGTCACTTTACGAAGGACGTCAAATTGTTGGGGATCTGGCAATGTACGGACGTTCGGTTGTTAGACTGATGAATATATATATATTTAATTTATTTATTTATTTTTATACTATTATAAATATTCGCATAAAATACATTCCGTGTATAATACGTAGGTAGAATAAATGTATAATATGCAGCATATATTGTAAGAATATATCTTTTATTTTCATACTATTACAAATAGTTGTGTAAAATACGTTGTGTATATATACGTATGTAGAATAAATGTATAATATGCAACGTATATTTTTCGTGTATATTTTTTATATTTATACTATTACACATAAAATACGTTTCGTATATATATGTAGATACAATAAATGTATAATATCCTACATATATTGTATGTATATATTTTTTATATTTATACTATTACACTTCGTCGTATAAAATACGTTTCATACATATACATACATAAGTAGAATAAGTGTATAATATTCAGCATATATTATACGTATATTTTTTATATTTATACTATCACACTTCGTCGTATAAAATACGTTTCGTATATATACATAGGTAGAATAAATGTATAATATTCAGCATATATTATACGTATATATTTTTTGTATTTATACTATTACACTTAGTTGTATAAAATACGTTTCGTATATATACATAAGTAGAATAACTGTATAATGTTCAGTACCTATATATTATACGTATATTTTTTTTATATTTATACTATTACACTTCGTCGTATAAAATACGTCTCGTATATATACATAGGTAGAATAAATGTATAATATTCAGCATATATTATATGTATATTTTCTTTTATATTTATACTATTACACTTCGTCGTATAAAATACGTTTCGTATATATACATAGATAGAATAAATGTATAATATTCAGCATATATTATACATATATTTTTTTTATATTTATACTATTACACTCAGTTGTATAAAATACGTTTCGTATATATCCGTAGGTAGAAAAAGTATATAATATCCAGCATAGATTATTCGTATAAATTTTTTATATTTGTACTGTTACACTTAATCGTATAAAATACGTTTCGTATATATCCGTAGGTAGAAAAAGTGTATAATATCCAGCATATATTATTCGTATAATTTTTTTATATTTGTACTGTTACACTTAATCGTATAAAATACGTTTCGTATATATACCTAGGTAGAATAAATGAATAATGTACAGTACATATTGTTCGTATATATTTTTTATCTTTATACTATTACATTTAGTCGTTTATAATACGTTTCATATATATACGGAAGTAAAATAAATGTTTAATATACTACATATATACATAGTATATATTGTATATTTTTATACTGTTTCATATAGTCGTATTTTATACGTTTCGTACATAGATGTAAGTAAAATAAATGTATAAAATACTATTTGTAAAATTCTAATATTATATATAATCGCTTATTAAACGTAATTATTTTAGACGTTCGGAATGTGCATCAAATGATCTAAAAATGAAAAAAATCTGTTGTGGCCAGCACAATACCTTCCGTCATTCTCGTGTATAATGTATAAATTCCATAATTTTTCTTACAAAAGATTCTAAATTTCCAATAAAATTATTTCATAAACAAACTATTCAAATTGCACTTGACACGGGCATCTTCTTCTTCTTTAGCTTTTCCCATTCGTTAGGGGTCGCTATTTTTGCATGTCATTCTCATTCAGTTCCTTTTCTCTCAAATCTTCCGCAATACAGTCCTTCCATCTTATCTTTGGTCTTCCTCTGTTTCTTTAACGTCCTATTACTAAACTATTCATTTTGTTCCAATATAATTCTTCATTTCTCCTCATGACATGTTCAAACCAATGTAATCGTCTTTCTTGTATCTTTCTAAAAACTTGTAACACTAGAGTTATTTTCTTACCGTATCTTTCCGTGTATTCCCTAATATCTACTTCAACATCCTCATATCTGCCACATTAATTTACTTTTTATTGATACTGACATCTGTCAATTTGAATTATATGAATATATTACTAGTTCCCAAGTTTGGCATAGCTGGCTGAATTATAAAATTTAATTTCTTTAAAATTCTTTAACTCTGTATCTTTTGAATATGAAGTATAAATTGTAATCAAATCGTATAGAGAATAATATATTCTTTAAGTTATAATAACGTTAAATGTCAATAAATCAAATTTAACTGTTAAATCTTCAAATGAGACTACTTCCGGTTGACCAATTATAACCAAAATCTAATCAGTTGTTCTTCTGGATGTAAACTTGAGGAATACGAAAAAAATATAATTTTTGGAATCGTGGTATTGAAGTTATTGGATCCGGAAATTTTGTTACACACACACAGACACACATACATACAGACATCATCGTAAAAATGGTAAAATCGTATTATATGGACCCTAAAACGTGCTTATTCAGTAAAAACTCATCATTGAATTTTTTGACCAAAGACAATACCTTCCTTACCTAAAGGTGACGGAAGGTAAAAAATAAATGTATATTTTACGTAGAAATTTGCATAGTCTTTTTTTTTTCTAGTATATATACCGACATTCTTTATACCATATACGATTATTAAACGTTGAATACGTCCTTTATACGTATAGAATGTTTCCTGGGTTTTGATTTTTGATACCTAAAAATAACCGGAGAAAAATTATCTTCTGCACCAGAATTAGTATATCCTTTTAAAGAGATATTGAAGCTAATAATTACTACTTGATGATCAGACTGTTCAAGTGAATGAAACAGTGTCACATTCAGATGCTATCAAAGTACTAAATTTGACTTTGCAATGGGCAGAACATAACGGATTAAGTACGGAGACATACTTTAAAACGAGTTCAAGAAACAGCAATTTTATTAAACTTATATATCAAAAAAAATTCAAACTAAAATAACGAATTATTTTTCTAGTAACCCTTTTTGAAATCTTTGTTGTATAAATAACTTAACACATACCTATTTAATTTTTTTATTTATTCGCTAACATGAACATATTCGATAGTATTCACAGTTTCGAGATTCTACTGTCTATATATATATATATATATATATATATATATATATATATATATATATATATAGACAGTAGAATCTCGAAACTGTGAATACTATCGAATATGTTCATGTTAGCGAATAAATAAAAAAATTAAATAGGTATGTGTTAAGTTATTTATACAACAAAGATTTCAAAAAGGGTTACTAGAAAAATAATTCGTTATTTTAGTTTGAATTTTTTTTGATATATAAGTTTAATAAAATTGCTGTTTCTTGAACTCGTTTTAAAGTATGTCTCCGTACTTAATCCGTTATGTTCTGCCCATTGCAAAGTCAAATTTATATATATATATATTTAACCAATAAGAGTAAGTATTTGTTGTATGATGTTGATGTTGTTCTTATTGTTATCGGGTTTGTGCGAACCCACTAAGTGGGACACGCGTGATTTTATGTATGTATATATATATATATATATATATATATATATATATATATATATATATTTAACTTGAGAATTAATTACACAACTGTGTTATTCGAACAATATTTTGTTGTTATACTTATGCAATACTTAACATTTATCAATTTTAATCAAAATCTGAAAGTATATTTTGTAACAGTGGCTCAATCTAATATTACATTAAGTAGTTTATTTCTTTTTTATGAACCAAATACCAGTGCACTGCTACTTGTTATTAAACATTTTATTTTGTTATATTTGGTGGTTGCTAAGCTGATTAGCTCAATTATTATTTTACTTTGGCTAATATTAATTTGTCTACGCTACCAGTTTCATTATTTATGCTGACACAACTATGTATTTTCATTATTATTATATGTATATCAATTACTTCATCATAACTTTACATGTAATTGTTTTTTTAAAATATAATTAAACTTAATATAAATAATTTTGAATTTAAATCTTCATACAATTTTGAAACTTCTACCATAGGAAACTTAGCCTCTGCTTTGCAATACAAAATACAGTGGCGCTTTATAAATTGTGATTATTTGCCGCGAACTTTGATTACCCCCCCCCCCCCCCCCATCTAAAGCATTCTTACTGAGCTAGCGGTTATTGTAAAACAGTAACATCGATTCTGAATAGCTTTCTGTATTTCCTATCGAGAATAGTTTACCGGTACTAAGGTAGGATAGATAATTTTTTTTGTATCTGCAACCTTACCGCGGGAAACATCTTACAATATTCCATTTGGTTGCATATTATATGAAATGTTCTTATGATCCCAATTTATCAGAATTTCAAATATTTAATGGTGGAAATTGTATAAAACAATTAACAAATAAATTATAAGATATTGCTTATAAAGTATATGGAATTATGAATACTATTCAACTTATGGAGTTAACAAGAACAGAGGAATTTGAATTTACGAATAATACAAAGTGTCATATTTGTCAGCAAGTGTTTAACACAATGTTAAAGACCACTGTCATTTGACGGACAAATTCAGAGGAGCTGCTCATCAAACATGCAACTTAAAATACAGAAAATCACGAATAATACCTGTCATCTTTCACAATCTAAGTTCTTATGATGCACATTTCATTATAAAGTCAATTGCAAAGGATATTGCAGGAAATACATCTCTTCTTCCAATTAATAAAGAACGCTATATTTCATTTACCAAATACGTTAAAAATACAATTACGTTATATAGACTCGTTTCGTTTTATGGCAAGTAGTTTAGACAAATTAGCATCATATTTGACGGACAAGAACAAGATCTTTTTGTAATTTTTACGCAGAGTTTCATCTTTTAATACGAAAAGGAATATTTCCTTATGAGTATTTGGGTAAGCTTTTATCATTTTTAAATATGTATATGTACATAATTATTTTTTTCACATATTTAAATTCGTGGGAAAAACTTCAAGAAGATACACTACCTCAAATAGAAGATTTCTATAGTTACACTTAAAGGAGAATCTGCTGGCGAAAAAGATTATAAACATGCTCAAGAAGTTTGGAAAATATTTGGTATAAAAACTTTAAGTGAATATGCAAATTTATATTTAAAAACTAATGTACTACTTTTAAGTGATGTTTTCGAAAATTTTAGACAAAATTGTTTAGAAACATATAAATTAGATGCGTTACATTATTACACAGCTCCGGGGTTAGCATTTGACGCAATGTTAAAATATACAGAAGTAGAGCCTGAATTACTAACTGACGTTGATAAAATTTTATTTATCGAAAGAGATATTCGTGGTGTTGTTTCACAATGCTCAAACAGATATGCTAAAGCTAACAAATATATGAATGGTAAATATAATTCTAATAATATTGATTCATATTTAATGTATTATGATATTAACAATTTATACGGAATAGCTATATGAGCATGTTTTACCATATTCTGATTTTGAATGGGTAGATAATTTAAATTTGTATAATATTAATATAATCAATATTAGTAAAACATCTAGCATAGGATATATCATATTTGAAGTAGATTTAGAATATCCTCAAGAATTACATGATACTCATTACTAGCAATTAATTCTTACAATTACAAAAATTCGCCAATAAATAGAATCATGTCAAATTATAATTCAAGGTTTGTGTATATTGACTTATTTCACGTAATATCCAAATGGTGTCATTTGGATATATCTTTAACGAGGAGGTGGTAAATGTTTTCTCCTAATGATAACTGATTTCTTTATTCATTTTATTATTATATTTTGTATTGAAATTAATTAATTTAATCACTTAGGTATAATTTATGTATTATTTTTGTATTACTTAAACCGTGAAGCCTGTTATTGGTATATGTATACTGTTGGTTTCCCTTAATGATATAAATAAATAACGATTTACCCCTATATCCAGAATACTTCATAGCGCCAATTTAAAAACAATCAAAATTAATGGCCAATTTGCACAATTAAACTAACTATGTTATACATTATCAAAATTTGCAAGAACGTATTGAGTTGGGTATAAAAGTTGCTCGCATCTATAATATTTTGAAATTTAACCAGTCATTGGTTAAATATATATATATATATATATATATATATATATATATATATATATATATATATATATATATATATATATATATATGTGGGAATTTCGTTGACTACGCCTATGGATGGTACGCGTATGCAGGTGGCGCGAGTGACGAGTAACAAGTGAGGGCAGTCAGTGATGTGTGAACGAAGAGCGAAGGTGGAGAAGAAACGAACATCCATAAAGAACAAATGTAATTTGCAATCTATTTCATAACTTGTAATTAAAGTGTAACTATTAAATTGAATATATATAAATGTCTACAAATATTGGGGGCTCAACCGAAAACAAGACAAAGTGCTAACCAAAAGTGTCAAACCTCGTGTCAAACGAAAACTTTGTGGATAAAGTGTTACATAAAGAACTAGTTAAGACTTTAAAGACTGTAGTGTTCGCAAAACTGACTCCCAGTGCATAGAAAGAAGAGAAAACTGTGCGTGCTTGTTCAAAATAAGATCAAACTGTGAAGTGCTTAAGTTGTTCGTTCGCTGAGCATTTATAGGCTGGTGACGCGCGGGGTTTACGCTTGCCTTTCTTGGAACTAAGTAGTGCTTATTGCATATCGTGTATTACTACGCGCCAGCGGCGTACCGAGTTGTTTTTACATTAAACTGTACGTCGTGGAACGAAAAGCAATGAGTGCATTAAGTGATATGCCCACGATAGATTACAACATAACAAATGGCAAAATAAAACAGCTCAAAGCCTTGTATACAATTGTATCAGGTGACGAACATTTACGTTTAAGTAGAAACAAACTAAAGAAGTTCAGCGGGTTTCCTTTTGAAGAGGACTCAAGAGAATACCTAGAGAAGATCGAAGAAGTTAAAGCGAAACTAAGTTTAACAGATTTAGTATCGGTGTGTCACGTCCTTGATCTGGCATACACGGGTACCGAAGACGCCATTATAAGAAGAATCGTGTCATTTCTGTGTCATCTAAAAACAGACGAAGAAGAAGAAGAGGAGGAAGACGAAGAAGAAGAAAATGACAAAGACGAAGACGGTATTGAAGACGTTCATCGCCAGGCGAAGACAGACACGGATGAAGACGAGACATCCGTATTTGTTCCAAGAAGAACCAGTAAAGTTGAAGAAATTTCCGATTTGACGGCAGCTATGAAAATTAAGCAAGATACATTCACTTTAAGTTTTAGAGATGTAGAGGACACAATTCGACGCTTTAATGGGAAAGACGGCTACCCCATACGAAAGTGGCTTGATGATTTTGATGAAATTGCGCAAGTTATGAACTGGAATGATTTACAAAAATTGGTTTTCGCAAAAAAATCACTTGATGGGCTTGCAAAAGTGCTAGTTCAGTCCGAAAACGGAGTAACAAGTTGGAAAAAACTAAAAGCACTACTAAGTAAAGAATTTGAAACTAAAGTAAATAGCGCCGAAATCCATAAGTTGATGATGAACCGTAAAAGAAGAAAGAAAGAATACATCATTGTTATGCGTGAAATAGGTAGTCGGGCAAACATAGAACCCGAAGTAGTCATTCAATATGTGATTGACGGGCTACCTGACGACCAGAGCAACAAAATAGTACTGTATGGTGCCGAAAACTATGACGATTTGAAGAAAAGAGTAAAATTGTACGAATCGATCAGGTCGAAAAGCTCTCATGAAGGGAAAGCCGAAAGAAGAGTTATGCCAACAAAAGAGAATACCAAGATGGCTGCACCAAAGATTAACAACGAGCAAAGGGGACAAAAGATTATTGTACGTTGTTTCTCATGTGGAGAGAAAGGCCATCGCTCAAATGACTGTCCAAACAAAGAAAAGGGTGTAAAATGCTTTAAATGCAACAAATATGGTCACAAAGCTACGACCTGCAGTACGACTAAAGAAGACGATTCCAAATCAGTAACCGTACATAATATCACAAGTAATCCGCTCGACAAGATGCATAAAAACATCAGTATTAATGGGATAAAAATTAGTTCACTTATTGACACGGGAAGTCAATTGTGTCTAATTAAACAATCTACATACGAAAAGATTGGCTCACCATCATTGCACAAATCAACCGTGGCTCTTATTGGTTTCGCGAAAGGGAGTTCTATCACAAAGGGTTATGCCGAATGCAACCTAAGAATGGACGATGACGAATTTCTAACGAATCTACATGTCGTCCCGAATGAGACAATGAATTGCGACGTTATAGTTGGTGCTGAGTTGCTGACTAAAGCAGAAGTAAATATAAATCAAGACATGATACGAATAAGAAGAGTAACAGAAGACGCTAATATTTTTAATATAAGTATCGAAAATGAAGATGCCGAACCAGACATAGGAGAAGACGCAACGAAGGAAGCAAGAGAAGAAATAAAAGAAATGCTGACATCGTATAAGCCAAATAAAACAAGAAGTACGAATATAGAAATGAAGATAATTGTAAAAGACGATGAACCCATTGCAAGTACACCAAGAAGACTACCATTCGTAGAAAGAGATGTCGTCGACAAGCAGGTAAACGACTGGATTAAAGATGACGTCATTGAAATAAGTTCATCAGAATATTCAAGCCCAGTGGTTTTGACTAAGAAGAAATCAGGGGATTATCGGTTATGCATAGACTACAGAAAATTAAACAAAGTCATAGTAAAGGACCGATACCCTCTTCCTTTAATTGAAGACATATTGGATAAATTGCAAGAAGCTACAATATTCAGTAGCATTGATTTAAAAAATGGATTTTTCCATGTGAGTGTAGCAGAAGAAAGTAGACCATACACCGCATTTATCACTCACCGAAACTTATATCATTTTAAAAAAATGCCTTTCGGGCTCTGCAATTCACCGGCAGTATTCCAGAAATTCATTAATACCATTTTTCGAGATTTAATAAATGAAAATGTCGCCCTGCCATATATGGATGACTTAATTATCTTGGCTAAAGACGAAGATGAAGCATTAAGAAGATTGAGGATAGTTTTAAAAACAGCAAGTGACTACGTACTTCAAATAAATAAAAAGAAGTGCCATTTCATTAAACGCAGAATCGAGTTTTTGGGGCACGTAATCGAAAACGGAACAGTATCGCCATCCCCAGATAAGACTAGGGCCGTAATGCAGTTTCCAAAACCCAAAGATATTAAACAGGTTCAAAGCTTCCTTGGTTTAACAGGGTATTTTCGTAAGTTTATACCCTCATATTCCCTTATTGCTAAACCCCTAAGCGATCTAATGAAAAAAGGGGCAAATTTTCAATTCGAAGAACCGCAAAAACTAGCATTTGAAGAATTACGGAAGATATTATCCCAAGGACCAGTTTTAAAGATATTTAAAGAGGAAGGTGATCTTGAATTGCATACAGACGCTAGTGCTGATGGGTACGGTGCAGTTTTGATGCAGAAGACGATCAGTTTCATCCGGTCCACTATTACAGTAAGAAGACGACTGCTGCCGAGAGCAAATACATAAGTTACGAACTAGAAATTTTAGCAGTGGTCAACGCTCTAGAGAAGTTTCGTGTTTATCTCTTAGGACGTACGTTTAAAATCCTCACAGATTGTTCTGCGTTCCAGCAGACTATGAAGAAGTCTAAACTTTCACCTCGAATAGCAAGATGGTCACTATTTTTAGAGCAGTTTGATTATAATATCGAACATAGAGCGGGATGTAGAATGCGTCACGCTGATGCATTAAGTAGATACCCAGTAAATATAATTCAAACAAATAACTGCTTATCACAAATCAGAGAAAATCAAGATAGGGATAAGAAAATAAAAACTCTAAAAGAATTAGTGAAGAAGGAACCATTTGAAGACTACCTATTGAAGGACGGTATTTTGTATAAAGCAAAGAGTGAACAAGATTTACTTTGTGTACCAAAATCCATGCAGATGCATCTGATAGAAAACGCACATGGTGAGGGCCATCTTAGCAAGAAAAAGGTAGAACAGCTGATACAGAGGGACTATTACATACCGAAGCTAAGAGAGAAGGTAGAAGCATATATTTCCAATTGTATTCCATGTATCCTAAGTAGAAAAAAGAGTGGAAAACAAGAGAGATTTTTGCATCCACTACACAAAGAAGGTTCTCCGCTGTCAACCTATCATATAGATCACGTAGGCCCACTACAGACCACAAACAAAAATTACAATCATCTATTGGTGGTCACCGATTCCTTTACAAAATTTGTATGGATATACCCAACCAAGAGTACGTCTGCCCAAGAAGTTATCAACAAGTTGGAATTGCAAAAGCAGACATTTGGAAATCCTGTTAACATCATAAGTGACCGAGGAACCGCATTTACTTCGAAAGATTTTAACGATTATTGTAATCAAGAGTCCATAAAACACTTCTGTGACACAACGGGGTTACCGCGCGCTAATGGGCAAGTCGAGCGAGTTAATGCTGTGATCATATCCGTCTTGTCTAAGCTTACGATCGAAGATCCATTCACAGGGACCCCAATGAGAAGTAAAGAAGATCTGAAATTGAAAGCATTAATTGAAGAAGAGACGATAAAGAGTTTTGATGCTAATAGAGAAGATTTAAGAAGAAAGGCTAAGGAACAAATTGCAAAAGTGCAGATAGAGAACCAACAGGCATATAACAAGAAAAGAAAGCCGGCGATTCAATATGGAATTAACGATCTGGTTGCTATCAAAAGGACGCAGTTTGGGCCAGGAACAAAGTTAAAACCTAAATATCTAGGTCCTTACCGCATCACGAAAGTCAAACAAAACGATACGTACGATGTCATGAAGCAAGGCGTGCACGAAGGTCCACTTAAAACCAGCACATGTGCCAAATATTTAAAACCATGGAGGAGGACGAGTACCGAATCGGATTCCGATGATGATCACTCGCCCGGGTCGGTCGAGACGCAGGACGGCCGAGATGTGGGAATTTCGTTGACTACGCCTATGGATGGTACGCGCATGCAGGTGGCGCGAGTGACGAGTAACAAGTGAGGGCAGTCAGTGATGTGTGAACGAAGAGCGAAGGTGGAGAAGAAACGAACATCCATAAAGAACAAATGTAATTTGCAATCTATTTCATAACTTGTAATTAAAGTGTAACTATTAAATTGAATATATATAAATGTCTACATATGTGTGTTAATTAAAAACCTGGCCATAGGCGTTTAACATGGGAAATCAGTTTTTCCTTGCGCAAAAGTTCCCAAATTATTTTAGACAAAAATACTTCAAATAAATGTTGTAGAGAATTAAATTCTGCATCCAGATTAGTAATAAGATTTTATTTTCGACGTTTCATAACCGAGAAAATCAATTTCAAAGTTTATCGAAAATTGCTGATTTATAGCGATAGCCATGGAAGTCAAACAAAATTACAAACAATTGTATGACATCTTAACTGTCAAAGAAAGTTTGTGTTTTGTGATTTTCGTTCAGTAACATATTTTTTTGGAAGTATGGAACAGTTTTCTCATGAAGAAAAGCTTCAGATTATAAAATGGTGTTACTGTGGACAAAGCTATAGAAAAATACGTGATTTAATAAGTGTAATGTGGTCACATCGACAAATTCCAAGTAAAACCACGATAGAATCTTTTATTAAAAAAACTTAAAGCTGTAATTTCCAATGAATGTAGAAAAATAAATGCCAGACAGCTGCATAATGTTCGACATGGCTTTTATAATAGACTTGGGTATTGCTTAGCGCAAAATGGAGGGTTATTTGAACATTTAATATAAAATTATATTCATTCTAGTTTTCTGTTTTTCTTTTTAAATAAATACATTATTCTTGTTTTCATTTTTATTTTATTTTGTATATGTTGACAGCTATGTATTCTAAAATTAAACCATGTATTTAAGAAACATATTTGTTTTATACATTAAGTTAGGCTAATTCATTGTGTCAATGTCATACAATTGTTTGTAATTTTGTTTGAGTTTCATGGCTATCGCTATAAATCAGCAATTTTCGAAAAACTTTGAAATTGATTTTCTCGGTTATGAAACGTCGAAAATAAAATCTTATTACTAATCTGGATGCAGAATTTAATTCTCTACAACATTTATTTGAAGTATTTTTGCCTAAAATAATTTGGGAACTTTTGCGTAAGGAAAAACTGATTTCCCATGTTAAACGCCTATGGCCAGGTTTTTAATTAACACACTGTATATATATACATATATATATATATATATATATATATATATATATATATATATATATATTTAACCAATAAGAGTAAGTATTTGTTGTATGATGTTGATGTTGTTCTTATTGTTATCGGGTTTGTGCGAACCCACTAAGTGGGACACGCATGATTTTATGTATGTATATATATATATATATATATATATATATATATATATATATATATATATATATATATATATATTTAACCAATGACTGGTTAAATTTCAAAATATTATAGATGCGAGCAACTTTCATACCCAACTCAATACGTTATTGCAAATTTTGATAATGTATAACATAGTTAGTTTCATTGTGCAAATTGGCCATTAATTTTGATTGTTTTTAAATTGGCGCTATGAAGTATTCTGGATATAGGGGTAAATCGTTATTTATTTATATCATTAAGGGAAACCAACAGTATACATATACCAATAACAGGCTTCACGGTTTAAGTAATACAAAAATAATACATAAATTATACCTAAGTGATTAAATTAATTAATTTCAATACAAAATATAATAATTCAATGAATAAAGAAATCAGTTATCATTAGGAGAAAACATTTACCACCTCCTCGTTAAAGATATATCCAAATGACACCATTTGGATATTACGTGAAACAAGTCAATATACACAAACCTTGAATTATAATTTGACATGATTCTATTTATTGGCGAATTTTTGTAATTGTAAGAATTAATTGCTAGTAATGAGTATCATGTAATTCTTGAGGATATTCTAAATCTACTTCAAATATGATATATCCTATGCTAGATGTTTTACTAATATTGATTATATTAATATTATACAAATTTAAATTATCTACCCATTCAAAATCAGAATATGGTAAAACATGCTCATATAGCTATTCCGTATAAATTGTTAATATCATAATACATTAAATATGAATCAATATTATTAGAATTATATTTACCATTCATATATTTGTTAGCTTTAGCATATCTGTTTGAGCATTGTGAAACAACACCACGAATATCTCTTTCGATAAATAAAATTTTATCAACGTCAGTTAGTAATTCAGGCTCTACTTCTGTATATTTTAAGGTCGCCGTCGAATTGGGCTTGACAAACTAATCCGCTGCGGATCTCTAGCGCTACAATCGCAGGGAGAGGCGCCAAAATCTCAAAGAGCAAGATTTAAAAATTACGGCCAGCGCGAGCGATACCTCGCTTGGAGGCTAGTCTAGTACGTACTGGACGGGAAATATCTCTACACTGCAGTATTTTCATTCTTTCATACTTCAAGAACGAAAAGTATTTAATTTTGGTTTGAAGAAAAATTGTATTTTTATAAATATAATTAGGGTTTGAATTTATACTACGAGTACATAAAGAACATATCTAGAAAAAAACGCGGCTCCCTATAATTTCTCTATTATTCAAGTTAAAAATAATAATAATAATACTAATAACAATAATAATAATTTATTCTTCAAGTAAGACCAAAATTGCATCGGTATATGGAATGTCAAAAATACATACATGTCACAAATATAGTGTTCATGATATTTCAATAAACAAAGTACCTACTTAAAATTATCCGTATAATATTCATTAAATGTAGTAACATTTATCAATTAATAAATATTTTAGTTTCCTTTTAAATAAATTAAACGAATCAATGTTCTTTATATGTTTGGGTAATGGTAATATAATTTGATTCCTATTACAAAAGAATTATTTAGAGTTAAATGTCACTTGTTTTTTAAGCACTAAATTATCTTTATATCTAGTATTATAACTATGACAATTCTTATATTTTAAAATTTTATTTTTAATTTTTTCTAATAAATAAAATGACATTTAAATTATACAAACATGGCAGAGTAAGAAATTTTTCTTTTATAAAACTATGTTTACAGGTATTTCTGTAGCTAAGGTTATAAAGATTTCTAATATGTAGCTCGTTTCTGTATTATAAAAATGCGAACGGCATTGGGAGAGCAGCCCCAGAAAATTATGCCATATGACTGACTGACTATAAAATTTTGCAACATAATTTTTTTTGCTGTATTTACTATGGTATTTTGTGCAAGTTTTTTAAGAGCAAAAGCATATATGTAAATAATAAAGTTGTAGGAGCCAAAAGTGACAGCTACTTATAAAAGAAAATAGTTCTTCAAATTGGAATACGTATTTTTTTTTAAATGAAAACATATACTTTTACATAGAACGATAGATAATTTTATTCTGAATTTATTCTAAATCTAATTCCCTCAAGTGACTTGTTTCTCTTTTGTAGAATAACCCATTTGAAATTTTCCTGTTCATGATTTCCGGTAACATGCATTCTAAATAAAAAGTGGCGAGATTGTAACGTACCGCCACATTGTCAAATATTCGTTGACTACAATGATTTACAATCTGGCTAGTCGTGTGCACTTAGCTTGTATGAAAGCTATTCTTCGTTTATTAAAACGTCTATCCATATTGTGAAATGCATAGGTGTTTTATAATTTGGCTAATTTTACAATCTGACTAAGACATAATTAGAAAACCGGGATTAATACCGATACCGACGTGGGAGGCTAGGCACAGCTTATAAAGTATCGTTTATGAAAGCAATGTTATGATATATGTGACAGAAGTTTATGTTTCCGAGATATTTTTTATTAATCAGCTAAATAAATTTATTAGTGAATTTATTAGGAGGTGGATATACCTTTTCATTTTCAATTTTGTAAAATGTATCCTTATTCAGAGATTTAATGTTCATGATAGAAAGCAATTCTTATTTGTGCGAATTTATACTACCAGTTGCTATATTGCCCCATACGGAACCAATATTTATTTGTGATTTTTCTTTATTTGATTCTTCGGTGTATTTAGAAATTTCAATATCATACATTGAAAATTTGAAGCATGTTAGGCTTACTAGACCTAATCCTCTACAGGTTTCGGATATAAGTGACCCATAATGCAAATTTTGGAATGATCCAGTTGTAATTTCATGGCCCATTTTCGAACATATCCTAATTGCTCAATTCTATTACCTGTTATGGTTTTCTCAAAATCAAATTCACTCGTAGGATTAGGATCACTTTCAATACATAATTTATAATTTTTTATATTAAAAATAAATTATTTATTAGAACCGTAAATATCAGAGTAGTTTTCACCTTCCGTCACGTTTTAGGGTCCGTAGAGTACGATTTTAGCATTTTTTTACGATGATGTGTGCGTGTATGTGAGTGCGTGCGTGTGTGTGTGTGTGTGTGTGTGACGATAACACGAACACTACAATTCTAAAAATTATAATTATTTCGTCTTCCTTTTATTTATATCCATATGAAGAGCTGATTAGATTTTGGTTATAATTGATCAACATTTAGAACATTTTATTGGTACATATCTGCCAACCTTACACTATATAAACTATATACATAAACATTTACAAAAGGAGTATTAACAAACCTTTCGTATACATTTTTTTGGCACCAAACATCTTCGAAATTAATTAAATCATCTGAAATATGTGTGCCATCTTCCAAACTAATTAGTACTTCAGAATTTTATGGCATTTGATTGGGAACGTCATACGAATCCAACAAAATTCTTCTAGTTGCTTTTTTGACCAAATTTATATTTGTTTGCAAGTTCTTTTGTTGAAGAAGAGCATTTTTTCGCCTCCTTAAAGCAGTAGCCGTTCGTTTCTTTGATTTTGAAGGCCTGTTTTGATTTGAATTTTTAGTTTTAACCATTTTATAATAAGAGTATATAAACTTGGCGCATAAAATTTCAAAACTGATGCTAGCCAGCTAGCCTCTATTCGGACCGAGCCAACAAGATTTCATGCGAAATCGTTGTCTCTCCTCTCTCTAGCTTGTGGGTATGACCTGAGGAGGGGTGGTGGCGAGCGCGGTGTAGAGAGAGCGACGGCAGAGCTCCAGTAGTGCGCTCCGACAAAACGCTGCACTAAATTTACATTACAGTATAGGGCAATATCGTAATTCAATTGGTTTATAACAATTACTTATTGCATTAAGTTTTTTTTTTCATTATTCATTATAAAAAAAATATCTGCATATGACGAACATGCTTTGGACCCATTTTTTTATTTTATTACGTGATTTAATGTTATAAATAATATTATTATTGTTAATAAAAAAATGAATATAAGTTCAACCATTAGATTTACATTTCTCAAAATCAATAAACAAAACTGCATTTGTTTTAATGAATTCCTTCAATCAAACAAACTGAATTAAGATTGGACTGTATTCGACGGCGACCTTAACATTGCGTCAAATGCTAACCCCGGAGCTGTGTAATAATGTAACGCATCTAATTTATATGTTTCTAAACAATTTTGTCTAAAATTTTCGAAAACATCACTTAAAAGTAGTACATTAGTTTTTAAATATAAATTTGCATATTCACTTAAAGTTTTTATACCAAATATTTTCCAAACTTCTTGAGCATGTTTATAATCTTTTTCGCCAGCAGATTCTCCTTTAAGTGTAACTATAGAAATCTTCTATTTGAGGTAGTGTATCTTCTTGAAGTTTTTCCCACGAATTTAAATATGTGAAAAAAATAATTATGTACATATACATATTTAAAAATGATAAAAGCTTACCCAAATACTCATAAGGAAATATTCCTTTTCGTATTAAAAGATGAAACTCTGCGTAAAAATTACAAAAAGATCTTGTTATTGTCCGTCAAATATGATGCTAATTTGTCTAAACTACTTGCCATAAAACGAAACGAGTCTATATAACGTAATTGTATTTTTAACGTATTTGGTAAATGAAATATAGCGTTCTTTATTAATTGGAAGAAGAGATGTATTTCCTGCAATATCCTTTGCAATTGACTTTATAATGAAATGTGCATCATAAGAACTTAGATTGTGAAAGATGACAGGTATTATTCGTGATTTTCTGTATTTTAAGTTGCATGTTTGATGAGCAGCTCCTCTGAATTTGTCCGTCAAATGACAGTGGTCTTTAACATTGTGTTAAACACTTGCTGACAAATATGACACTTTGTATTATTCGTAAATTCAAATTCCTCTGTTCTTGTTAACTCCATAAGTTGAATAGTATTCATAATTCCATATACTTTATAAGCAATATCTTATAATTTATTTGTTAATTGTTTTATACAATTTCCACCATTAAATATTTGAAATTCTGATAAATTGGGATCATAAGAACATTTCATATAATATGCAACCAAATGGAATATTGTAAGATGTTTCCCGCGGTAAGGTTGCAGATACAAAAAAAATTATCTATCCTACCTTAGTACCGGTAAACTATTCTCGATAGGAAATACAGAAAGCTATTCAGAATCGATGTTACTGTTTTACAATAACCGCTAGCTCAGTAAGAATGCTTTAGATGGGGGGGGGGGGTAATCAAAGTTCGCGGCAAATAATCACAATTTATAAAGCGCCACTGTATTTTGTATTGCAAAGCAGAGGCTAAGTTTCCTATGGTAGAAGTTTCAAAATTGTATGAAGATTTAAATTCAAAATTATTTATATTAAGTTTAATTATATTTTAAAAAAACAATTACATGTAAAGTTATGATGAAGTAATTGATATACATATAATAATAATGAAAATACATAGTTGTGTCAGCATAAATAATGAAACTGGTAGCGTAGACAAATTAATATTAGCCAAAGTAAAATAATAATTGAGCTAATCAGCTTAGCAACCACCAAATATAACAAAATAAAATGTTTAATAACAAGTAGCAGTGCACTGGTATTTGGTTCATAAAAAAGAAATAAACTACTTAATGTAATATTAGATTGAGCCACTGTTACAAAATATACTTTCAGATTTTGATTAAAATTGATAAATGTTAAGTATTGCATAAGTATAACAACAAAATGTTGTTCGAATAACACAGTTATGTAATTAATTCTCAAGTTAAAGTTAATTTAAATGATGAAATAAATACTAAAATATTTAAATATTCTTTTAAAGTAAAGCTTAGTTGAATTGTTAAATCAGTAACAAAATAACCTAATATGACAAGGTAAGACTATTATAAACCAGTGGACGTTGTTCAAAATGTAGGAATATTCTGGAAAGTCCTCACCGATTACGATGACGTAGGATGATAACGTCAGGTCCGGCAAATCCGTAAGATTGTTTTCGTGAAAATATCACAACGAAACTTCCCAAAATACTGCAATACTGGAGGGTCCAAAGCGACGTATTTCACTCCCAAATATGGTTTACTATCCCAAAAGTATTGTTGAATACTGGCGACGATGAATATAACCCAAATAAATGAGGTACGCCCATGCTAACCACGTGTAGACAAAATTTCAACTTAAATAATTTTGCCACACAAAGAAAAACGAGAGGTAAAAAAGGCTGAAAATCGAAATAGAAATTGAAATAAATGAGACTACAAAAAGATATAACACGATATTTGAAGATATCCCTTATACAACAAAGTGTGAATGCACTCTCCGGAAAGTTCCGTCAAAATAATTTTCCAATAATTATTCTGAATTATGCTATATAGTTTCAGATTCTCCGAATAAATTCGTTTCACACACCCTAACCAAATTTTGCTATTTCAACAATAAAGTGGTGAATTACCTTATCATTATATATTTCAATGTTCACACCAAGAGATTTCAAGACCGACTCCCAAACCGACTCTAGCTGTTCTAAGCCGCCAAACAACCAAGTCAAGAAACGATTAATTAAAAATTTGCAGCCGATGCTAACCACAACTTTACTCGCTGAATTTTATAATAACATAAGCTATAGGCGAATTATTTACTTAAAATATGTGCAAATTTATGAATACAATACAAAATATACGAATTATGAAATATGTATGTTACAATATGTTCGTTTTGAATAACTGTGTTACTATTACATAAATTGCTCACTTTACTTAAAATAGATTTTATGTCGGCATATATTATGAAAGGTACTTTCTCTTGATATTTATAATTTTTAAATTTTAATATTTTATTCGATTCCTCAGGCACTTATATTCTACACTCAATCATTTGTTTACAATTTTATTAAATGTTTATTTAATAAATGTTTACTTGTACAATGATTTAAACACAGTAGTGGGGGAAGGCCGTTTCTAGACCATCAGCCGCAGCAAAATGAATTGAGCGTGCATGTGTTTTTCTGTGGGGGTTTTATAGGTGGAATATTGTATGAGACGCCACTGAATGTTGTTGTCCATAGACGTAGGAATTATTTTTGTAACTATATATACATTTTGTTGTGAATATTGCAAGAGACGACGCTGGAAACTGGTTGTGGGATACAAGGTGAGGTGATTGTTTGAGGCGTGCAAGAGACGATGCTGGAAACTGGTTGAGAAATTGTCGTAATTGGAAGTTTATATCATTTTAAGTTCAGATTTTATAAGGTAAAGGTGTTTGACCCAACAATGAAACAAGTAACATGAGTTAGAGAAGTCGGCAAAGAAACCACAAATTCCCACGGTAGACAAAATTTTCCCAGGCTGAACCGTCCCCATAACCGAGGCGTAGGAGCAGTGCCAGAGATGGAACTGGAAACTGGTTGAAAAATAATAAAAATTGTCGTAATTCGAAGTTTATTTGTATTAGATACAAGGTTAATATCATGTTAAATACAAGTTTATAAGGTAAAGGTGTTTGATCCAATAATGAAAACAAATACATTTATTACAATAAATCATCCTTGTTTACAAAAGAATTAAATTTCTCGTCGAACCCCAACCACTTGACATAGTATCTGTTCTTATCTTTACGTAAAATTTTTTCTATGAGATATATGCCAGGATATTTTGTACGTTGAATTTCATGTTGATAGAAACCGCCAGCTATGTCTTGTCCATTTTCGTCCTGTAGTAAGTATGTTACCGGAGATGTTGCTTGTATTTTTCTAATTTTGAATATTTCTGTAGTCCATGATGGATGATATCCTTTATCAAATATAGATTTGTATTTACTGATTCGCACGTCGTCACCAATTTTGTATTGCGCTGGTGCAGCAATTTTTATTCGATTATAAGCGACGTTTAATATTTTTTTTTCATTTTTTTCACTGACGTCATTCGGTTTCATACCAATTGTTCCATGTTTTGTATTATTGTATTTTGTTATTAAATTATCTATAATATTAAACCACTTGTATGATCCATTAAAACTAAATTCTTTCCACATTAACGATTTTAAGGTGCGATTAAATCGTTCTACAACGCTCGCTTTTTTAGTGCTGTATGTAGAATAATGATTTACTCTATGTTTTCTCATTAAATTTGTAAAGTCTTTATTATAAAATTCTTTTCCATTATCGGTTTGTAAATTCTTAGGAATATTACCATCATTGAAGATAGCACTCATCGCAATAGTAACATCCCTTGCAGACTTTGATTTAATTGGAACAGCCCATGCTTTTTTGGAAAACACATTTATTACTGTTAGTATGCACTTGTATCCTTTATTTTCGTTTGCATATGGTATCATTTCAACAAGATCCGCTTGAAATAAGTCATTTAAACCTTTTACTATGACATGTCGACGTTTAAAATTTTGTCTAGCAGCTTTGTGCAACTCATTCACAATATCTCTTTTACTCATATTTTAAATTGGTTTCCAATAAAATTTCCACAGAAAGTCTCTTCACAATTTTTTGTCCTTTTATTGGTAAAAATGTTAACTTATCATTCGCTGAAACATTTTGTCCCTCTAACGATAATGATTTGTCGTTTAGTTTAGTTTCAATTAATACTCGTTCAATGTTATATTGAATTTTTTTAACTGTAGCATTAAATGGGAAGACATAGAATGACTCTGAATTTCCATTTTCTAGTGTATACTTATCACCGTCCAATTTAAGTATTAAATTTATTAACAGTAAACTGTGTGACTTTGAAATTTTATCATCAACTTTATTTTCGAAAACAAACAGTTTCTGATGCATAAAATCATCAATTTTTGTTTTCCATGTAAGCTCTAAATCTGCAATAATTTTTGAAAGATATTTTAGATTTATAACATCGTCTTCATTAGTAGGAATTTTTTTAATGTTAAGCACACCTTCTTTAAATATTTTACTTTTAATGTATGCCGAAATTTTTTTCTTTACATGCTTATGAATACGATTACTAACATGAGTTCCAAACTTATCAAGAACCATTCTATTACTAAAATAATATTTATCTATCTTTCATTTATATTATTATTTGAGCATCTCGCAAAGCGTCTTCTATTCGTATTATTTCATCATTGTGTCCCGTATGACCAGCGAATTTTGAAGCTAATAATAACTTTAATCTTTGTACAAGTTCGTTAGGATCAGACCAGTATACATATTGAGTACGTTTGTTAGTAACATTTAACTCTGGATAACTTAATTTTCCTCCTTCACCCAACATTTTTGATTTTGACCTAGTACGCACATGTGGAACTATATCTCTTATTATGTTTTTATACTTATACCCGTGATGAAATGATATAGGCCCTAATATGTTGTAGTGTTTTCGATGTGCATTTGTATTTTGCACAATTTCAAGATATGTTTTCTTTTCATTTTCAGTATAATCCGTTGGATGTTTTAAAGTTAAAAGTTCATATAGTCCACGCGTGCCTTCATACCATTTATCTCCAATTTTAAGATCATTATTATTTATTTCAACTTCAGAATCTCCCATCATAAATTTTTCCGTTGTAGGATCAAAACGAATTCCATACACATTGTCAAGGTTAGGACTATCAAGCGGATACTGTGCCATATACTTGCCAGCAATATCACCCAGTATATCTTGAGTGTATTTTTCTATATCTTTTGTTTCAAATTGTTCTTTAATTTCTTGTGCAGGTGATATAGTCGGCGTTTCAATAAAAGATTCTTCGTCTTTTAAAAACTGTACCGGCAACCGTTTTCTTCTCTTTACTGGTGTCTCAAATATTTCACTGCTGTAGTCCGATTTCAATGCCGGGAACCGTTTTTCTTCTCTTTACGGGTGTCTCAAATACTTCATCGCTGTACTCGTCTTCTTCTTTTGGTTCTGTTTTTGTAAGAGGCCATTGTAGTTTTCCTAATGACGCGCTCAAATTAGATAATGGCGTCACAATAGGTTTAAAAGTTTCACTTAATAATTGTTCTTTTTCTTCTTTGCCACGTTTAAGTTCTAGTAATTTATTTTTAATAATTTGTTTAGTTTTTATAATATCTTCTAGTGTACTTGTTTCACTCATCGTGACAAAATGATTGAAATTGCTACACATATAAAACTATATACTCTTCAAAAATTGATCGAAACCTCTCCTGTAGCGTCCATTAAATATGTCACAATCTTTATTTATCACAACAAACCCATAATTTTTCGACCAACAATTTGTACAAAAGTTTTTAAAATCGTTGAATGACATGTCAGTGTTCACATGATCGCTGTATATATGTTTCAGATTTAACTCGTCTTGTTTGAAGAGAATAATTAAGTTTGCATTATCACGTACAAGATGCTTACATACTCTTGTATACGTTTGAATAAGACAGAATGTATCTATCTGCCAGTGTCTTCCTTGAGAAAAATAACTGCGTAAATGTTCTTGTCGATCGGTTGAAATATCATCAAAAATGAAAACTGAATTTGGTATTATTTTATCGAGAGAAGTTGAATTTGTATTATCTGTATATGGAAAATAATTTATACCACTAATGTCTGTTAATATATTTTGCAACATTTGATATTTTGGTTGATGTAAAGATTTAGAATATACATATACGTTTTCAAATTTCAATCCATTTGCACTTGTAAGTAGTGAAATCATTAAATTCGTTTTACCACAGTTTGATGGACCACAGATGATACACCTTATACTATTCGGGAAAAGTGTACCATGTTTACTAAAACTTTCTTGGTGGTCACTTGGTTCAATATTCTGTATTTGAACAGTGTATTGTTGTGTTTCAAACTTCATCTTACACACACGTATGATTCAATAAATAAACTTTGTTGATATTTATTGTTATTAGTATAGTGAGTGTATTGCATACAGTAACAATGGAGTCACGTAAGAGTGTATTTCACGACGCTGTTCAGAATGCTAGAAGAGCATATTTAAAGGAAGCAAGGAGGGGTAATATAAGTAAACTAATTCCTGAAACTTTAAATGCTGCACGTAGAAGTGTGGAGAAACGTAAAAATGAACAATACGAATCACCGCGAGTTATACCGATACCGAAAACAGGTGGATTTTTACCAGCTCTTATTCCATTATTTGCCGGATTGTCTGCCCTTGGTGGTTTAGCTGGAGGTGCTGCAGGTATAGCGAAAGCAGTAAATGATGCAAAATCTGCCAAACAACAATTGCTTGAGGCTCAAAGACATAACAAATCTATGGAGGCCATCGCACTTGGAAAACGAGGAGACGGATTATATTTGGGGAAACATAAAAATGGATTAGGATTATATCTTAATCCGCGAATAAAAAAAAACTTCCAATGAGAGCGTTAACTGATATTGATTTACAAAAATATGCCAAAAGAATTCCATATTTTCGCGGAATTTATATGCGAGATAATTTACCAAAATCAGGTCCTTTACACAAGGAATCAGCAATTATAAATTTAGATAGTAAAAATAACATTGGAACACATTGGGTATGCTACAAGAAACGAAATAAATTAATACACTATTTTGACAGTTTTGGAAACTTAAAACCACCCTCTGAACTAACTAATTATTTTGGAAAAGATGTAAAAATAAAGTATAATTATCGACGATACCAAAAATTTAATTCATTTAACTGTGGACATTTGTGTTTACAGTTTCTTCTAAATAATAAAATATAATGTCGTTTACAATTACACTCACAGGACGAAGGTCTGAATTAAGTGCAGATTTTTCACCACCTTTACATTTATCAGCAGAAAGTGATAACGACGATAATAATGGTGGAGAGTGGGTTATAGGCTTTGTTGACTTTCAATCTTATAATTCAATCCCGAACATTCCCCATGGAAAAAATAAGTTTTACTACTACGAAGGAAATATTTTAAAATCTATAACAATCCCAATTGGAGCGTATGATATTGAAGATTTAAACGATTACATACGAAATACTTTGGGCGACATAGATGATGAGGATAAAAAAGATAAGATAAAGTTTCAACTTACTCCGAATAATAATACTTTGAAATGTCATATTTCATGTTCAAATAAAATAGACTTTACGAAAGAAGACAGCATTGGATCTTTGTTGGGATTTCATAAAAGAATTCTCGATGAAAATAAATTCCATGAATCTGATTCAATTGTAAACATTATGAAAGTGAATAGTATACAAATAAGTTGTAATATTTGCGGAGGATCATATCAAAATAATTCAAGTGAACATATATTACATGTTTTCTTTCCAACCGCAGCGCCAGGATATAAAATAGTTGAAGTGCCTTCAACCATCATTTATTTACCAGTAACCGTGAGAGTAATTGATAATATAACAGTAAGAGTTCTTGATCAAGACAAGGACTTTGTTGATTTCCAAGAAGAAAATATTACAGTTAGATTACATCTTAAACGAATTAATGGGTATTAATTTTAATAATAAAAGAGTGATTAAGGTGAAACGTGTTATCACTCAGTTACAGTCTTCTAAGAGGTTAACACCTAAGAATATAAAATTTCTTAAAACACAAGGCTACAAATTGAAAAATGAATAGTATTTTACAAATTGACGAAGAAATTTTTTATGAGGAGGCTATAACACGTTATTGAAATACATTCGCATCAACCATATATTGCTACTACATTCAATAATAATGATGAAATTCGAATTCCTGTTCAAAAACAAGATCTTTTCACACTTCCTAGCGAAAGTTCTATCGTTATTGAAGGTGTGCTATTAAAAAAGGATGGATCGCCTCCAGCTGCAACATCTACTTTTATCAATAACGGCATCGCACACTTGTTTGATGAGATACGTTATGAATTAAATGGTATTGAAATTGATCGGACCAAGAATCCTGGAATAACGACCACCCTTAAAGGATACTGCTCATTTAATGAAGGACAAAAGAGAACACTCGAAAATGCTGGATGGGGCAGCTCTTTTATTACTGATAATAAAGGACAGTTTAATGTGCTAATACCTCTGCATATGCTTCTTGGTTTCGCTGAAGATTATAAAAAGATCCTTATGAATTCTAAACAAGAACTTGTTATCATTAGATCAAAGACAGACTCGAATGCATACGTTACACAAGAAGAATTAACTTTAAAAATAACAAAACTTTCATGGCGTATGCCATATGTCTATGTAAATGACAAAATAAAACTTAAATTTTTAAAGAAACTGGAAAGAAACCAACAAATTCAAATTCCGTTTCGATCGTGGTCTACATTTGAGTATCCAATTCTTCCTGTTGGTAGTCAAACGCAAACATGGACAATTAAAACATCTTCACAATTCGAGAAGCCTCGATTTATTATATTAGCATTTCAAACTGACAGGAAAAATCAAGATGCGAAGAATGCTGGTGAATTTGATCATTGTAATATTTCAAATGTTAAACTTTTTCTTAATTCCGAAAATTATCCTTATGAAAATTTAAACTTGAATATAAAAAATAATCGTTATGCTGTTTTGTACGATATGTACACACAATTTCAACCAGCCTATTATGACCAAGTACCAGAACCGCTTTTAAACAAAGGAGATTTTATTAATAAAATGCCACTCATAGTATTGGATTGTTCCAAACAAAATGAAAGTTTGAAAACAGCGCCTGTCGATGTAAGACTTGACTTTGAATCAACTGAAAATTTCCCCGACAAAACAACAGCCTACTGCGTTATTATTCATGATCGCTTGGTAGAATATAATGTGATGACCAGCTCAGTTAAAAAGCTTGTGTAATTTGAGTGGAATAGTTAGTTGTACAATGGAATTCATCGTAGACATCCAAGGTTTCACTGCGAATAATGGTGACTTTATTCCGAAAGAAATTGCTATTCTCTCGAGAAATGGTGAAAAATTACAACATTTTCTTCTTGAACCACCTTATGATTGGGGCCAGTTAAATAAGTCACGCCGGAAAGAATCACAGTGGTTGTTAGATAATTATCATGGATTATATTGGGATTCAGGATCTAGTGCCTATTCGCAAACACTAGAAAATATACAAGAAGAATTATCAAACGCTTCGAAAATTTTCGTTAAAGGAGCTAGGAAGAAGAAATATTTACAAAACAAACTGAACTTGTCTGCTGATGTCATCGACTTAGTGCAATACCCCAGTTTAAAAATTGCCAACACAATAAATTTCTCATGTTTTTCACATTCCCCACCTTTTATTTGTTCTTTACGAAATGTTTTTGTAATAAAAAAATGGTTAGATTTACTCACACCGAAATATTTTTTGTAATTTTATGAATAATAAATGTTTTAAAGTTTATATCAGTATTTATTTTTTTCCTGTATACAGAATATTTCCTAGTGCATTTCAGTTCTTATTTCCTAACTCATTACAAAGTTTTTTTCCTTTTACATATAATAACTCCTTAAAAGCTAATACATTTAAATTAATATCCTTATCTAAAATAATTTCTATACATTTTTCTGTACATTCGCAATTATTAATTTTACAGTAAGTTTGTACACGAAACAAAACTTTTTTGTAAAATTCATTGAACTCTAATGTTTGTAGTAATTTAAAATTATGTAATAATAAATTACTCAATCTAAAAAGAGTTTTACTTGACTGCGTGTCCAAAACAAGATTGTACTCATTAGTATTCCATGTTATGGTCAAAATTTTTTTGCCTTTAATATTATTTAGTATAAATCCATGATCCCCACTTATATTCTGATATGACATTTCTACTCCATTTTCTAGATAGTTTAGAATTATACTTCTATAATTAAATAATTCAGCCCACTCCGTTTGAGTAAACTGAATGCCGGGAAAACAAGGTTTGCTTGTACTTATTTTAATAACAGGTATATAGTTCCTTGTAACACTCAATCCTATTGACACCCACTTGGTTTTTGATTTATTAAGTGGATAATTTGAAGACAGTAATAGATGATCATCTTTGTATAAATACTTGAAGATTTCATCGTTCTTGACTAGTTCAGCAAAGTCGTTGTAGAATACAACAGAAGAAGTCGAACTGCTCGAAGGACTTTGTTCTTGGAATAGTGCCATCTGAGACATACAATTCATAATATTAATTTCTGTCACAAATTTGTAATTATTATACTTACGGTGAGAACTTTTTCTTCAAGTACAATCAAGTGATTTTGGTGTCTTCTTGAGTTTGCGAATACTTATATATTATTTCCCCTCCCAACTGATTGAAATAGTGAAACCTGTTTTGAAGAATTCTATACCAAAAATGGTTGACAAACTGATTGCATGTGATTTGCTCTCTATCGCTTACAAATTAAATATTATAAATGAAGAAAAATTTAATGAATATTCGTCAAATTGGCAGAATCAAAACAACTATCGTTCTTTTATTCGCAAATATGTTTCCACTATATACATTTGCAAGGGGATAAGTGAGGATAAATTTATAAATATATTAGAATTGTTCCAAGGATTAGAGTTACAAGAAATTTGGATGAATTTACCATACAAATTCAAAACCCACTTGGACATCATAAGAAGATTGCCGTGTACGGAACATTATAATTTACCAACACAGAGAGATCATATAGATGGCCCAGCTCCATTAATTAAGCATTGTTATATTTGTAAAAATAATGAACATTTGGTTAAAACATTTATTAATAAGAATATATTTTCTTAATTAGGTCCAATTAATATAATAAAAGTAAAATAATATTAATTTTGTTTTATTCTTTTACTTGTTTCCTCATATCCCGTTTCCTTATTTTTTTCCTTTTCAACGATCTACTAATTTTAAAAAAATAGTTAGAAAGTAATTATTTCAGATAGAAAACGTTTTACCTGTCCTTAGGATATTGCCCCCCTAAAAAATTAGATTTTCAATTAATTTTATTCATTCAAAATTTGTTATTATCCTTACTCATGTTTAAAATTTAGTATTCTTTCAATCATTAGACTGAGAATACCACATACAGGGCAAATATTTTCTTCGCATTGTATAATCTAAAAAATAATTTGTATGTTTAATATTCCAAATTTTAAGAAATTATAGTACTTACATTCATTTTCAAGGAAAAATATTAATTTCAATTTACTTGGTTTAATATTTCCCTACATTTACCACATTCATTTTTAGTAATAATATTTATAATATAGTCTCCACACTTGAAACACCGTCTATGCCCATATGCTTCGTTTAAATCAAATAGTTTTATATTGTGTTGTTCCGAAAGATATATACTAATGTTAGAAAAATCGATCCTTATATCTAATAAATTCAAATAATAAGAACTTCGAGAACTTTCGTCAAAGCAATCCTTACAAATAATTTTGTAATTTAAATATCGATTTTGATTAAAATTTCTTGTAATAGGAATTCTGTTAATATTTAAACTTTCAATTTCCACGTAGTGATTATAAATGCATACAACTGTATTTGATTTTAGGCTGTTCAAAAGTGTTTTTCCTTTTAAAATGTTATTTTGATTAACACCATTTACAATAGGCATTGCTATAGTGTAGCACTGAGCTCTTTTATTAAAACTTGCAATATTTATAAGTAAAATTTATTCACCCCCCATTCTGGGTTTGCTTGTTATTTGTAAGCAGCACCATAAGAAAGGTCGTTACTTCCAAAAACATCCGATGTATAGTTTACATTTTTAAAACTGTTATACTGATCAAAAGTTTATTTCGTTTCACTTATCTTAATAATTTTCATCTTTATATTATGTCAATCATATAAATTTATTTTGTGCTATTTACATATAACTGAAACGAAACGCATTTTTATTATCGTTATATACCATAATCGTTTCAAATATATTTTTAAAGAAACCAGTTTGGACATTGTGTCTGGTCAGTTACATTCATAACCAAAGGTCGCTACCTCCAAATACGTATGTTATGTTTACATTTTTAAACCTGTTGTACTAAACAAAAGTTTTATTTCATTTCGCTTAATCTTAATAATTTTTTACCTTTATATTATGTTAAACACCATATCATAAACGTTTCAAAATGTTTTTAAAGAAACCAGTTTGTGTGTGGTCAGTTACATTTGTAAGCTAATTGTATTATGTAGGAAGATAAAAAATTGTTAGTATAGGATTTTATTATGGAAATGTGTTTGAATATCAACATAAATTATGTATAAATATTTTTAAGACAATATTCTGGTTATAAAGGATATATTGTTAAAATAGTATGTTGGAGGAGGGGGTTAAACCTGTGTTATATAAATGAATAAATTCAAAGATCTCTGTTCTATATAAAAAATGGCGCTTAACCAGTTAAATAAACTCGCTGTTGGCTTCGAGTATAAAAAAATTTCTGATTTGACAGTGAATGAAAAATATTTAATAAAAAGTGCGAAAGTAATTAAAACAAAATACGGTCCAAGAGTTATTTTAGAACTTGAAGAGTTTACTATATTTCTACCCCAGAGATTCCAAAATATAACAGATCAACAAATGATAGAGTTGGGAGGGAAATATATAACAAATATAACTACACCAGAAGATAGTTTCGTAAAATTTCGATTTGATAGGTGAGTGAACATTAATAATTATATAACTTTTTTCTAATTTAATAATTATATTTTAGTATGGAGCAAGAGGATGTATAAAATTCTGTAAAATATGAAAGTATCTAATTTTTTTAAAAGCTCTATAGTTAGATTAGTTGATTATTTATCAGAAACACATATTTTTTTTGTGTTCAGTATGTGACACATTATAAAAACCGAAATAAATCAGGTGAAATATATTGCTCAGACTGTGCTATGAAAACTGATTTTTGGAATTTAAAATTTGTACCATCTCATGAAGAACATATGCAAAGTTACATCCAGAACGATTTTGAATACTGTATAATTTGTGAGAAAAGAATTAATATATTTGTTAATTACTCAAGGAAATGTTTAAAATGTTCAGTACTTTTTAGTCGAAGAGGTAGAAATAATTCAAGAAAAAACCTCAAACGTTATTTAGAAAACAAATCAGTAAGAAATATAATTAACAAACAATATAAAATAAGGTTATAAGTAATTATGTTCTTATGCAAAGTCTGTGGTACAAAGTATAAATTAAAAAATAGTTTACAAAGACATATTAAATATAAATGTAACAAAAATTCAAATTTACTTTGTGAGTATTGCGGAAAGCAGTATAGTTCATTCTCATTTAAAAGACATTTGTTTAATCTCCATAATATAAAGGTTAACAACACTATGCAGAAAAGTGCCAACCAGCTGTCTCCTCATTCACCTAAACGAAGAAAATTGTCTCATGATTACATATATTGTGATTCATGTGAAATTAATGTAATCAAGTCTCTTTTCAATTCTCATTTAAAAACAAACACAAGTTAAAAGCTTGTACTAATTGTGGACCTAATATTTCAATAATTAAGACAGCTTTCAAAAACAGAATAATATCTTTTAAAATTAGTAACGAAAATATTAAATCAGATATTGTAACATTCTTAAAACAAATTAAAAATCAAACATGTAAAATAATTGCAAATCAACTTAGTATTCATAACTCAATCAAGGTGAATATGGAATTATTTTGTCTATATATTTTACCAACGAAGGGAGACATAAATGAAATTAAATCGTTCAACACAAAATTTCAAGGAATTACACAGTCTACGGATATATCAGAAATTTATGACAACTACTCATCACGAATCATCGCAGACACCGAAGAATTTCAGGTATTATCTTTAAATTGTTTTAAAAGTGTCTCTATGAATATATGCTTACAGGAAAAGGATTCTGGTTGGAGTTTGGTACATGTGGAACATTTGGAAATAAATGTAAACAAATATAGTCCATTTTCGGCATCCTCATACATCCCACTACCATCGGAAATAGAAAAGAAGAAAGCTTGTGTTAATGTACAAAACGGTGACGAGAAATGTTTCAAATGGGCTATACTGTCTGCGCTTTATCCTTCACCCGATCATGCGGATAGGGTCATAAAATATATACCACATGAAAACAAATTAAATTTTACACATTTAAATTTCCCAGTACGTATTGAAGACATTCATTATTTTGAGGAAATAAACAATGTATCCGTAAATGTATTTGGGATTGAATTTGACTATGAAAACAGAAATTATATAGTTGTAGGTCCGCTGCACTATACAAAAAATAGAAAGCAGAATCATGTTAATTTATTATATCTGGAGGATGAAGATAAAAATCATTATGTTTGGATTAAAAATTTATCACGTTTGGTTAGTAAACAAATTAATAAGAAATCACATAAAAAATGGATATGTGATAGTTGTTTAATTCATTTTACTACTGAAGATAATCTTGTTAATCATCAAAATAATGATTGTAATTATGTAGTCACTTTCTTACCGAATGAAAATGAAAATATTTTAGAGTTCACTCATTTTGAACGGAAATTAAAAGTACCCTTTATTGTCTATGCTGATTTTGAATCTTTACAAATTCCTTTCTCGTATTGTTTACCTGCAATGGATCATTCATTCACAAATAAGACACATGTACATAAACCATACAGTTTTGCGTACTTCATAAAATGTTCATATAACAATGAACTAAACAAATTCAGAATATATTCCGGTAAAGACGCTTCACATAAATTCGTTGAGTATATTTCAAATGATATTAGAGATATTTACGATCGTATTTTGAAAATTACAATGCCTATGATACCTCTAACAGATAATGAGTTGGACTGTTTCAATTCAACAGTTGTTTGTCATATCTGTGAACAAAAGGTAGAAATTTTTGATAAAGTAAAGGACCATTGCCACCTTACTGGAAAATTTCGTGGTGCTGCTCATAACTCATGTAATTTAAATTTTAAAATCCTAAAGTTTGTACCAATTTTTTTTCATAATCTTACAAATTATGACTGTCACTTATTCATACGACATTTGGCGTTTGACGATGGAAAAATAGATGTCATACCAAAAAATAAAGAAAAGTATATTTCATTTACTAAACATCTGTTAGTGGACAGAATTAATAATAAAAATGTTTATATAAAACTGAGATTTTTAGACTCTTATAGATTCATGAGTAAATCTTTAAGCAATTTAGTGCAGAATCTGAAACCAGAACAACTCATAAATACTTTCAAATACTTTCCAAATTCACGACAATTCAATCTTGTAACTAGAAAAGGCATCTTTCCCTACATGTATGTAGATTCACTTGAGAAATTATCAATAACTAATTTACCAGATAAAGAATATTTTAATGACATACTTAATAATAATTTTATAAGCGATACTGATTACAAACATGCTCTAGAAGTGTGGAATGAATTTAATTGTCAAACATTGAGTGATTACTCCGATATATATTTGAAAACAGATGTCTTGCTTTTAGCGGATGTTTTTGAAAATTTTCGAAATTTATGTTTGAGTATATATGACCTAGACCCATGCCACTATTTTACAGCGCCTGGTCTTAGTTGGGATGCGCTTCTAAAGACAACAAAAGTCAAACTGGAATTATTAACAGATATTGACATGTTAAATTTTATCAAAAAAGGAATCCGGGGAGGCATTTCACAGTGTTCAAATCGATTCTCAAAAGCCAATAATAAATATGTCATCGAATTTATATGATGCATCTTTACCTTCAAAATATGTAGTTTACTGGGATGCTAACAATTTGTATGGGTTTGCGATGTCTATGTATTTACCGACAAATAATTTTAATTGGTTAACAGATGAAAAAATAAACAATTTAAATATTTCAAATATTCCTGAAAATTCAGATGTTGGATACATTTTTGAAGTTGATCTGAAATATTGTGATAGTTTACATGAGAACCATAATGACTTACCCTTTTGCGTTGAAACTATTTATCCTCCAAATTCGAAACATAAAAAATTAATTACAAATTTAAACAATAAATCCAGATATATAATACATTACAGAAATTTACAACAAGCAATGCAATATGGTTTAGAGTTAACTAAAATTCATAGAGTTCTAAGTTTTAATCAGTCGAACTGGATGAAAATTTATATTGATCTTAATACAAATATGAGAATTAGAGCAACTAGTGCTTTTGAAAAAGACTACTTCAAACTGAAAAATAACGCAGCATATGGAAAAACCATGGAAAATATTGACAATCGTGTTGACGTAAAATTAATTACGCATTGGGAAAATATCGGTTTAAAACGAGGCGCGGAATATTATATATCAAAACCACACTTCCACAGTCTATCTATTTTCGATGAAAATTTTGTTGCTATTCAAATGAATAAATTGAAAATTTTATACAACAAACCTATTTACTTGGGATTCTGTATTTTAGAACTGTCAAAATATCATATGTATGATTTTCACTATTCATTCATAAAACCAAAATATGAAGATAGAGTAAAGTTACTATATACAGATACAGATTCGTTCATCTATGAATTTTCAATTGATGACATTTATGAAGAAATGAAACAAAATTTAAGTCAGTTTGATACTTCAAACTTTAAACCGAATAATCCATATTGTATTCCTTTGCAAAATAAAGCAGTATTAGGAAAATTTAAAGATGAAATGGAGGGTAAAATTATTTTAGAATTTGTCGGTCTGAGATCAAAAATGTATTCTATATTAACAGAGGAAACAGAAATAAAAAGAGCTAAAGGAATTAAAGAATGTGCAGTGAAGGGTCAAATCAGTCATGAAGATTATAGAGAAACGTTAATGTCAAATAAATCATTTTGTGTACAACAAAATTTATTCAGGTCAAAAAATCATGTAATTTATACTCAAATTCAAAACAAACATGCTTTATCTGCAAATGATGACAAAAGGTGTTTAATTGATAATTCCACAGACACATTAGCATGGGGACATTCTACAATATTTAACTAGATTGTATTTTAAATTAATTTGTACTCACAAATTGTATAAATGTTAATATGTGTATTGTCTTAAATAATCATAAATAAGAAAATAATGTATAACACTTCTTTCATTGCTGGGTCAAACACCTTTACCTTATAAAATCTGAACTTGTATTTAACATATTACTCATATGTATTTGTTACTTGTTTTTATTGTTGGGTCAAACACGTTATAAACTTGTATTTATCATGATATTATACAAATAAACTTCGAATTACGACAATTTTTATTATTTTTCAACCAGTTTCCAGTTCCATCTCTGGCACTGCTCCTACGCCTCGGTTATGGGGACGGTTCAGCCTGGGAAAATTTTGTCTACTGTGGGAATTTGTGGTTTCTTTGCCGACTTCTCTAAATGTATTACTCATGTTACTTGTTTCATTGTTGGGTTAAACACCTTTACCTTATAAAATCTGAACTTAAAATGATATTAACCTTAAACTTCCAATTACGCCAATTTCTCAACCAGTTTCCAGCATCGTCTCTTGCACGCCTCAAACAATCACCTCACCTTGTATCCCACAACCAGTTTCCAGCGTCGTCTCTTGCAATATTCACAACAAAATGTATATATAGTTACAAAAATAATTCCTACGTCTATGGACAACAACATTCAGTGGCGTCTCATACAATATTCCACCTATAAAACCCCCACAGAAAAACACATGCACGCTCAATTCATTTTGCTGCGGCTGATGGTCTAGAAACGGCCTTCCCCCACTACTAAACACCTATCACAAAATGAATGTTATTGTCTTTTAGATGTCAATTGTACTCTTAGTAAACGGGATAAATTCTTTATCCACATGAAATTGTAATTTCGTGGTGATTTTATTTCTTCAATATTTTTAGTATCATTGATTTCCACCAATTCATCTTCTTCTTGTACTTTTCTTCGATATTTTCAGAATACAACAGTAACAAAAGAATAGTCTTCTCATATGATTTTGTTGTTAGTTTAACAGGAACAATTTCATTTTTCTTATTTCTTTTTTCTAATGTATACAAGTGCACATTTAGTTCGTATCATCGAATTTTGGTATGTTTCAATTTCATAGGAAAACTAAGACCTTCATATTTTAAAACATTAGAAAATTGTTCTATCTGAATTTTTCTTAAATGGATATAATGCAGACACTACTGCCCACAAAAAGCAACAGTCATCAGCAATTTTTACATTTATGGTAGCTTTTTTTATTTGTTATATCTTGTGGAAAATTTGTGTAACTCCCTATTGTAATGGGCCGATAATTGTTTATAACTTTTAAATGCATTATATCATTTAACGCTCAGCCAGAATCACGATCTTTTATATCACAATTATTAATAATGATACCGCAATTACTTCGAATTTTAAATACAGATCTCACACATTTTGTCATATTAATCCTTTTTCAGTTCTGTTTCTTATTAGGCCGTCACCAATTTTACTAAAACATAGTCTTTCAATTTTTGCTTGTAAAATTTCAAAATATATAGGTTTGATTCTAATTTCAACAAATTTTCATTTTTATTGTTAGAAATAATTAATATTATTTTATTAATATGTTTAATCCAACTGTATGCTTCGATTTTTGTTTTTATTTAATATTTAGCATTTCTAATATTTTTTACTACATTGTTACTTAATGTACGCACTGTATACATGGCACTCATGTTACTGATATTAGGATAAATATCACTTCCATTTCTATTTATAGAAAAGTATATCACTAAATGTGGCTGTTCTCAAAAAAACAAAAATATTTTCGCTAAATTTCTAATAACACAAGTATATTCGTTTCATAAACAGATAATAGGTTACGAAAACAGCTAAAATCGATTAGGCAGTGCCCACCTTGTTATACTACTACCACAGACGCAATATATACAGACAGCTAACTAAATGTATTCAAATGGCAGCGCGTGTTTTTGTAGTTCTGGACAATTCTGCTTAGTAGCGCTAATATCGAATCTTAGTTCATGGACGGGTCTAGTAGATGGAGGCAGCAAAGTATGTGCATAGTAAGATAAGACTCATTCGTTTCTGTTCGGAATAGTTCGAATACGGTGGCTGTTTTCGTGTTATTACAATTCCCTTATTATTTATTGTTGTTAATAAGAAGTTTATATTCTTTGAAGATGTCGAGAACTGGGTGTACCTATGTTAATTGTAGCAATAGTAGACGAAAAATATTAATTTTGAAAATATTTAATATGCTTATGGTTAGCAAATATGTAAAAATGGATTACAAATTTAATTATTATTTTTTCTTATATAAAGAAATGAAGATTTTATTACACTTATATTCCTTGATAAATTATAGCAGTTATCGATCTGTTGGTAAGTCCTAGTAATTCTGGTATAATATGTATGTACAGAGCTGGGCTATAATTAAATAGGTACTTTTATGATTTTACAGTAGTATATCGACTTAACAGACTAATTGGAGTGCTAAAATCGTGTAATTCGTAATAAGAAAGAGAATTTCAAGCTGAATTCATATTTTGAAGCCGGGCTGTCCTATTTTTAAACGTGCGAGAGTGGTGAATAAAAAATCTAATGTGGACACCACACGACTTCCTTGTACGATTATTAAACTATACAAATTTTTTTAATAAATAAATTACAAAATATTAATTTTAACTTCAAAACAGGAAGATATATAGCTACCATAAAGGGAGTTTTTAGAGAGAGTTTTGATTACAACAAAAAAATATTTGATTACAACATTGAATATGACTAATTTCACAATAAAAATATAATATTGGTTATTGTACGAATCATAAAATTGCACGTATTTAACGTAATTTGACATGAACATTTTTTTATGTTTTTGTCCTAATCTATAGCAAGCTTTATTACAAAAACAAAAAAGTATATAATTTTTTAATTTACATATCTCGCTTATACAAAGGGCTAATTTAATAATACTTGATGTGCTAGACGCAGAAATTAATTAAGCATTTATTGCTAAAATCAAAATAATATCATTTTATTCAAGAAAAACTGTTAACAACTTCAAGTAATGTACCACTTCCGGTTAGCCTATTTTAACCAAAATCTATTATGTTATTTCGATTGACATAAAAGTCTTGTATACCAAATTTGAAAAGTTTTGGATTATATTTTAAAACAGTTTTTCATTAAAATCTATTATAGGCTTCATGTAAAGTGCCACTTCTGGAAATTGTGTAATAACCAGAAAGGGAGGTGCACAACTAGATATTATAGGAGTCCTAAATACAAAATTTCAACTTTCTACGGCTTACCGTTTTTGAGTTATGCGAGATACGTACGTACGTACAGACGTCACGACGTAATTAGTCAAAATGGATTCAGGGCTGATCAAAATGGATCAGTGGCGGCTCGTGCATTAAAATTTTGGTTTCATTCAAGGTCAAATGCCTTATAATTGAAAGTTACATTTTTCAAGGGATGTGCAAATGCGTATTTTTCCCCTTTCATGTACAAAAATAAATTGCATGATCATAGAACATTTTAGGAAAGAGCGTCCGGCGCTTACGTCAAAAAATCCTATGAATCTTTCTACCACATTCACATTACCGGAATTTACATTTACATAATGTAAAATTACTGATAATTGTGATTTACAACTAATATCGGTAGTTTCGTCTACTTGCCAAGAAATAAAAGAGGATTTAATAATTTCGTAGTCTATTTTTTTATTTATAACGAAATGAATTCAATCTATTAAATCATTTTGAATAGTTTTGGAGGTACCACAAAATACCGATTTATTACTGATATCTTTCTTCAAAAATATTTTTAATTTATCATCTCGTTTACTCATTAGAAAAACTAATTCTTTAAAATGACCTTTATTACAAGATTCTTCGGTTTCATTATGACCTTTAAATGGTAATTCTTGTGTACATAAAAAAAAACTGAAATATCAATTAATCTTTTCAGAATTTCCCTATTTTCTTCCACTTTCAAATTTAAATTTTGAATTTCAATTTTTCCTGCACTATTAATAGCGCTAGAAATATTTTGCTTCATATAGTTTATCTTCGTACGATAATTTACTAAATGGATTTTTGTGAATTAAGAAGTTAATATGTCATCGGAATGCCTTATATTATCAGTATCAGAAGTTCCAGTCAAAGTTGAAGCCATTTTATTTGTTTAACTAAAATTTAAAATACAAAAACACTACGTACGTAAAACATAAAAACAACGAAAAAAATAAAAGAATTAAATACTTACTGCAATGCAAGTTGTTTGTTTATTGTTGAATTTGAATTCACAATGCAGTAAATAATATTAGTATTAATTATTATTCAATCTTATTTGCAAGAATATTATAGAATATACAATTAATGCAATAGATGATAGATGTCTTGAACGTATGGTACGGCCTGCCTCTATAGGATCGCGAGGAAATTAAAGTGGCTATCTTTTATCCTTTACGCACTCATTGCATTTCTCATTTAGGCATGCCGCAAAACCAGCTCTTTCTCTAGCACACGTATTTCTTATCGGAATTACTAACTGGATCAAAAACATTAGGCAGTATACTATCATTTCGTGAAGCACTTTATAGGGTGTAAATTAGGTGAACTGCATTACATATTAGTTATGGTGGTGGCTTAAATTCTTTTGATATTTATAAAGACGAGCATTAGCGGAATAAGTTAAATTTTAGTTTACATTCTACTTACATTATTTACAGTTTTATTTCTTTTCCGGTGAGGCACTGCCTCTCCTGCCTACCCTGACAAGCCGCCACTGAAATGGATATTTCCACTGAAATCTGAAAACCCAAATTTTTCGCGATTACAATACTTCCTTTACTTACGTACAAGGAAGTAAAAAGAGTAATGAGCCGATTTGAATATGTCTGTAACTCGCAAATAGTCAGCTCATCTATGATACAATTGAAAATCTATTGAAAACCATTGACAAAATTTTACAAGGAATAATATTAATAATTCTAAGCACTTATTTAAAACTATAACGTATGCATTAGGCATCTATAAACCACAAAATCATCGATAATTTAATTAATTCGATGCCACGGCGTATGCAATCTATTATAAATAATTATTAAAGTATTAAATATGTAACATTGTCTATTTTTTATGTTTCTTTCATAAATTGTTATTCTGATTATTTATTTTTTCAAAGTAAATATGTATAAGGTTTTTATACACTCGCTCTATTTTTTTTTTCAAAATATAAAAGACTTCGTATTTAAAATCTTATTGCACACGTAGATTTTGCAGGTGGGGGAAACGACTCCATGTAATCTTAACATATAGTGTTGTTTTTATATTCATGTACAGTATTTTTTTTTAAAGATGCCCGATCAAGGTTATCTGTATCAAGAACGAATTAACAAATTGGTATACATTTATCTCTTTTCTTTGCAAAGGCTATAAGCGTGTGTTATTAGGATGGATAAAACACGCTTGTCTTTCAAAAATTCATATTGTTTCGACTTTCGACTAAGTTAGGACATTCCACTTTAAAACGATGCTCGTTGTTAATAATACTTTCACTGTAACGTAAGTTTATTTATTAATTCAGATACATTACCTTGATTCATAGCCGTACGAATAACGTTATTTTCTGTCAGTGTCACTCACATATTTGGTTTTACATTTGCTAATAAACTTACCAGTTGACGTATTTTTGAATTTTAATGCTTTTATTGTAACATATATTTTTATAATAATAAAATAACAGTAGTATCTTTTGTACCCTTATAAAAACTAAGCAAACGATACTACTGAATTTGTCAGAATGGGCGGAGCAAAAATCTGAATTCATACAATTCGTAGATGACCTTGATCGGACATCTTTTAAAAATTTTACTGTAGTGAAGTTGGATTTTTGTTCTATTAGTCTTGATTTATCACCATTTTTTTCAGTGGGATTTTGTGTTAGTTTTTGGAAAATAGTCATAATATTAGTATTTAAAGCCTACTCTTTTATTTTCTAAACATGAGTATCAGAAGTGATGATCCCAATCAGTGTTGTTATTTGAAAGATTTATTTTTTAAATTTTCATTATTACTTTGAATAAAGTTTTATTTTACCTAATTTTATATTTTTTTAAACTTAATATTTAATCTATAAATATGTTATTTTCAATTTGGTAACTATGACAAAAGAATGGAATGAAATAACACTGGGATACATTTGTATCCCACGCTATTCAACTCGTAAGTTTTTGAGACGCCACTACCGGAGGATTTAAATATTAGTATTTTTTGCGAGAAATTAAAATTTCGATATCTTTTTCAAAAGTTATTTTTGCTTCATTTTGAAAATATCTCATATCTCGCTTATTATGAGAGATAGAAAAAAATGTTTAGACAATTTTTATACGGCTTTTTACATAAAGTGACGTAGTGTAACAATTTTTTGAGAAAATAATAATTCTCGATATATGTATACCACAAACATACTTAATGGGAATTTATGTTATTATCTCATATTTTTTCTTATTTGATAAGAAAAATCTATTTTGAACATATATAGATTCCCAAAAATATCATGAAGTCGAAGATCGCGGTTTTACTTTCCATATTGTTATTTAAGTGTAATATCTCTAGAATTATTAATTTAAAAAAATCTAATTGCACAGCGTTTCTCCGTAAAAAACTATTTAAAATTTTTATAAACATTTTTTCTATATCTCTAATAATAAGGGAGTTTTGAAGTATTTTTAAAATGAGCGAAAAACAAGTTTTAGCCCTTATATTGCGTCTGTGCTACTACTTCTGTTTTTTGTAATAATATAAACTTTATGCTATTCCACCGATGTTACCAATTGTAATAATAGCAATTTTATACTCTAATAAGTCCGAGCGGTTTTGACTTACTGAATTCCGAGCGGTAATATTCTTCAGAAGCTTTTGAGTTCAAAAGGTGTGAATAAAATGAATTAAATAATTCATTCAAAAATTTAACAAAATATATTTACAACGATAAAAAAATTAGATACAAAATAAAATTATAACTATGAAACATAAATTAATATATATATATATATATATTAAAATTTGAAGAGTCAAATACAAAATACAAAAGAATATTTGAATGACAAATTACAATGACAAATTACAATGACAAATTACAATGACAAATTACAATGAGTTCAATCCAAAAATCATAAAAAAATATAAATTTCAAGAAAAATTACATACCTTAACTTGGTTTAATTATCTCGGGAATAACAACTATTTCATTAAATGATAACACAAAATTACTTCATAGTATTTCGAATTTAGCCTTTACACATCTTTTCTGAATGACGAACCAACACCCAATACCTATCGTTTCGCTCTCCGCGTCATTCTCTCATACATGCTGATTTAGCATAATCGTTCGTCTCATCTCGTAAGGCTAAAGCAAAACTAATACAAATACAATTTCAATTTCGTTTACAATTTAACCTACATAAGAAATATACATATTTTACTCTAATTACGAATATTAGGAGTAACCTTTGCAATCATTACATCCCTTCCCCCTTAGTAAAAGAAAAATTTTGATGAAAATTTTTCTACTCACAAAACTAAATTTAAAATTTGGAATAAAATTCATCTGAAATAATTAAACCATTACAAATTTTGTTACAATATTATGACTTACAATTACATACATAAATTTTGGAAACACCCGTTTTTAGCTACTTAGACCACATATTTATTTTTTCTTCTTGACAGTTACTTTTCAACACACATCTATGTTTATTAGCATTTAAGATAACCATAATACTTAAGTCTTACACACTGTGATTCTTCCATGCTCTACTTCTGGCAATTATAATGTCCGTCAAGGCTGTGATGTCAATCAGCTCCGGCTGTAAACTGGACCTGGGTACTGAATAACCAATGTGTTCACTGAAGTAGATAAATATGGCTCGATATTTGTGATCCATACGGTGGTTCAATTTATGGTGTTCCAAATGAGTTACATTAACAAAAGAAAACAATAATGAATAATAATATAATAAAGCATAATATATCTAAATATATATTTCGTCTTAAATGTGTCTTTAAACACAGAATTTTAACATGGGATTAAACTCTCTTGGAGTAAACCTTCATGTGAAAGGCACTAACCAGGCTGGTAATCCTTGAGGTAGGACATGTTCGGCTAATTTAGAACTTTTAACAAATGGCGTAGAACCAAAAGCATATCCTTCTCATTTAAATTAAGTGCAAGAGGGCCAGCGAAATATAATTAAACATAAACATATATCCAGATCGGAATGAGTTTGGATTACAATTTATTGTGACTTGAATTTAGTTCCGATCTATGTACATTAAAATTAATGTAATTTAACCTTACCCTTTTCATATTTTTTTCATGAGGATCTGGATAGTCTTGATTTTCTCATGTTCGGCTAGATGGTAAAATCCTCCTTGGAGTAAGTTTCTCGCCTGTTTTGCACTCTTCTTCATTTTCTTGTTAGCTATAATTTCTTCATTTCATTATCCAAGGTTGATCTTGGACAGGGCCTTTACTTCGGGTATGATAACGATATGAAATTTGTTGAGAATCTTCATTTTCTTGATTTTCTTCTCTATTTGGTAAATCTTGATCTTCTCTTGCAGATTCATTTGCTTGGATTTCTTCTATTTGGCTACTATCTTCATCTTCTTTTTCTTCTAGATCTTCTTGATTAAATTCTTCTTCTTGTTCTATCTGCGATCTCTCATAATTATCTTCAAATGTTTCTGAATAATAAGGCCAATTTGATACATTTTTTTCATCTGTTTCATGTTCTTCATTTTTATCTGCAATGTCTTTCTTTTTTGATTTTCCTTCTTTGGTTTCTTCAAAACATGGTTTCAATCGATTTATATGGACGTTTTGTTCCTTCTTATTTTGAATATTAATTATTTTATATGTAACTGGACTTAATATCTCTTTTACTTCATAAGCACCTTCCCAGTGTTTAGTTAATTTTCTAGACTTCCCCATTTTTACTTTTGGATTATACAAATATACTTTATCACCAACACTAAATTGTTTTGGTTTACTTTTCTTGTTATAGTAAAATTCTCTTTGTTCAGCTGATTTTTCTAAATTATTTCTTGTAATTTCGAATGCAGAATGTAAACGAGCTATCATTTCTGAAGCGTAATTCTCATCGTAATCATATTTAGTTTTATTAGGTTTCAAAATATCGTCGAATGGTAATTGCATATCTCTTCCATGCATCAAAAAATACGGTGTTTCACCTGTTGAGGTATGAACTGAAGTTCTGTATGCCATTAATACATACGGAATCCATTCATCCCAATCACGTTGTGAATTTGAAATAAACTGCGACAGAATATCTTTAAATACTCTGTGAGTTCTTTCTATCATGCCATTACACATTGGATGATACGGTGTTGTTTGAATTTTCGAAATTTTCAGTAATTTGCAGACATTTTTCATTAATTCTGAAGTGGAATTTGCTCCTTGGTCAGTTAAAAGTTTTTCTGGAGTTCCATGACGACAAATAATATATTTAACAAAATTTCTAGCAACAGTATCAGCTTTTTGATCAGGAATGGGAATAGCCTCTGGATATTTAGTAAAATAATCTTGAAATGTAAGTAAATAACGATTTCCATTATCTGATGTCACGAAAGGTCCTACAATATCCATAGCTGTTAACTGAAAAGGCCTTGTAATATTTTCAAATCTTTGTAATGGTGCTGGTTTACGTTGAGTGGATGTTTTCCTCATGTTACATGGGCGACATTTCTTTATATAATCTTCAATATCATTTTTCATATTCTTCCAGTACATTTTATTTTTAATTAAATTAAGTGTTTTTGTTACTCCTTGATGTCCAGCGAATGGCAAATCGTGGTAATCATGAATTATCTTTTGCGTTAAATTTTTAGGAATAATTAACTTATCAAATCTTTCATCTTCAGTTCTTTCTTTAAAAATTAAACCATCTTCATCCATATAATAAGGAGCGTCCTCTTTTGAATTAATTAATTTTACAATATTTTTAATATCTTCATCTATTTTCTGTTCGTTTTTTATTAACTCTTTGTCCCACACTGGTACATATTGAATTTCAGATTCAGGATTCTCTTTTTCCGCTACATTTACTGGTATACGACTTAAAGCATCTGCGTTGTTATGCTTCTTTCCTGATCGATGAATTATTTCAAAATCATATTCAGATATTAGTAAAGACCATCTTGCTAATCTTGAGGTAGGATTATTCAATGATATTAACCATTTTAAGGGTCTATGATCGGTGATAATGGTAAAATGTCTTCCATATAAGTAACATCTAAAATGTTTTATTCCCCAAATAACGGCTAAACACTCTTGTTCTGTGACTGAATAGTTCTTCTCAGCTTTATTTAGTTGTCTACTTGCATATGCTATAGGACGTTCCGAATCTCCGTCTTTTTGACTTAAAATTGCACTAATAGCGTTACCTGATGCATCTGTTGATAATATTAATGGTTGAGAAAAATCTGGATATTTTAAGAGAGGCGGATTACATAATTTATCTATCAAATAATTAAATGCATCTTCTTGAATTTGGGTCCAATGGAACTTTTCATTTTTCTTTGTTAATTTAGTAAGTGGTGTAGCATGATGCGAGAAGTTTGGTATAAATTTCCTATAAAATCCTACCAGTCCTAGGAAAGCTCGTACTTCTTTTACGGTTTTTGGAGCAGGATATTTTTTGACTGTATCTATCTTTTCTGGATCAGGTTTAATTCCTTGATTTGAAATAATATGACCTAAATATTTAACTTCTTCTGTTACAAATTCACATTTTGATGGTTTTAGCTTCAAATTAGCTTCTTCTAAACGTTGAAAAACTCGTTCTAATTTTTCCAAATGTTCCTCAAAGTTTCTACTGAATACGATTATATCGTCGAGGTAAACTAAACAATCTATACCAGTCATTCCTGACAATACTGAATACATTAACCTCTGAAAAGTACTTGGAGCATTAGCTAGGCCAAAAGGCATTCGTACACATTCATAATGACCATCTGGGGTTGAAAATGCTGTTTTCTCACGATCATCTGGGTGAACTTCTACTTGCCAATATCCACTTGCGAGGTCTAACGTAGAAAAATATTTTGCTTCTCCTAACTGATCTAACGTTTCTTGCAAATTTGGTAACGGAAAATAATCTCTTTTTGTAACGGAATTTAATTGTCGATAATCAATACATACTCTTATTCTATTTTCACCTGCAGCAGCTTTCTTCGCAACCATAATAACCGGTGATGACCATGGAGAGTCTGAATCTGTTATAACCCCTTGTTCTTTCATTTCTTCAATTTGTTTCTTCAATTCACATCTTTGACTGTACGGTATTCTGTACGGCGGTTTCGTAATCGGTGGCACATTTTCTGTGATAATTCTATGCTGTACACGTTGAGTACATCCTAATTTTGAATCTTTTTTCATGAATATTTTACTATATTTTCTTAACAATTCTTCCAACTGTATACGCTTGTCTTCGCTTAAATGTTCAATGTTAAATAATTGCTCAATATTTTCATCATCTTTAGTATTTATACAATTTATTTGTTCATTAACATTTATCAATTCACTTCTATCCTTTATTTCTTCTGAAAATCCCATTATTGTTCCTTTATTTAATTTTACCGTATTACTGGATACATTCATAATGCAGACATTTATTTCTGGTGTTCCTTTCGAGACTGTTCTTGCTACTAAAATTCCGTGTTCCAATACTCTTACAGGTTCTATCAAAATATCTTCCTCAGGCTTGATCAATTCCTGGGCAGCTTCACATACATACTGACATCTTGGCGGAATTTCAATTTGATGTTTAATTCGAACAGGGAAGCGACCAACAACCCTATTCTCCTCATCATACACTATTGGTCGTAGTGAAGACGAAGGTGAATTCCTATCTGGTTTAGATGTCTCCTTTCTTGAATTTTCTTCTCTTTTCCCGTAACTCTCTTTAGCATTTTTGTTCTTATTTTCTAGTAGCTTCTTGTAATAAATTCTTATTTCAATATCTACATTTCTGAATATTTTCTTAATCATTTTCTTCACTTTAATCCATTTCAGTCGATCTAAACCACAACCAATACGTGGCATTGCTAGCTTTTTCACATTGTTCTGTAGGCAATGAATTTTTAGCCTTTGCAAACATTTTCGTAAATCGGTCATTTCTGGTTTATCATGACTAAACTTTTTAGATACCAAATAATATACGTAACGTTTCTTATCCTTCTTCTGTTTTGGATCTTCTAATATTGCAATATCTCCAATTTTAACTTTTTGTTTCTTGAGTTCGTCAACTCTTCCAAATTTTTCTTTAAACGCAATTGCAATTCCTTTACTCATTTTCAAATCTTCTGCTACACAATGACCAAGCGAATACTCTTCTGGGACCATAAATAAATCTTCTTTTATCTGTTGAAATTTCAATTTTACTTCTTTTACTTCCTTTTTGTTCTCTTTTCTTTTTAGTTTACTGTTTCCTTCTTCTTTTCCCCCACTTTTAGTTTGTACAGATTTACTACAACTTTTCTTCATTAACTCGACATTTTCTATTACTCTGCACAGCGTATCATATGTGATCAGATCAAACTCTTCTTCTTTCATGACAATTTTGTTAGATTGATAATCGATTATAGCGTTTAGAGCTTGTAGAAAGTCACGGCCAATCAGTCCATCCGTCTGAATCGGTAGAGTGTCTTCAGACACTAAACACTCAAAGGAATATTGATTTTCGGCCAATTGGAATCGAACTGTGGCGAATCCAAGACAATTTAACTCTTCGCCTGTAATACCTTTTATGCTAACATTGTCTTTTGTTGAAATTTTACCCCTTATACTTTTAATTACATCTTCTTTTAAAATTGTTACTGCCGCGCCAGTATCTACTAACATAGATATCATTACACCGTCGACTTTTATCTTGATAATGCCAGGGACACTTCTAAATTCTTCTCGATTAAATATCTGGACGCGGGGTACTTCATATATTTTCTTTACTTTTCTTCTTTCTTCTCTCTCTCGTTCCGGGGTACTTTTGTATTTACTCGTAGTTTCTTTCTTTACTTTCTGATCACCTGTTTTTACTCTACAATCTTTGGCTATATGTCCCAGTTTTCCACAATTAAAGCAATTTTGAGTTTTTTGAGGTTGGTTCGACAAAGAATAGCGTCTCGTGTTTCTACAGTACTTTGCAATATGTCCCTCTTTCTGGCAATTAAAACAAACGCTACGCGCCGCTGACTGTCTCGATTGCTGACGACAGCTATTTTTTCCATATGAGGCTACTCTATACGATTCTCGCGGTAAATACGTAAATTTTGTTCCCGATTGATTTTCACGCGAAACATTTTGATTTTCACTCTCGTTTATATTTAGTGCTATATGAGATCTACTACGTAATTTTATTATTTCTAAATTTGATTCAGCACGTTGTGCAATTTCCACCACTTCCTCAAAAGTTGGTTTCTTTTTCCCACTTATTTCCATTATGATCATTTTCGATATTTCTTCCAATAACCCTTTTTCAAATTGTAATATTAATTCCCTGCCATGGTGATTTTTAACAAAATTTTGCTCTTCTATTTCACATAATTCCAAATTTTCATTTAATAATTCTTTACCAATTAATTTTAAACGTGTTGCATATTGTTCCACAGATTCATTTCGTTTTTGAATACATTGACTTAAATTTATTTGAGCTTGTCCGCGTGTAACTTTTTTACTAAATTTTTTGATTAAGTCATTTTTTAAAACAGCATAAGTGACATCGGGTTTATTTAAATCCGGCTTATTTTCTACATATTCAAATGCATCTCCCGTTAAAAGATATCTAACTATTAATAAAGTTTCTCCTTCAGTCCAATTATCTAATTTTGCCCTTTGGGTAATTTTCGAAAAAAATTCCTTAATATTTTCGCTTGACTTGCCCGAAAATTCTGGTAAACCAATTAATGTTTGACCTAATGTTCGCGGAATATTTATTCCCGATTGACTACTTGAAGGTGTAGGATTATCGTTAGGCATTTTCAATTTCAATTTTAAAATAAATCTAATAATAATAAAGTATACTTTTAAATTCGCAAATAAATTTTTAACGCGACGCCTATGTGCTATACAAACTGTTAATTCATTAAGAATGCACCTATCTAAACAAACATATCACGCGGGGTGATAACACAAACAATGAACGAACTGATCTCAATATTACGTCTTATATCACCATATTTTAAATGTTTCAATTTATAAAACCTCACTGTAATTTCCAAATTTTTATTTTATCACACCTAGCTGGCACCAATTGTAATAATATAAACTTTATGCTATTCCACCGATGTTACCAATTGTAATAATAGCAATTTTATACTCTAATAAGTCCGAGCGGTTTTGACTTACTGAATTCCGAGCGGTAATATTCTTCAGAAGCTTTTGAGTTCAAAAGGTGTGAATAAAATGAATTAAATAATTCATTCAAAAATTTAACAAAATATATTTACAACGATAAAAAAATTAGATACAAAATAAAATTATAACTATGAAACATAAATTAATATATATATATATATATATATATATATATATATATATATATATATATATATATATATATATTAAAATTTGAAGAGTCAAATACAAAATACAAAAGAATATTTGAATGACAAATTACAATGACAAATTACAATGACAAATTACAATGACAAATTACAATGAGTTCAATCCAAAAATCATAAAAAAATATAAATTTCAAGAAAAATTACATACCTTAACTTGGTTTAATTATCTCGGGAATAACAACTATTTCATTAAATGATAACACAAAATTACTTCATAGTATTTCGAATTTAGCCTTTACACATCTTTTCTGAATGACGAACCAACACCCAATACCTATCGTTTCGCTCTCCGCGTCATTCTCTCATACATGCTGATTTAGCATAATCGTTCGTCTCATCTCGTAAGGCTAAAGCAAAACTAATACAAATACAATTTCAATTTCGTTTACAATTTAACCTACATAAGAAATATACATATTTTACTCTAATTACGAATATTAGGAGTAACCTTTGCAATCATTACATTTTTACTTCCTTGTACGTAAGTAAAGGAAGTATTGTAATCGCGAAAAATTTCGGTTTTCAGATTTCAGCGGAAATATCCATTTTGAACATCCCTGAATCCATTTTGACTAATTTCGTCGTGACGTCTGTACGTACGTACGCACGTCCGTACGTACGTCTCTCGCATAACTCAAAAACGGTAAGCCGTAGAAAGTTGAAATTTTGTATTTAGGACTCCTATAACATCTAGTTGTGCACCTCCCTTTCTGGTTATTACACAATTTCCAGAAAAGGCACTTTACATGAAGCCTATAATAGATTTTAATGAAAAACTGGGGGGCTAACCGGAAGTGGTACATTACTTGAAGTTGTTAACAGTTTTTCTTGAATAAAACGATTTTATTTTGATTTTAGAAATAAATGCTTCAAATAAAAGTTTTAGAGAATTAATTTCTGCGTCTAGCATATCAAGTATTATTAAATTAGACCTTTGTATAAGCGAGATATATAAATTTAAAAATTATGTTTTTTTTGTTTTTGTAATAAAGCTTGCTATACATTAGGACAAAAACATAAAAAAAATGTTCATGTCAAATTACGTTAAATACGTGCAATTTTATGATTCGTACAATAATAAATATAATATTTTTATTGTGAAATTAGTCATATTCATTGTTGTAATCAAATATTTCTTTGTTGTAATCAAAACTCTCTTTAAAAAGAACCAGGTTAGATTATGGTCGCTATATATCTTACTATTTTGAAGTTAAAATTAATATTTTGTAATTTATTTATTAAAAAAATATGTATAGTTTAATAATCGTACAAGGAAGTCGTGTAATGTCCACATCAGATTTTTTTTCTCTGTAATTGTTCGATTTGATTCTTTTATTACAGCTTCGTTTATTTTGCATGATGTGTAGTTATGTAAATAGGTATCACAGTGGGTACGTAAAAAGCGTGGTCCATGTATAAAAGTTTTATATGATAATATAATTTTACTTTCTAAACACGTGTAAATTTGAGTTCACATTCTGTTTACCATAGCGAATTACAAGAAAATAAAATGACCACTTCAGCAGAAACAGCATTGGAACATAAAACTAGCTACTTTCTATGCTTATTTGGTATGTACTCGTACGTGAAAAGCACACCGAGGTCGTTCTCCAACAGGTAAAAGCAATTTATTTATTAGCAATTCTACGATGCGATCACCACAGCTTTTGTTGTCGTTGAGCCTCATTCATTCCCATCTTATTCCTTTAAACTACGAATCGCTTAGAAATAAAATAATAATTAATATTTGATCATAATTCATTTTATTTATTAACTAAAGCAGTAATTAATTACTTTTGTAATTAACAGTTGTTGACTTAAGGCAGCTCATTAATAAACGTTTGTTTGCAATTTAATTGTTCTAATTATTATTTTGATTTTTCTTCAAGTAAAAATGACACTGTTTTGTTATTGTCAGTGTCATGGTTAATGATTTTTTTTCTTAATTTCGCTAATTTTTAAATTTATTTTACGGCTTTATATGAAACAGATATCTAACGTGTTTGGTATCGAAAAATTTGTATTTTTATTTTTTCTCTATAATATACACTAATTATTTTTTCTATAAATTAATATATCGCCTATATATTGAAACGCGGCCGAATTTGGTGTGTCTCATTATTATTTTTAAAATCTTTAGTATCGTGTTTCTACATGTATACAAAAACAAAACGCACGTGTAGACCTCCTAAGAACTGATAAGTATGATGCAGAGAAGATTTGCAGGTCAACTCAAGAGGGTAATAAATCGCTATGAGGCGCCGTGTCTGGGGCTGTCCCAACGTAAGCTAAGTAGGTAACGACAGAGTAGGAATGAGTGTTTTAGCGTGGGAATGTCGAACTCGAATGAATACAAAAATTTACAATAATATTTAGAATGTTTGACAATTAATAAACAACTAATAGAACTAACTAACATTAACTAATTGATTTAACATTGCACCAGCATGAGAAACAATGTAGGAGGATGTTATTAAGTGAATTTCACAGCTGTTCGTAGAAGCCGGCCCTGGCAAGGGAGACCGAAACATATGGATACTAGGTAAAATAAAAACATTAAACAAAATAATCAAAGAAAGGTTTAATATGCTCATTACCGATATAGATAAACATTCCTTATTTATTTAAACATTGTTATTTTGGATGAATAAAAACAATTTAGGTAAACCAAGAGTTAGATGAACATTTAGAGGTGGGAGTTAAAATCAACACGACCACATGCTATCTCTCTCGCACTCACCAGGCCGAGATCTAAGGGCATCCTTGTTTAAGTAGGGGTGAAAACTATCACTACCTCGTGGCATCCTTGTCTTACACCCAGAGTACTGATATTTGTATCTTTGTCTAATATATAGAGGGCATATGTGACTTTTTGAATGCAACTAATTAACAAATCAACAGGAGAGAATTCCTTCCACAGCCAGGCATCAGGGACCGAAGGTGGCTACTTGAGATGATTTCGAGCAAATCAGGGTTAACAATTATTAGCTGTCTCTGTCCAACATACAATCTTAATATGCAGAAACTTCCCCACTACGCCGAGTCATCAGCAAATGAGGTGCATATCATTAAGATGATATTCTCAGAAAATTCTGTCTGTTGCAGTTTCACCTATGGACATCTAATCTTCCATCATTTCCACCCCCAAACTTTAGGGGTGGCGCTTCTGTGTTTAAAACTGGGTGCACAGCACTCGGAAAGGGATCTTGGTTTCGGCCAGGATCAGCCTCTGTTGTAGCTTGATCTGCATTACGATCATTGTGTAATTTTTGAGGCAGTGGTATTGGTATTGGTGGTATACGTTGGTATTGCTGTAAGGTCATTGGCTAAAGCCTTTCACCTCCATCATATGTGTATCAATAAACGGGCAGTGGTAACGAGATAACAGGTGTGCACGTCCCTTCACGGGTTCAGCTGCAACTTCCAACAACGTTACTTACTCACCGTACGGTTGCGACGAGATAACAGGTGTGCACGCTCCCTCACGGGTTCAGCTGCAACTTCCAACAACGTCGTAACCGATAATTATACAGCATTTGGTTTTAATACATACCACCATACTATATCACGTATAAAATTTATGTAAGACATCTTGTATGTCTGTGCACCTGTTTGTATATGCACACATTGGGCCCGTCATCCACCTGGGGGACCCTGTCAGCGGCCGTAACCACGGCTAACCGAGGCCTACGCCCCGCGGCCGGTGTACCGCTCCGCCAGTGACCGGTCCACGCCCGTGGCCATACCCACAGCAATCCCGAGACGCTGCCTGCGCTGTGCCCGGTGCCGCTCCACGTACGAGTCCGTTGCCAGCCACAGCCCAACCCAGGGCATTCTCCCGGCATCCCCGGCCATAAGTATCAGTCATTATATTGTACTGTATATTTCTTGAATGCCAATGACTGAATAAACGTTGTTTATTGTTGAATCTATGTTATTACTTGTTTTATTCCTTACACTACCACGACTTCAAATCAAAGATTCTGGGCACTATTAAATAACACAACGTAGGGTAATTAGACGATCACAATAATTAGTTGTACGCTGGCGGTTTCATACGCTGCCGCGTTACATACTATAGAATAATTTGGTGCCGTGACCAGGATTTGAAGTTTTTGAGGTTGGTGGTGTGAGGTTTAAGATAGGTAACTAGCAATGATCAACATGTGTGTGTGTTTGTGTTTGTGTGTGTGTGTGTGTATATGTAGGTATGTATGTGTATGTGGGTGTATGTGTCTGTGTGTGTGTGAGCAATAGACTCTGAGAGAAAGACTCCTGAGTGTGATAGACAATACTACGTAATAGATTCGTATAGGCAGTAGACTTTTGTGGTTTGTGAACACCTTAATTAGAAAGTAGATATTATGGAATCCTCTGGTAAGGAGGAGAACAACACAGTGGAGCCCATCGTGCTTGTTACCGCCAACTTCGCCAACATGCTCAAAGATTGAAAAATCGAGCAACGAAAACATTGGAAATGCCAAAAGCAGGCCATTTGTCATATTTTGGGGAGTTAAATTCCACCATGAAAGAGTTAGTCAACAAGGTGAGAACACCTGTGACTTCAACTCAAGTGGCAAATATAGAGTCTGGCCCGACAGTCACAATTACGCCGTCGATACCCAGTAATGAAGGCTCTCCGAACGGGGACAATGGCTCCCACCTCGGGGGAGAATCTCCACAAATTATTATAAATCCTCCAAATGATTTACCAGTGGTGCTTCCACCCGCACCCACGGTCGCGCCGTACACATCCGAAAGATGGCTAGCCACTCTACCTGCGAAACCGAAATTTGACGGGGATTGTCTAAAGTTGAATCCCGTTAGATTTCTGGAGATGTTGGAAAAATATTTCCGACGCCTACAAATTCCGGAAGAGTTTCAACTGGACATTGCTCGGGAATGTCTAGTCGGTGAGGCGGACAAATGGGCAACTGTGTACGTGGGGTATTGGACGATGTATACAGATTTCAAACAAGATTTTCTGCGTACATATTGGTCGGATAGTATTCAAAATAAATGGCGAATGAGGATAAGTACAGAGCGATGGGACCCTAGAAGAACTCCAAGTATGTTGTCTCATCTTGCTCTGTACGTAGGCCAGAACAAACTATTAAATATTCCGCTACCCGAGAGACAATTTGTCGAGGAAATGATACAACATTTCCCAATTCACATACAATCACTTTGGCAAATATGGAACCAACAGACGGTTACAGAACTTATGACGTTTTTGAGACACCAGGAAAACACTATTCAGGTGTATCAAGAAAAGAAAGGTTTACAACACCTACCATATAACTCGATGGCAGTAGTCACCTCACGTGAAAGTACGATGAAATCTAATGGATCGCAGCCGAACAAATATTATAAAGACAATCGTAACAAACAACCACACCAGCGAGCAATTTGACAACAACAAATAAACTAACAATCCGCAGCGAAGGTAAACTGACAGTTTCGGGTATGAACTCGGGGGGAGGATTATTGCGAGAGATCGTTGAGGGGAAAACCAAAATTACAGGATATATCATTGCTGCTAATTGTTTAATTAATTGCATGTTTTATTTTTTTCACTAGCAGATGAAGGGCAGTTGTATGTTCAAGATAGAATGATGATATTTTTTTTTCCTTTTGTTTTTGTTTATATAAATGAATTTGTTCCAGCATGTACGATTATTTCTATTTTTTTGCCAGTTTTGTTTCAGAGAACAGTGATATTAAATTGATCATCACTTCCAGTTTAATATCAGGGGGAGATTGAAACGCGGCCGAATTTGGTGTGTCTCATTATTATTTTTAAAATCTTTAGTATCGTGTTTCTACATGTATACAAAAACAAAACGCACGTGTAGACCTCCTAAGAACTGATAAGTATGATGCAGAGAAGATTTGCAGGTCAACTCAAGAGGGTAATAAATCGCTATGGGGCGCCGTGTCTGGGGCTGTCCCAACGTAAGCTAAGTAGGTAACGACAGAGTAGGAATGAGTGTTTTAGCGTGGGAATGTCGAACTCGAATGAATACAAAAATTTACAATAATATTTAGAATGTTTGACAATTAATAAACAACTAATAGAACTAACTAACATTAACTAATTGATTTAACATTGCACCAGCATGAGAAACAATGTAGGAGGATGTTATTAAGTGAATTTCACAGCTGTTCGTAGAAGCCGGCCCTGGCAAGGGAGACCGAAACATATGGATACTAGGTAAAATAAAAACATTAAACAAAATAATCAAAGAAACGTTTAATATGCTCATTACCGATATAGATAAACATTCCTTATTTATTTAAACATTGTTATTTTGGATGAATAAAAACAATTTAGGTAAACCAAGAGTTAGATGAACATTTAGAGGTGGGAGTTAAAATCAACACGACCACATGCTATCTCTCTCGCACTCACCAGGCCGAGATCTAAGGGCATCCTTGTTTAAGTAGGGGTGAAAACTATCACTACCTCGTGGCATCCTTGTCTTACACCCAGAGTACTGATATTTGTATCTTTGTCTAATATATAGGGCATATGTGACTTTTTGAATGCAACTAATTAACAAATCAACAGGAGAGAATTCCTTCCACAGCCAGGCATCAGGGACCGAAGGTGGCTACTTGAGATGATTTCGAGCAAATCAGGGTTAACAATTATTAGCTGTCTCTGTCCAACATACAATCTTAATATGCAGAAACTTCCCCACTACGCCGAGTCATCAGCAAATGAGGTGCATATCATTAAGATGATATTCTCAGAAAATTCTGTCTGTTGCAGTTTCACCTATGGACATCTAATCTTCCATCATTTCCACCCCCAAACTTTAGGGGTGGCGCTTCTGTGTTTAAAACTGGGTGCACAGCACTCGGAAAGGGATCTTGGTTTCGGCCAGGATCAGCCTCTGTTGTAGCTTGATCTGCATTACGATCATTGTGTAATTTTTGAGGCAGTGGTATTGGTATTGGTGGTATACGTTGGTATTGCTGTAAGGTCATTGGCTAAAGCCTTTCACCTCCATCATATGTGTATCAATAAACGGGCAGTGGTAACGAGATAACAGGTGTGCACGTCCCTTCACGGGTTCAGCTGCAACTTCCAACAACGTTACTTACTCACCGTACGGTTGCGACGAGATAACAGGTGTGCACGCTCCCTCACGGGTTCAGCTGCAACTTCCAACAACGTCGTAACCGATAATTATACAGCATTTGGTTTTAATACATACCACCATACTATATCACGTATAAAATTTATGTAAGACATCTTGTATGTCTGTGCACCTGTTTGTATATGCACACATTGGGCCCGTCATCCACCTGGGGGACCCTGTCAGCGGCCGTAACCACGGCTAACCGAGGCCTACGCCCCACGGCCGGTCCACGCCCGTGGCCATACCCACAGCAATCCCGAGACGCTGCCTGCGCTGTGCCCGGTGCCGCTCCACGTACGAGTCCGTTGCCAGCCACAGCCCAACCCAGGGCATTCTCCCGGCATCCCCGGCCATAAGTATCAGTCATTATATTGTACTGTATATTTCTTGAATGCCAATGACTGAATAAACGTTGTTTATTGTTGAATCTATGTTATTACTTGTTTTATTCCTTACACTACCACGACTTCAAATCAAAGATTCTGGGCACTATTAAATAACACAACGTAGGGTAATTAGACGATCACAATAATTAGTTGTACGCTGGCGGTTTCATACGCTGCCGCGTTACAATATATATATATATATATATATATATATATATATATATATATATATATATATATATATATATATAACGAGAATGTCATTGGGTATTTCAGTGTATAATTTAGGACTAAATAAAAATGTTGATTCTTTGGGAATTTAATCAAGCTTCGTAGTAACAAATTCCCTTCCAAATATTAATTAACAATGCAAAATGCCGGGTGTAGAATTGAAATATGGAATATAGGATATAGGAATTTCAATATTATATTTTAATACTGCTTTACCTCTTTATCTAATAATTTTTATAGCAAAAAATGAAGAAAGATGTTTGGAATAAAAAAGTATATACCAATGGATACATGAGTACACGTTTGTTGTTTAATTATTTCTTATGTATGAGTTACAAGCAAAAAAATACACGATTTAAGGCGATTACTAGTGCCATGAGTAAAAAAAATAGTTATTTGTGTACCATGTGCACGAGAGTATAAGTAAATTACCCGAGCACACAAAATATGTTTTCTTGGCATTGTCTATAAATCTTCATCACACTATCGATACATGAAACAAATTTTCTAAAATTAATTTTTAATTTGCCTTTTGATAGAACCATTCGCAATTGGGTATCGTTATTTCATTTATTCTCTGGAGTCAAGACAAAACTTTTCAAAATTTAAAATCTAAAGTAGATGCTATGAATGCTGCAGAACGAGAATGTGTTATTTTAATTGATGAGATAAGCATTAAAAAATATTTAAAATATGATGCAAAGCATGATCTCCTATACAAGGTTTTGAAGATCTGGGTCATACTGGGAGATCAACTAAAATTACAACACACGCCTGTGTGTTTATATTACGCAGTTTGATATACAGTTGGAACATACCCATATCATATTACGTTTCCAGTGGAACAATTACTAGCAACAATCTTTTTGAATTAATAAAGGAAAACATAAAAATATGTTTAGAAATTGGGCTAAATATAAGATGCATAGTATGTGACCAAGGGTCAGTCAATAGGCGGGCATATTCGTTATTTGGAGTTTATAAAGAAAATCAGTATATACACCTTGAAAATAAAAAATATATATGCTGCTTACTCCACATCTTATGAAAAGTATAAAGAATTGTTTTAAAAATTCAGATTTATTTGTGTGAGAAAAACGGGTTTCTTGGAATAATATTAAAGACATTTATAATATCGACAAAACGTCCACGAAGGTCCGAATGTTATGTAAAATAACAGATAAACATGTTTACTTGCCAAGTAGTTTTGATAAAATGTCCGTAAAACTGGTAGTACAAATATTTAGCAGGACAATTGCCGCTGCAATAGAAACTGGTGTTAAAACAAAAGAAATGTCATCCAGTTCAGCGGAGAATACAGCGTCTTTTGTCAGACAAGCAAATGTTGTCTGACTGTTTGAACAGTCGTTTCCTAAATGATAGTCAGCAATGGGTAATATGCCGTGATGATATATTTATTTACTTGTTTTGTTTAATCACTGCAGGGTGGCAAAGCAGTAGTTTTAAATTATTTGTTTTTTTATTCAACTAAAAATATACTAAAGCACGTCTGTGCATTCATGTGAGTTTTTGTTAGGTTATGCTTGACTCTATAAGAATATATTGTAATACCATGCTTTTATTTATTACAATCATAATTTAATAAGAAACTAAAATACTATAGGAAATCATATTTTATTTATTGTTATCAAATTAAATTTATTTTATCATAGTTTCAGCCTAGCAATTAAACATGTGAGGAGAAGAGAAAGGCACTTTCGAGAAAAAAGTCCTGATAGTATTGTTCATTTATTAAAATTGCGACAGCTTCAGTCTCTTGGGAGCCATTATCCTAGTTCTAGACTACACAGCACATACACAAATATCTTTGCTATAAAATATTAAATTTTCATATTAAGACGTTTCTGAAAAGAATCAGTATGAAACCTTGATGATTTTATTTAAGATAATGGTACCAGCAAATGTGGAATTTCAAATTTCAATACGTATTTATATATATTTATAGTTTTGACACAGAATGTTCATTTTAAATGGGCCACTACTACTAGTGGTGCCAGATGATTAATTTAAAATTATGGTGTCGCTGCAGTCGAAATTATGGTATTTCCAAATAAAAGTGGTATATATTATTTAAAATCCCCATTCTTTATGTATTTATTATACTTGCCGCCAAATAATTATATATATATATATATATATATATATATATATATATATATATATATATATATATATATATATATATACAGTGTGTTAATTAAAAACCTGGCCATAGGCGTTTAACATGGGAAATCAGTTTTTCCTTACGCAAAAGTTCCCAAATTATTTTAGGCAAAAATACTTCAAATAAATGTTGTAGAGAATTAAATTCTGCATCCAGATTAGTAATAAGATTTTATTTTCGACGTTTCATAACCGAGAAAATCAATTTCAAAGTTTTTCGAAAATTGCTGATTTATAGCGATAGCCATGAAACTCAAACAAAATTACAAACAATTGTATGACATTGACACAATGAATTAGCCTAACTTAATGTATAAAACAAATATGTTTCTTAAATACATGGTTTAATTTTAGAATACATAGCTGTCAACATATACAAAATAAAATAAAAATGAAAACAAGAATAATGTATTTATTTAAAAAGAAAAACAGAAAACTAGAATGAATATAATTTTATATTAAATGCTCAAATAACCCTCCATTTTGCGCTAAGCAATACCCAAGTCTATTATAAAAGCCATGTCGAACATTATGCAGCTGTCTGGCATTTATTTTTCTACATTCATTGGAAATTACAGCTTTAAGTTTTTTTAATAAAAGATTCTATTGTGGTTTTACTTGGAATTTGTCGATGTGACCACATTACACTTATTAAATCACGTATTTTTCTATAGCTTTATCCACAGTAACACCATTTTATAATCTGAAGCTTTTCTTCATGAGAAAACTGTTCCATACTTCCAAAAAAATATGTTACTGAACGAAAATCACAAAACACAAACTTTCTTTGACAGTTAAGATGTCATACAATTGTTTGTAATTTTGTTTGACTTCCATGGCTATCGCTATAAATCAGCAATTTTCGATAAACTTTGAAATTGATTTTCTCGGTTATGAAACGTCGAAAATAAAATCTTATTACTAATCTGGATGCAGAATTTAATTCTCTACAACATTTATTTGAAGTATTTTTGTCTAAAATAATTTGGGAACTTTTGCGCAAGGAAAAACTGATTTCCCATGTTAAACGCCTATGGCCAGGTTTTTAATTAACACACTGTATATATATATATATATATATATATATATATATATATATATATATATATATATATATATATATATATCTCCAATGTGTGCGGCCATAATTTTTTTTGTCTTTCAGGGTAAAAATTATCAGTTGACTAAAGCCCGGATGGAATAGTATGGACAATTTTTGATAGGTAAAATTCATAGCAATAAAAGGCTTTAGCCCCCTCTGTAACCGTAGAAAATGTCTGGCATTTACAATAAGACTTTAAATTTGTTTAACTACGTATTTCCCAAGCGGGAATTCATGGGAAGATCTAAAAAGGTTTTGGTAACAATTGGACAACCGGAAGTAGAAGATTCTTGAAAAAAAAATCTTCTAAATATTAATTTTTGAAAATTTTTCTTGGTAATATTAAAGAAAATTAAACTCTCTATCTGATACATTTAAATATTTTATTATATATTCTATAGATTTAGAGATAAAAGAAATATAATATATAAAATAATCTCTTGTAATAAATTTTACCACCGAAAGAATGCCATGGAATATAGTTGAAAATTTAAATTGTTTGTAACAGATAAATGTCAGTGTCAGAAATCCGGAGATATTACCGAAGACTTTTTTCTGGGAAGTACATACAATATATTATTTCTTAATGTGTTAATAGTTAAATATGTAATATTATAGGTATATTACACATACCCTTCAGAAATACTGTTACTTCCGACAAATGAATTGGAAACATCTTGAAAAATTAGAAGAGTAGGACAAAATTTCTTCATAGAATGAATTTAAATTTAAAACATCTAAATATATGGAATAGATGTAAGTAGAATTTTTGGTGTAGACTGTAGGTATACAAGAAATGTTAAATACATTAGGGCGCGAGCAGTCATGTGACTTTGTTGGCCTTGATAAGCAGATATGGGGGCCCGTGTCAGAATGATAGCTAGTAATTATGTACATAGATGTCAAATATCATAATTTCTCATTCTAAATTCAAAGGAATACGGCTATTTGGTTTGAATCGCACCGCGACAACGAAACTAAGCACAACGCGTGTAAATATCCTCAACGGTACAGATATTCTATAATTAGTACCAGATTGGCTGATTGGCATATTTAATTTTTTAATTGCTGAATTTTCTAATCTGCTTAGGCCTGGTTTATAAGAGACTGTAACCATATCTACAACCGTAACCGTGAAGTTAAAACGTATACATTTTAATGCGCTGGTTTATAATTGCGGTGTCTAAAATCCAGAGACATTACTCAATATTTTTTCTGGGAAGTACACACATTGTATTATTTCTTACACATACCCTTCAAAAATACTGTCAATCCCGACAATGAATTGGAAACATTTCGAAAAATTAGAATAGTATGACAAAATTTCTTTATAAAATGAAATTAAAATTAAACAATCTAAATATAAGGAATAGATGTAAGTAGAATTTTTAGTGTGGAGTGTAGGTATACAAGAAATGTTAATAAAATAGGGTGCGTGCAGTCATGTGACTTTGTTGGCCTTGACAGGCAGATGGGGGCCCATGTCAGAATGAAAGCTAGTAATTATGTACATAGAGGTCAAATATAATTTTTCAATCTAAATTTCGGGATTTTCCAATTCCATGTGGTTTATTTTCCTCGACAAGTAAATTCCACACTCCTGGTGACAAATTAACTACGTGAATTTAGAAAATCTTGAAATTATTAATGAAAAATTCTGCAATTTATGTACATAATTACTAATTATCATTCTGAAACGGGCCCCCACATCTGCTTGTCAAGGTCAACAATGTAATATGACTGTTCGCGCCCTATACTTATGTAACCAAAAAAAGGAAGTGGCGAGAGGTATTGTGCTGGCCACAACAGATTTTTTAGACAGTTTTGAGTCATGACCAACAGCTGGGTAGATCGTCTTTTTTTACGGGGAAGACATCAAATCGTTCTCCAGGGTATTTAAAGTGAGCACCAAGGGTTAGTATTTGGAATACCATGATACTATTATCGATTTTTTTTTTATGTGAACTTATGGGTTGTAGAATCTATGAGATTTGTGGTAGGTATAAGCTTTTTTGCCGTTTACGTGCATAAAAATTACATGACACCCTTATATAATATTTCTCGCACGAAGTACAACCCACTCTCTTCTCCACTGTATAAAAGCTAGCGGCCGCTTACCACAATATCTACAGTTCTACGTTTTTTTTACCGCTCGCTAAGAGAGGTACTAGATCCATGCTAAAAATCACATATGCAGATTTTAGTGAATAAGCACGTTTTAAGACCCCCTAGAATCCGATTTTATCATTTTTACGATGATGTCTGTATGTGTGTGTGCGTGCGTGCGTGCGTGTGTATATGTGTGTGTGTTGATATTGGAAGGATGTTTTCTGAAAACTATATGACTTAAGACATTAATGGAAAGAGCTGAAATTTTTTTGGTAATAATTGGACAACCGGAAGTAGTAGTTTATGAAAAATACTCTTCTATTATTTTTTAAAAATTCATGTTATCACAAATATTAAGAAAATGAATTTCTCAATTTGATACATTTAATTTTTACCTCTCGCTAAGAGAGGTATTGGATTCATGCTAAAAAATTGCATATCCAGATTTTATTGAATAAGCACGTTTTAAAGTTCCTATAATCCGATTTTAACATTTTTACGATGATGTCTGTGTGTGTGTGTGTGTGTGTGTGTGTGTGTGTGTGTGTGTGTGTGTGTGTGTGTGTGTGTGTGGATGTATGTGTGTATGTGGGATGTTCGAAGGACGATTACTCAGAAACTATAAGACTTTATATTTGTTTAACTACGTATTTCCCAATCGGACATTCATGGGATGATCTGAAAAAGTTAATCAATCTAAATATAAGGTACACATATAAGTAGAATTTTTGGTGTAGAGTGTAGGTATACAAGAAATGTTAAATACAATAGGGCTCGAGCAGTCATGTGACTTTGTTGGCCTTGACAAGCAGATATGGCCCATATTAGAATGATAGTAATTATGTATATAGATGTCGAATATCATAATTTCTCATTCTAAATTTAGTGTTTTTCCAATTCCATGTGGTTTATTTTCCTCGGCAAGTTAATTCCCCACTAGTGACAAATTAACTACGTAAATTTAGAAAATCTTGAAATTATTAATGAAAAATTCTGCAATTTATGTACATAATTACTAATTATCATTCTGAAACGGGCCCCCACATCTGCTTGTCAAGGTCAACAATGTAATATGACTGTTCGCGCCCTATACTTATGTAACCAAAAAAAGGAAGTGGCGAGAGGTATTGTGCTGGCCACAACAGATTTTTTAGACAGTTTTGAGTCATGACCAACAGCTGGGTAGATCGTCTTTTTTTACGGGGAAGACATCAAATCGTTCTGCAGGGTATTTAAAGTGAGCACCAAGGGTTAGTATTTGGAATACCATGATACATTTTTCACGTAGCACTAGCCCCCGGTCTAATTGATGCAACAATTCTTGAAGAATTATTCATACAAAAGTTATCTACAAGCACTCTCAACTATATTTGCTTCACTAGTTAATTCTGCTTTAAATGAAAAAGCAGCAATAGCCGACAAGATTTCTAACATTCTACAGCCTTTATTATCAGCAGTGGCACAAAACAGTTTTGCACTCCAGCAACTGACGCAAGAAGTTAATGAGCTGAAATATCAAATTAATAGTTCAGTTTCACAATCTTCGCTCTGCTGGTATCATCAGGTTTATAAATCCAAAGCGAAGAAATGCTTAAACCCTGCTCATGGGATTTCTCATTGAAACATAATGTAAATACAAAGCATACAAGTTAATTTCAGCAATTTTATATAGCTTTTTTTCTGGTAACTCTGCTACACGTAAAAAATCTTTTATTCCTAACGGACAAAAGTTCAGGGTGCAGACTTTTATCGACAGCGGTGCACATGTGAGTATCATCGAAAATTTGTCAAATTTCAAACAAAAATCAACTAATATTTTCTTACGTGCTGCTAATAATAACTCAAATATTTATACTTATGGTGTCAAAAATATGACATTAAATTTTGACTTTCTAGACCTTTCACTTGGAAACTTGTTGTTGCATACTGTCACAACATCTATCATTAACTGACTGACAATCTTAACGTCAATCGTCAAATTAAACATCCCAGCAAACATAAAATACTCACAACAAGACTACCCCTTTTGTATGACCACGTCGTTTGGCTCCTGGAGAATTACTAGCAGCCATACAAGAATTTCATAAAATGTTAGAAATAGGAATTATTAGCCTACAAAATAATAAAATTTATTCAAAATTAGATCTTGTTAAAGCCTACAATCAAATACTAATGGATGAAGAGTCAATCACGAAAACTGTAGTCACAATACCTGGTAGACTTTTTCAATATACTGTTGTGCCATTTGGTTTGAGGAAATAGCGCGCAAACGATCTAACGTTTCATCGACGAAGTAACTAGGCGTTTAAATTTCTGTTTTGCTTATATTGATGACATACTCCTTGAACAACATCGAAATCATTTACAAATTGTTTTTGACAGATTAAAACAATTCGGCATATTAGTAAATAAAGATAAAACGTCAATTTGGTTTAAATCAAATACAATTTCTCGGTCATTCAATATCATCTTCAGGAATTAAACCTTCAGAAAAAAATAATTTATGTAATTAAAAACTTTCCAAAACCATAAACACAAAAGCAGCTACTCGAATTTCTAGGTATGATTAATTTTTATCGCAGTTTTATGAAAAACTGTGCAACAATTTTTACCCACTCAAAAAACAACTAAGTTGAAAATCATTGGGAGCCAATTTCTTTCTTTTTTACTACGTTAATAAATACTCAAAAAAAATTATAGCACTTTTGGTAGAGAGCTTCTAGCCATATTTTTAGCTGTACAAAAATTTAGATACTATATAGAAGGAAGAAATTTTTCTATATTTATCGATCAAAAATCATTCACGTACATTTCAAAATTAATTCTTAATAACAATTATTCTTCTACACGTGAAATACGACAATTAGATTTCATACTTCAATTTACAACTAACATATGTCACATATCCGGAAAAAAACCAGTAGCAGACGCTCTTTCTCGAATTTCCATCAATATAATTTTTCAACACCAAAGTATACACTACAACAAAATAGCTAAAGCTCAACTAAACGACAAAAAAATTAGAGGAACGTTTAAAATAAAAAAAAGAGGGGGAGTATGTAGTGGGCCTTGTAGAGATATTTTTATGTAGCAGGCCTAGTATGTTTTGTATATAGGATTAAAATATTTTGTTAGAAATAGAAACATTCATGTTTTACCTCTTGCTTAGAGAGATATTGGAATCATGCTAAAAATCGCATATCCAGATTTTAGTGAATAAGCACGTTTTACGGTCCCTAGAGTCCGATAATAACATTTTTACGATGTCTGTATGTGTCGATGTGTGTGTGTGTGTGTGTGTGTGTGTGTGTGTGTGTGTGTGTGTGTGTGTGTGTGTGTGTGTGTGTGTGTGTGTGTGTGTGTGTGTGTGTGTGTGTGTGTGTGTGTGTGTGTGTGTGTGTGTGTGTGTGTGTGTGTGTGTGTGTGTGTGTGTGTGTGTGTGTGTGTGTGTGTGTGTGTGTGTGTGTGTGTGTGTGTGTGTGTGTGTGTGTGTGTGTGTGTGTGTGTGTGTTTGTGTGTGTGTGTTTGTGTGTGTGTGTGTGTGTGTTTGTGTGTGTGTGTGTGTGTGTGTGTGTGTGTGTGTGTGTGTGTGTGTGTGTGTGTGTGTGTGTGTGTGTGTGTGTGTGTGTGTGTGTGTGTGTGTGTGTGTGTGTGTGTGTGTGTGTGTGTGTGTGTGTGTGTGTGTGTGTGTGTGTGTGTGTGTGTGTGTGTGTGTGTGTGTGTGTGTGTGTGTGTGTGTGTGTGTGTGTGTGTGTGTGTGTGTGTGTGTGTGTGTGTGTGTGTGTGTGTGTGTGTGTGTGTGTGTGTGTGTGTGTGTGTGTGTGTGTGTGTGTGTGTGTGTGTGTGTGTGTGTGTGTGTGTGTGTGTGTGTGTGTGTGTGTGTGTGTGTGTGTGTGTGTGTGTGTGTGTGTGAGGTTGTACGTACGATTTCTCAAATTCTATAAGACTAAATACCTGTGTAACTACAAAAATCTGCTAAATATTATTTTTTTTAAATTTATGTTATTACAAATACTAAAAACCAAAATTCTCTCTCCGACACATTTAATTTTTTTTGTTATACCTTCCACAGATTTAAAGATATAGATATATGATCTATAAAATAATCTGTTGTAGTAAATCTCACAGCCCAGACATCTCCTTGATAACTATACTTGAGAAATTAAAATCTCTGTAATTCACAGATAAATGTCACTAATGTTTAATTAAAAATGTATTGTTTTGGAAGATCAATGGATGGAAAATATGCAGATATCCCAATAATCGTGCCCTGCATAGAGATATCGAGATTCAGAACTATAATAGTATATTACATCCGAGGTGGGAGATTACAGCCGCGTGTTTGCGTATATTACCGAGAACCCAAGTAGCACAAAATGTTATATTTGGTTGCTAGAACCATTTTTTGGATTTTAAGAGGTTGTGATAACCTACGTTTAGTCATAATTTAGTTATCTCTGTATAGTTGTATATAAAAGTTATTATTTAGTGTTCGTAACAAAACAAATAACTTATATATAATTTGTTAGTTATATTTCAGTGATGAAATATACTTTTTGGCTGTAAGTATTATTGTAAATACTTTGTTATTTTAGTTTGCTATATAACTGTTTTATTACTTATACAAAATCTAAAATACAACTAAAATTGGTTGTTTATATTATACATATTTTTGAAGTTACTTATAAATTGTTTATAAATATTATTTATGCCCGTATTCCGAAACCTGATACAAATAGACACTTTGTAACTCTTTAGAAACTAGTATGTTAAATTTGTGTTATGTAATCTTGCTATGAAAAAGTTTTAGTAACTAAATTAATAACTATTATATAAAATTAAAAAGAACAATAAAGAAATTATAAAATAGTTACAGTGTGAAACGCAATTACAACCCACTTCAAAAGAACGACACAAAATGTCAAATTCATATAAAATAAATTTTGAATCTTTAAAAAAAAATATATAGTACCAGCTATTACAGAAACGTAAGAGACGTAAGAAGAAAAATGTTTCTCTGCAGAAATTGGACAGTGATAAATTGTTTTAACACCCTACAAAATACAAGAATCCGGACGACAGAGTTGTTTCATACTTTGAATTATGTTCTGAATATGCTGATTTAAGTAAATGAATTATTATGAACTTAAATATTTTATTTTTTATTATTATAACTATAAGAAAATAATATTTTGTTAATTAAAACATCAACTGTAATTGTAAAAATATATAAATTTTTATGTAATAAATATTATATTAATTGCTTGCTGGCCCCGTCTCTTCCGATTCCACATCCATATTTTCATTTCTAAACCAAATTTAAAAATTATATGCTATAAAAATATTTACCTTTTATTATCAGTTTTGTTTTCCAAGTGATTGTAATGATAATACGTATTATAAATATATAAAATAATAACATTTATAAGCATAAAATTTACCTAATTTTACGTTTATACTGTTTTTCAATGTTTTTCTAAAAAAAAAAATCTTCATTTTTAACACATTAAAATTACAGTGAGCCAGTAATATAATATCAAAAAAATCTGTTGTGGCCAGCACAATACCTCTCGCCACTTCCTTCTTTGGTTACATAAGTATAGGGCGCGAACAGTCATGTTACATTGTTGGCCTTGACAAGCAGATGTGAGGGCCCGTTTCAGAATGATAATTAGTAATTATGTACATGGATGTCAATTGCCAATTTTTCATTCAGAATTTCAAGATTTTCTAAATTTATTATTATTATTAATTTGTCACCAGGAGCGTAATTTACTTGTCGAGGAAAATAAATCACATGGAATTGGAAAATCAATAAATTTAGAATGAGAAATTATGATACTTGACATCTATATACATAATTACTAGATATCATTCTGACATGGGCCCCCATATCTGCTTGTCAAGGCCAACAAAATCACATGACTGCTCGCGCCTTATTGTATTTAACATATCTTGTATACCTACACTCTACACCAAAAATTCTACTTACGTATATCTATTCTTTATATTTAGATTGTTTAATTTTAAATTCATTTTGTGAAGAAATTTTGTCCACTTCAAATTTTTCGAAATGTTTCCAATTCATTATCAGGATTGACAGTATTTTTGAAGGATATATGTAATATACCTATAATTTTAAATAATTAACTATTAGTACATTAAGAAATAATATAATGTATGTACTTTCCAGAAAAAGTCTTCAGTAATGTTTCCGGATTTCTGACACTGACAATTATCTGTTAGTTGTAACTATTTTCCTTGGCATTCTTTCGGCTGTAAAATTTATTACAACAGATTATTTTATATATATATATATATATATATATATATATATATATATATATATATATATATTTCTTTTATCTCTAAATCTATAGAATATATAATAAAATATTTAAATGTAACAGATAGAGAATTTAATTTTCTTTAATATTACCAAGAAAAATTTTCAAAAAATATTATTTAGAAGATTTTTTTTCAAGAATCTTCTACTTCCGGTTGTCCAATTGTTACCAAAACCTTTTCAGATCTTCCCATGAATGTCCGATTGGGAAATACGTAGTTAAACAAATTTAAAGTCTTATAGTTTTTGAGTAATCGTTCTTCCAACATCCTACATACATATATACACACACACATACATCCACACACACACACAGACACACACACACACACAAACACAGAGACATCATCGTAAAAATGTTAAAATCGGATTGTAGGAACCTTAAAACGTGCTTATTCAATAAAATCTGGATATGCGATTTTTAGCATGAATGCAATGCCTCTCTAAGCGAGAGGTGAAAAGTTACGATTAAACTCACGTATTTAAAAACCATATTTTTTCGCTCCTTTCTTGGACGAACCTGTCCAGGAATATGTTAATAAATCTTTCTGAAATAATTGGTCTATTAATTTGTTAGCCTATTTGGCTAACTTCCCTGACCGTGTTTATATAGCCGGCGTCCTTCTGGAAGATTCGATGCCATAATAACATCGAATACAAAGGGATCAGCCTACCGTACGTAATTAAGGAGGTCGGGACGTTCTAACAGCGGCGGTGGTCGCATACGGGTTAGATTTAGTAGCGTCGGGTGCTCGCGCGCTACAATATTTACTTTTGAAATAATGAACAATTCTTATTAATAAATGTTCTTGTTTTCATGAGTTTGTTAGTTATTTAAAATGTAATAACTATTGTGGGACAAAATGTAATGCACAAATATGATAATTATGATACGATAAAGGTAGTATTTGTTATAATTATTTGGTTTTTGCCTTATTGCAGTATATTAACATTTTGGTAGTGCCCCAGAACAGTTTCTCAGTTGTTTGCCAACTGCTCTGTGCATGGGCGCCTACTTTTAAAAAATCTTATAGGGCAAAAAAGGCGCCAACCCGGTGTCGTACATAGGGCCATTGATACCGGAGTAGCCTTCAGTATATAGCGCCGCAGGCCAATTTTTTTGAAAATTTCAAAGTCAAGCGATCTAATGAAAAGTTAGAAAATCGCGATACAAAAAAATATTTTTTCGAAAAATATGTTTCTTCAAGCAAACTTTCTTAGAAAAACATATTAAGTATAATCAGCGATGGCTGCCTACTTTATAAACAATAATATAATTATATGTTAAATGAACAAAATTTGGGTGAAAGCAAACTACCCACTCGCTGGTAGACGTGCGTAGAAGTACGATGTAAACAAAAGAAGATGAAACGTAATAATATGCACTTGTTTAATTCAATGGTAGACGCTGTCACATCTTACACGTAGCGTTACAAAGCATTTAGATATTCTCCTACAACCATTAGTCAGACTAGGGGCGCGCAAAATAACTAGAGTCCAACAGGATTAATATTCAAATATGTGTCTATATTGCATATTATTTCTGAAACAAAGGCAATTCAAGAAAATATTTCTATGGGGGCATGCGCCCCGCTGCCCCTATGTAGTCGGCGCCCGTATGTCTGTGCGAAATTAATGAATCTTCGGCAATCCTCGATCATCTGCCTACATTTTTCACCCTACTCGACGCAGAGGTGACGTGGACTGCTGAACATGTTTAATGAAGCAGCTGTCGAAAATATTTTTCAATTTTGCTACAAAGCCCATTTTGTGTCGCTTCTGCTTACGCAATTAGTCTTATCTGACGTTTTCACTTGGTGCCTTCTTATAGACATTTCATTTAAAAAAAGAAACTAATGTGTTATATAAATTAAATTGTTAAAAATCTTACTGTAAGAAATTATATTATCTATAATTATTGAACATAGGTTCCCAGATAAAAAAAAAAAACATAAATGCTCTTAATTTAACGAATTTGGAAAATATCCTTTTCAAATACAATAATTAGTACTTCCAATAATATATAGGTACCATTTTTTTGTTACAATATTTTCTGCTATAGCCTTTTTGAAATCCGGAATCAAGTAAAGGAATACAAGACATAAAGGAACAATGAGAGTAAGCCAAATAATACTTGTTTGACTTATGATGGTATGCCTGTTAAGATTTATTTGCGTTTGCATGCACATGAAATATATAATGCATAACATGGGCTACCAGTGGCACTTAAAACTTAGACTGTAATGTAAATAATTCCTTATTATTTTATTAAATTGCTAATTATTCATGCATATTTCAAATTATTGATCATGAAATTGAAAATATGAAAATTATAAATAAACACAAGATAATATTGGAAATTAGGATAGCATCACATCCTTACTCGAAGTTCGATTTCGAATATATGTACTTGTTTTGCATTTTTTTACAATCAAGGTTTTCTTTATTATAACTAGTAAATTGTTATACAGATCTATTTCTAAAGAGAAATAGGTAATAACTGCCGGTGGCACTCAAACCTTAGACATCAATACATGTAACTATGTAGTTTTTTATTAATTATTTTTTTAATTGCTTATTAACCACACGTACATATTTCCAATTACATATTGACCACAAAAACTATTTTATATATTAATATATATTTTAAAAGTGTTCAGATAGATCACTTTACGACTCGAATTATTAGCGAACTCCACTAAATGAGAACAAAATGAGCTTAACTTCTACGTCACAATTAATTAAAAAATATATTACTGCTTAATAATTGAAAACTTCTAACAACTACATATTACTTACAATTTGGAAGAAGTTTCACAAAACAAAACAAAAAATAGTAAAGAACCCCATTGAATATTAAGTTGTGGTACAAAATAACATGAACTGTAAGACAATATTAAAAATAATAACTACATGTGTTTTCAACATTTATGAAAATGAAATAACATAATTAAAAAGTGTGCTCATACTTCTTGATATATTTTAATATATATACAAGGTGACCTACTAAAGAATGTTAATACTAAGCTACACATTCTTTGAGTAATTTTAAGCAAAAATTTCTGATACATATATGCCCATGCCCAATCTCCTCTCCTACAAACAGGAGTATCAATCTCTGTGATCCAGGTGGTGTTGATTCTTTTTCCGGATTTTACACAAGATTCCTTGATTGGTTACTGAAGAGTGTTAGTTGTTAAAACAATGAAAACTTTTTATTCTTTGATTCCTTCTAAATACTGAGTCACTATATTTGCAGTTGGGATCGTGCAATGTCAAGCTATAAAATGAAATTTTATGAGGTAAATTAAGAATTCGTTAAATGTACCGAGCTACCGTATTTAATGAAAACAAGTTCAATACACTGAAGTACCATAACATTCCATTTTACTCCCACCAGAAAATATTGTTTTTACCTCCCGCTACCCTTGGTAAGGGAGGTATAGGGATCGTGCTATAAATCGCATATCGAGATTTTGGTAAATGACCACGTTTTAAGGTCCCTAGAATCCAGTTTTAACATTTTCACGATGATGTCTATGTGTATGTGTGTATGTATGTATGTATGTATGTATGTATGTATGTATGTATGTATGTATGTATGTGTGGATCCTGTTTACGCTCTAACTCAAATACTATCATTAAGAAAGTTTTGAAACCATGTATTTCTACCTTATTCTAATATAGAAATATCTGATTAGATTTTGGTGGCAATCGGATAAGCGGAAATGGCAGTTTACTTGAAGCTCAATATGGCGGGCCGAGGATAAAATTGAACACGCAACAGGATTAATTGATAAATATTAATCCATATTTACGGAATTTTTGACTAACTGTTTGTATATAAATTTCAATAGCATGAATATCTACAACTTGGGAAGTAATACCAATTCTTGATGCATATATTCCAATCGTGCATTATAAATATCGTTTAAATCGATGTTTAAACGGGTCTGTATTCCATTAGTAACTATTCTTGCTCCGGCTCTTCTTTATGTATTCTCCAATTTTACGATAATGCCGAATTACGTATTTCACGATATTTGTGGAAATATTCAAGATGAAGTTACCGCTCATGCTATATTTAAGAAAAATTTTCATATTCATTAATATAAGTACAGTATATAAGTAATCTTAGTAATGTTTATCAATAATTCCTGAACAATATTTTATATATATATATATATATATATATATATATATATATATATATATATATATAATTATGAGCATCACTAGAAAATTAAATGCAATGTATTTCAAATACACTATGGGCGTCTTCACTATGAACAAAGTAATTCAAATTAAAGATCTCGGGATCTACTTCTGATACATATAAAACTTTGGGATTTGCACTTCTCGCATCGCATAATTTTCGAAACACTGCGACAATAATTAGTTTATATTTTTCTTTGGTTATAAGTAAATTGGAGTATGGACGCATTATTTGGAGTCCTTCCTATGCTAATTACATTAACAAAATTGAAAATGTGCAGAATTTTTTTTGCAGTATTCTTTATTTTCGGCTACACCAAATATGGCCGAACATGGATTATAAAACTCAGCTTACTACTTTTGGTATAGAAAGTTTAAACATACGTTTTGCCAAAATTCAACTCTTATTTTCATATAAACTGATTAATAATTTTATATTCAGTCCTACCTTTTTAGCAGAACTTAATTTCCATGTTAGGCCATGTAATACTCGTTCCACATTTGTTTCTCTCTATGATCTTTCACGCATTAATATTTACTACGCAAGTCCCATCAATACCATATGTCGATTGTTCAATAAACATTGCAGTGTACCTGATTTTAGCAATTCACTAAGTAATATTTAGTCGTACAGTTAATAATTGCCTGAGAGAATTGTGAACATATAGATTTTTATTTTCTTGATATATACTCGTATGTACTTGTTTATGTACTAATGCTTTATTACTTATTCTCATTTAATTTCTGTTACTCTGTAATTGGGATTTTTCCTGTTGTCTAGGAGTGTATAAATTTAATTTTTCCTTATACATAATTTGTTAATTATTAAAAAAATTATTATCCCCTTGTAGGGTCCAGATGCGCAGTGCCTTTGATAATCGTGTTGTGGACGATGAGTAATAATTCAATTAAAAACTTTAAATTACGCGACTAGATTTTACCAAAGCGTCATCGGGGAAACTACTGTGTAGCTAGTATCATACAGTGTGAAAAAGCAAGTGTAACATAGAGAAGAAGTCAAAATAAATCGAAAAGTTTTATACATGTGTCCAAAAATGAACTGTTTCGGAGAGGTCATTTTGTATTAAGCGAAGAAAAACTGCAAAGATAGTAATCGAACAAAATTTTATCTATGCTAGTAAATAGACTGTAAAAATGCAATAAAATTTAATTTGAAACATTTTTCTCAATTTCTAATAGTTAAGATATTATTTCAAATTATATATTGATCAACGTCGCCACATTTAGTACAATTATTTGATTTTTCTGAAAAACAAGAACACATCCCAAATGACCTCTCAAAGGTAAACAAAAAGTCTCATTTAATCGAAGTCGTAACTCGTATAGATTTCGAGATAGCATAGGTAAATCCAGTAAAATCTCATTTATAACTGCCTTATATCTCGGAAACTAATAAAGGTCGGACACATATATAAAACTTTTCGACTTATTTTGACTTCTCTATACCCTGTAAATGTGTTACACTTGTAACACCTGTATATGTATACTTTAAGAACTCATTCAAATTTATGAATTAGTTAAATAAATACAAATAAAGTTCTATTATGGTATAATATTAATTTTAATGGAAGTAGTAATCTTCAAAAGCAAGAATTTAAACTATATCACATACTTCTTTTTTAAAATATAGTAAAAACACAAAACATACACATATTCATTTTATCCTAATCATGTTTTATTAAGATCAAAAGAAAATATCATATATTTTTATTAAATCAAAGTTTTGATTTTTGTAATCGATTTCTATCATTGTTGAAAGCAATTATTTTTATTTATAAAATATTGTTATCCATTTCAATATCTATCTTTTATTTCCAATTACAATATTTAAAAAAAGCTTTTACATAAAAATTATATAATGTATTTATTTTTCTTTTCGTGTCAACATGTGTTCATTGTTTTTTTTTTGTTTATATTAAACATTCGTGTCAAAATGAATTTGTTAAGCGTTAACGATCGAATGAATATTATGAAAATGTATCATTAATATAGTTTGCGTGGCCGACCAGTGTGTAAGTGGATGGATATGGTTGGTAGGGTGCTTAAAGAGAGAAAGTTTCCAAGTAAGAAGAGAAGAAGAGCATGTATGAATGCGATTATGAGTGTGGCCGTGGCGAAAAAAACCTGCTTAGACAGGAATGTGTGGCGAAGGATGATTGTTTTCTAACTATTATTGTGATCCGGATGCGGTATTTCGCTACCGAAAATCGGTCACTTTAATATGTTTAAGAGTAAGGATTTGTTATATGATGTTATTGTTCTTGTTGTTTTCGGATTTGTGCGAACCCACTATGCGTGATTTTATGTATGTATGTAAATAATAAAAAAAATTAGCTTCATTAAGATATGAACCCCAACCTCCAAACATTCTATAGTTCCATATGCAGCCATGCTAACCCCTCAGCCACAATGACAATTGTAAGACTTTTCATATTACATAATAAAATAGTAAAACAAATATTTATTAAGAGATATTTACAATTTTCTTTCATTTGTGCAATGATAACAAAGTAATTAGTATTAAACAACGTACAGGAGGTGATGAGCATATTCAATAGCATGGCTTAGTTTTCTGCGAGACACTTTTTATTTACAAAAAACTGTTTTCCCATGTTAAACGTCTATGTCAAGGTTTGTGTTGAGCAGAAGTGCTCTGATTGAGGTTATGTAATTTAAGTCGTTCAAAAGGTTCGAAAAATGTATTTATTGACTTAAGCAAAACAATTATGCATAAGCACAAAGTATAACAAAGAAATATAATACAAAAGACCAGATACAAAGTATTAAATTGCGACACCTGAAACCATAACAATTGAGGTTAGGCGTCGAACGAAAAATATTACAATATAGAATATTAGTCGCGGTACAATAATTACCTTATTGGTATCGACGGGTTGCCTAGAACCTTTTTTCAGTCGAGTATGTGAACGTATGACCTTTTTCACTTTATTGTAAAAGGATAACGAGAGCACAACAGTTCTAACAAAAAATACACGTCAACGACCATACCGGAAAGAGAGTGTCGCGATGAGTGTCGATAAGATAGGTATCTGACAAATACAAGAAAGAGTGGTGAAGGGTGCTGACATCTAGATAATAATTACCCATCAACACTCCTCCTTAACTATTATCTTTCTCAGATCAGTAAAGACCTTGCGACTTAAGGGTTTCGTCAGGATATCAGCGAGCTGATCCTGACTCTTGACATGCTTCAGTTCAACCGTGACACCGATGTGTTGAATGAATTTTCGGGGTATTTCGATATGTTTCTTTCCCTTGGACGTCATGCCTTCGTGGGCGTTTTTCAGCACGAGAATAGCAGATTGATTATCGACGAAGAGCGTAGTTGGGGTGTCCAAATCTAGAGCTCCAAATTCGCTGAGAAGTCGTCGCATCTATCTGATTTCATCCAAAGAAGAAACGGCGGCTCTATATTCCGCTTTGGCAGTAGAAGTGGCCACCAAGCGTTGTTTCTGCGTGTACTACACTATTGGTCCACCTCGCATGATGAGAATGCCACTAGTCGAATGTCCAGTCTCACGATCCCCACCGTAGTCAGAATCAGAGTAACCGTAGAGCGATCTGTCTCCATCGAAGAAGCTACCAAAACTTTCAGTCCCTTTCAGATAGGTAAATACACGTTGAATCATCTTCCAATGGCTGATCAATGGTTTACTGCAGAATCTGCTAAGGTAATTCACTGCGAAGCAGATGTCGGGTCGAGAGATTGTTGCCAAGTAGAGAAGACTCCCGATAGCTTCTCGGTAAGGTTCGGATTTTGGTAGTGGTCTGTCATTGACTAGATTTTCTTGCTCGGTAATCATTCCTTTTTCAACAGGGGTAGCAACTGAATTGCTGGAATCAAAGTTAAATCGTTTGATGATCTTACTGATATACCTGGGCTGACAGACATTAATTACCGACAAGGTGACAGAAATGTGCATCCCCAGGTACTCCAAGTGAGTTGTCAATATAACTTGGAAAGTGATTTCTACTTTGCGGTTCAGTTCGCGTAAAAATCTTAGAATGATGTATTCATTCCTCCCGGCAACTAGACCATCGTCCACAAACAGGATTATCAGACTTTTTTCATTATTATAAAATATGCAGGGGTCGTCGTCAGTGCTGACAAGCTTCATTTCACTCAGATAACTTGAAACGGTTTGGTTCCAATTCTTGGGTGCCTGTTTCAGACCGTAGACACTCTTGAGAAGTCTACAGACACGCTTTGATCCATCGTGAAAACCTTCCGGCTGGTGCATGTATATCTCTTCACACAAGTTTCCATGCAAAAAAGCGGTTTTCACGTCGAACGTTTTCAGTTTCAAGTTTTCCGAAGCTGCCAGACTGAAGATTAGCCTGATAGAAGAGTGACGTAAAACAGGACTCAAAGTCTCATTGTAGTCAATACCTTGTCGCTGCTCAAATCCTCGTGCAACGAGTCGTGCTTTCAGACGTCCGTCTGCCTTTTCTCAAGTTTCCAGGTTCCCATTTTCTGCAGAGAATCGAATTCTTCAGTCATTGCCGCGCGCCATCCTTCATGATTGAGAGCTTCAACTAAGGTAATGTCGCCAGCTTCACTTTCCACGGCGAGGCTGGCGTAGTTTCCTCCACGAAAAAAATCCATAACGTAGTCCGAGTATCGCGTATGTTGAGACAATTTAGTGCGATCCCGAAGTCTTCGAACCCCGTCGCCGGTCTCTCTCATCTCGGTAGAAGGTTCATTTTGGACTCGTGGTGTTTCCTTTCTGGGTGAGTGAGTGTGCGGGTCCTCCGGTTCCTCGTCAGATTCAGACACATTCACATCTTCTACATCATCTTCATCCAGGTCATCTGATTCGGTGATACGATGTTCCAAGCTTGAGTTGGCTTCCACTCCTTCGGTCTCGACGTCGAAGATCACATTATTCGAGCACACAACATCTCGATCCTCAGTTACATATACTCGGAAACAAGGTGAGTCTATGTCATATCCAACAAAAATGCCTTTCTTTCTTTCTTATCATGACGTAACAGGAGCATCCAAAACTTCTGAGTCGATTTACCTTAATCTTACGACCAAACCAGAGATCAGCGGGACTTACTTCTTTCAATGAGCTGGTTCCAGTCTGGTTTAAGGTAAATACGACGTAATTTAGGGCTTCGGCCCACAAATTTTCGTTCAACTTTCTTTCGTGTATTATTGTGCGTGTTAATTCCACAACGGTGCCGTTTTGCCAGCCATTTTGTTCAGGAGTATACGCATTTGATTTCATGTAAAAGATACCAAGTCCTTCTAACAGACTTTTCGTTTTAGCATTCTTTATTTCAGTGCCGTTATCGGACATCAGACATTTTATTTTCTGGTCGAACTGGTTTTGCACCATGTTCATGAAAATTTTCAGTTTGGCAGCAGCTTCATTCTTTGTCTTCAGAAAGAAGACTGTGCGATAGTGGGAAAAGTCATCTCTGAAAAGGAGAAAATATTTAGCTCCTCCTAAAGATGTTGCATTCATCTCTCCCAAGTCCACATGAATCAGGTCCAGCATGGCTTTGGCAATCTTAGGATTCGTTCGATGTGAAATGCGATGGTGCTTTCCGTAGATACAACTCTCGCACACATGGCATATACACTCTTTAACTAATGTTTAAGCGACTGTGGTAGCTGCCTGGTTGGGTAATAAGTAGGCTTCAACCGGAAATTTATTTTATATATTTATACAGCCCAGTGTCCTTCTGGAACCTTCCGACGCCACAATGATACCGAATACAATAGATTTAGGTCATCAGTGTAAATTAACACGTTTAGCTGTGCTGCCGCTGGGGATTACGTCATCGCTCGGGACCATTCTACTAGTAGCTGCGCTCGTATACTCTTTAGTCAGGGGCGTACGTTACAATATATACGTTGCTCTTATGATTCTCTGTAATAAACTATTTAATTGACACCCGAAATCATCTTCAGAAGGTTAGTTTACTCTTAGTGAATTTTGCGGACTGGCCATTTCGACTGAATTGAAAGAGATCAGACTTGAAATCTATATTGCTTTTATGTTTCTCTTTACTATACTATTTAATTAAAATTCGAAATCATCTTCAGAAGGATACTTTACTCTTGGTGAATTTTGCGGACAGGCCATTTCGATTAAAGCGAAAGAGACCAGACTTTATATCTACGTTGCGCTTATGTTTCTCTTTAGTATACTATTTAACTAAAACTCGAAATCATCTTCAGAAGATTACTATACTCTTGGTGAATTTTGCGGACTGGCCTTTTCGACTAAAGCGAAAGAGACCAGACTTGAAATCTACGTTGCTCTTATGTTTCTCTTCCCTATACTGTTTAATTAAAACTCGAAATCATCTTTAGAAGGTTATATTACTCCTGGTGCATTTTGCGGACTGGCTATTTCGACTAAAGCGAAAGAGACTAGACTTGAAATCTACGTTGCTCTTATGTTTCTCTTCCCTATACTATTTAATTAAAACTCGAAATCATCTTCAGAAGATTACTTTACTCTTGGTGTATTTTGCGGACTGCCCATTTCTAATAAAGCGAAATATGTAGTACAAACTTGGAATTTACGTTACTCTTGCCATTTTCTGTAATATACATACTTGTAAACTAGGCTTAGCGGTTCATAAATCTAACTCATATTTCCAAAGGAACATGCTATATATTCAGACATATTTGGAATCCACGTAAAATTACAAATTCAGTGATATGTTACAAGTAAATTTATATGAAAAAAATCAAGTATGGACATTTTCTCTTTAGCCGAAATGGCTAGTCCTCAAAATTCACTAAGAGTAAAGTACCCTTCTGAAGTTGATTTTGAGTTTTAATTAAATAGTATAGAGAAGAGAAACATAAGAGCAACGCAGATATCAAATCTTCTCTCTCGCTTTAGTCGAAATGGCCAGTCCGCAAACATACACCAAGAGTAAAGTAACCTTCTGAAGATGATTTCGAGTTTCAATTAAATAGTATAGTAAAAATAAATATGAAAGCAATGTAGATTTTAAGTCTGGTCTCTTTCGCTTTAGTTGAAGTGGCCAGTCCGCAAAATTCACGAAGAGTAAAGAAACCTTCTGAAGATTATTTCGAGTTTTATTAAATAGTATAGTAAAGAGAAACATAAGAGCAACGTAGATTTTAAGTCTGGTCTCTTTCACTTTAGTCGAAATAGCCAGTCATATTCTTCTATACTCTCTTCTTTATTTTCTTCAAAATTACTTGGTTTGCGTATAGTTTCTATATCTATATTCAAAATGTCATAAGAATCTTTATTTTACGGCTTCTGGATGAATTTCACAAGATGTTTAATGTTCTGCAGTTTTTTTTGTCATTTGTGGGTAATTTTTTTACCTCTCGCTAAGAGAGGTATTGGATTCATGCTAACAATCGCATATCCAGATTTTAATGAATAAGCACGTTTTAAGGTCCTTACAATCCGGTTTTAATATTTTTGCGATGATGTCTGTGTGTGTGTGTAGATTATATAAATATTTATAATTTCTTGCTTTTAATGTAGGTACATCTTCATCACTTTTTTACTTCCCGCTACCCTTGGTAAGGGAGGTATAGGGATCGTGCTAAAAATCGCATATCGAGATTTTGGTAAATGACCACGTTTTAAGGTCATTGAATCCATTTTTAACATTTTCACGATGATGCCTGTGTGTATGTATGTATTTGTGTGTGTGTGTGTGTGTGTGTGCGTGTGTGTGTATGTGTATGTGTGTATGTGTGTGTGTGTGTCTGTGTGTGTGTGTGTGTGTGTGTGTGTGTGTGTGTGTGTGTGTGTGTGTGTGGATCCTTTTTACACTCTAAATGAAATACTATCATTCAGAAAGTTTTGAAACCATATATTTCTACCTTATTCTAATATGGAAAGAAGCCATTCGATTTTGGTGGCAATCGGATAACCGGAAATGGCAGTTTACTTGAAGCTCAAGATAGTTTTTCTTCAAAAAATACCTTTAAATGTATTTTTTTCTCAATTTGTTATCATAAAAATTAAAGATTATTCCATTTTCTACAAGGTTGCTTTAATACTTTTTCTATATATTTTATGGATAAATTTATAAAGTAATATAAAAATTATATTTCGGAGCTTATCCTTTAAACACATCTCCGTGGTTGTATAGTTCAGCTCAAATGTATGTAACTGACAGATAAGTGTCACTGTCAAAAAAATAATCATTGCAAATTAATAATAGTAACGTTTTAAAGGGAAAATTGTAAATAAAACAATAGTTTTTTGGAAAGGAACTTAAAATACATAATTTCTAGCATTGGTAAATATGCAGGTATGTATTTAAATAAAGAAATAAATAAATATATTATCACGGCATATTATCCATTGCTGGGTGAGCCAATCTGATTGTATAAATCAGATTGGCTCACCCGAAATGCGTGTATAACGCATTTCGGTGATGATAATGACATATTTGTATTGTGCGGGCGTTTTCCACAAGGGTTAATTTTTGTGCCATTTAAAATTCGAATTATTTGGCGTTGATCGGGATCGAATCAGATTTCCCAGATTCGCGACTAGACATCAGGCACGCGGCAACGAGACCCCATAGGTAAATGGCAGGAGGTATTGTGCTGGTCACATCAGATTTTCCTTTTTGATCAAGTGAGTCGACCAATGAAAACTGCAAAAATACTATTTTGTAAGGAAAAACTTATGTACTTTTTAATACACTTAGATATTTCTTTACAAACTTAGGTACTTCTTTCAGTGATAGCATAGAAAGCATAATTTTTTCCGGCCATGGACCATGTTATAACTTCACTTGGGTACACTTTAACACAAATCTGGTCTGCTCAAACGATAGTAAGTTTTGTAAAGTAGGTGGCATCCCATACATTGAAAATACAAAATATGTTACTTAAGTACTTCTTGCACTAAGCTGCTGAAATACAAAATTGCTGATATCAGCAAACATAATTTTATATCATTGGTTTTCAAAATATGGGACCTAACTTTTTTATTTTAAACGGGAACATATATTTTTTATTCGCTTATTCGCTAGAGAATTTAATTCTTAATTAAACGATGTAAACGTTTCATAAACCATGACAATACTTTTGAGAAAAAATAATAATAAGTTTCACATTAATTTGATTTAAATATGACTAAAATGATTTTACAGTTAAATATCATTTATTGACATTTAACGTTATTATAAGATACGGCAATGAATGAAAGAATAAGGGAAATAACTTAAGTGTTAGAAGTACAAAAGAGACGATTACATTGGTTTGAACATACCATGAGGAGAGATGAAAAATATATGGGAAGAAGAATGAATAGCTTAGTAATAGAAGGTTGAAGAAACAGAGACAGACCAAAGATAAGATGGAAGGACTGTATTGCGGAAGACTTGAGAGAAAAGGAACTGAATGAGAACGACATGCAAAAAATTAGTGAAAGAAGAAAATAAAAAATAGCGACCCCTAACGACTGGGAAAGGCTAAAGAAGATGTCAGTTGTCAATATCAAGTGCAATTTGCATAATTTGTTTATGAAATAATTTTACTGGAAATTTAGAATCTTTTGCAAGAAAATTTATGTATGGGATTTCTACATAATACACAGGATTGACGGAAAGTATTGTGCTAGCCACATCAGATTTTTAAATGTCAACACGTACAAAATACTTATTTTATTCATGGCATTCTAATTCTACGTAAAAAAATCTGATGTGGCCAGCACATAACCTCTCGCCGTATATTTTACCTGGCTGTATGCATAAAGCAAAGAATATTTTTATAAATACAAATAATATATTCATATAAATCTATGACGTATAAACTTCTTTATTATTCAATAGTAGCATGTCTCAACATAAAGATATTTTACCATAAATTATGTTACAATAAATTACAAAGTAGAGTTTACCATATATAAATATTAGGCTGGTAACAGCAATTTTCAATTCGAACAACCTTGTTTACTTTCTCTTCATATTCTTCTAGTAAAAACATTAATTTTGGGCGGTCTAAAATGTATATATCTGGATTGTGCATCTATTCTTACATATCTTCTTTTACATTTTATTTTTTGATACTTGTTATATCTAAATAACACTAATTCCCTTTAATAAAGTGACGGATAGATTGCACTCCGATTATTCTTATATCGATGTGTAATTTTGTCAATATTTACAACTTACTTGAGACGAATTTGATAGCTTTTTTGCAATTCAAAGTTACTCTAGTATACAGTGCTGGTGTACATTGTCCCATAATGTTTGAAACAAATTTAAGTCCTTCAACCTAGACTTGTCATCTCCATAATAGTCACAGATCAAGAATTAAGGGATTCTCCAAGTACATTTTTCTTTCATTACTCATTATTTCTGACACTGACATTTATCTGTCACAAATAATTTAAATTTTCAACTATTTTCCATGGCCATTCTTTCGGCTGTAAAATTTATTATAACAGATTATTTTATATATTATATTTCTTTTATCTCTAAATCTATACAATATATAATAAAATATTTAAATGTATCAGATAAAGAATTTAATTTTCTTTTATATTACCAAGAAAAATTTTCAAAAAATATTATTTAGAAGATTTTTTTTCAAGAATCTTCTACTTCCGGTTGTCCAATTGTTACCAAAACCTTTTCAGATCTTCCCATTAATGTCCGATTGGGAAATACGTAGTTAAACAAATTTAAAGTCTTATAGTTTTTGAGTTATCGTCCTTCTAACATCCTACATACATACACACACATACATCCACACACACACACACACACACACACACACACACACACACACACACACACACACACAGACATCATCGTAAAAATGTTAAAATCGGATTGTAAGGACCTTAAAACGTGCTTATTCAATAAAATCTGGATATGCGATTTTTAGCATGAATGCAATACCTCTCTTAGCGAGAGGTAAAAAGTAACATGAATTCATTTTTCCCACACGTGCGGCACAATTTTTATACACAATAAATAATATTAATATGGATTTTTCTTAAAAAAATCGTCATGCGAGGGTATAAAATGATTATATCGTTGGATTCAGAATTAAATTTTCTAACGAATAAATAAATAAAAATATACCTCCCTATTAAAAATGAAATACATACATACATACATAATCCAGGTCCTCTTGTACCCTAGGGTGTCGAGGTTTCATTGTTCAAGTCTTTGGTTCTTTCTTCGTATACAAATTTACTAGTGTCAAAGGCTTTTTTCATATCTATGAAGCAAACAAATATTTCTTCGTTTTTCGATAGCTTTTTCCCAATTACCTGGTTTAAGGTGAAAATATGATCTTGTACACTATGTTCGGGTCTAAAACCGCTTTGTGCATTAGATAGTTGGTGTTCTATTCTTGTCCTCAATTTCTTTTCTAAGATAGTCTCATATAGTTTTAGTACGGTACATAATAAAATGATTCCTCTATAGTTTGAACAGTTCTTGGAGTCTCCCTTTTTGTAAACTAGTAAGATGATTCCTGTATTCCATTCTGTTGGTAAGACTTTCTTATCCCAACACATGTTTAGAATTTGCACAAGTTCTTCCTCTCCTTTTTCTCCCATAAACTTTATCATTTCAGGAGCGACTTCGTCGATTCCTGCCGCTTTCCCTAGTTTAATTTTCTTCATTCCTTCTTTTAGTTCTGTCCAGCTAATATTTTCATTGGCTGGGTATCTGCCTTTCTTGGTCTTCCTTGGATATTCGGCACGGGTGTCTATCGTTGCGTCTACGCTTGTGTTATCTGTGTTAAGAAGTTCTTCGAAGTATTCTCTCCATCTGTCCAGAATTTTTTCCTCATCGGTCAAGGTGTTCCCATTTTTGGAGTTTATTTGTTTTAGTTTAACTTCGTTCTTGTTTCTAAACGTTTTTAATACTCTGAAGAATAATTTTTGGTTTTCGGTTCTGTTTACTTCCAACTTTCTGCCAAATTCTTCCCATGATGTTTGTTTAGCTTGCAGAATAATATTTTTGGTTTGTGTTCTCTGCTTTTTATAATTATTATATGATATGTTATCACGACGATGCACGTATATTTCCCAGAGTTTTTTCTTTTCTTTCACAGCTTTTTTTACGTTTTCATTCCACCATGAAGTTGATTACTTGCTAAATCCTACCCTTTTATAACCACATACAATTTTTGCTGCTCTTATCAGGCAATTCTTCAAGCGTATCCATCTCTCGTCTACATCTGTGCTCTCTTTGTTAAATTCTGTTTTTTCTAGTTCTGTTGCTAAGGCCTCCTGATATTTTAATCTGCTTTCAACACATCTCAATTGATTGATTCTTATTATTTCTTTGTCTATATGATTGCTATTTTCAGGCTCACTGTTTTTTTGTGGTTGAATTTAAAAGTGGATTCCACTAAGTAGTGATCACTTCCTATTTCAAATCCCCGTTTGACCCTTGTATCATTAATATTTCTTAAATAAAATTGACTTTTGGACTTCCATTATCTTTATTAACAAAAACACAAATTGTCACAACGTTCCGGTAGCTGATATCTGCTGCCGTCATCAGGTGAACTGATACTAACTAATTCCTAATATTCCGAGTCTTATATCTAGTGTTATGAGGGTGGTCCAGCGTGATTGGGAGTTCAAGTGTATCTGGTGATCCATGTTTGGTTGTTGTTTCCTGTGCAATGGACTGTGGCGGTTCTTCAATTGGTGGTTCCCTGGTTACAATCTTCAATGAAGTGTTTTGAGAAATGATCTTCCAAAGTGGTTTGATTTCTACACTGGCATAGCTGAAGACCTTTTCCCGGTTTATCATGATGTATGCGGCCTCTTTAAACTTTCGTTTGAAAGTATGATCCTCTTTGGAGATGATTTCCGCGTTGTCCCATTAAATTCTATGATGGTTTTCCCATGCGTGGTCTGCAATTCCGGATTTCGATGTTTCTCCTCTTGTTGTATGCCGTTTGTGTTCCTTCATCCTGATATCCAGTGGCCTCTTAGTTTCGCCTATGTTCACTTTCCCACATTCACAATCCACCTGGTAGATTCCTTTTTCAGATCCTGCTGATTTCGGAGGTGCTATGGAGGAGAGTAGGTTTTTCAGTGCTGTAGTATTTTGGAATCTGGTGGTAATTCCGTATTTTTCACCTGTTCTTCTAATGTTTTCTCAAAGACCGTTGATATACGGAATATATAATTCTTGTTTGGAGTCTTTCACGAAGCTGCTGCTGTTACCCGCTAGTGGTGACACAGTGGGTAGAAGATACTTCGCCAGGTTGTAACATGGATAACCCCTAGAGCTGATGATGGCTCTATTTTTAATAATCTTACATTTATGAAGTCCCAGTTTCTGATGTCCTTGACCATATTATTTTTAATTAGACAAGCTACCCCAGCCCTGGCTCTTTCTGATTCCCCTACTCCTCCATAAATCATTAGATGACCGTTATTAAACATCGTACTCCCTGTACCTTTTATTTTCGTTTCCGTTACGGCTAATACCGATAAACTAGATTTTTCGAAGATGTTGACTAATTCCTGTTCATTACTTCTTAGTCCATGCACGTTCCATGTTCCTATTTTCCACATTTTTTTTCTTTTTCGTGTCCTTGTTCCCGTTGCGGTCGTTGTTCCTCTTATCCATCCGGTTCCGAGTAACAGCTAGTTTTTTGTCTCTTTTAAACTATGGCTTTCTTTATTCCATTTCCATTCCTTACCGTTGATAATTAACTTCATGTAGCCCATTTTTGTTCTGTTTCCTGCAATTCTCTCCTCTTTTTCACGTTTTCTAATTTGGTTTTGTATTTCCATTTCATTTTTTGTTAGGTCGCTATTTATGAATATTTTTTCTTTATTGAAAGTTCGTAGTTTACTTTTGTTTTTGAGAATTTTTATTTTTTCCTCCATATTCTCTATTTCTATCATGTATGTTGTATTACCAATTTTTTTTGCGCTTCTTATATTTGTTTCAACTTTTAAAGCTTCATTTATGAAGATTTGTGTAGATTTAGTCAAGCTATAATTGTCAGTTGGCTCTATTAATTTTCCTGTCATTATCAGATTGTTTCTTTTCTTTTTCTATGTTTTCTAGTTTTTCGTTTAGATCTGCAATTTGTTTTTTCATTTCGTTATTTTCTTTTTGTAATTTTGTCATACTTTCTTCGTATTTTTCTTGACTACTTTTAATTTGCTTTATATCCTTCATCATTTCTTCCAGCATCTCTTTAAACTCGTCCATATTGTTGTTAATAGATGTTGTCTTCGTAGGCGATCTTTTCGTTACTTTGCTCCTCTTAGATCAAGGATGGGGAACCTTTTACCTGACGAGGGCCATTTAGATACTTATAATATCATTCGCGGGCCATACAAAATCATCTTAAAAATTTAGCCTCTTATGTTTGGTCAAACATTTAATTATTTAGCCACTAATGTAATGATTGCAACTACTTCTCTTTAGTAAGGCGTGTTAAGTTAGCTGGTATTGATAACATTACTACTCGCAACTGTTTCTCCTATATTTATTGAACTTTGAGTTTACCCTGCGGGCCACATGAAATGGTTTAGCGGGCCTAATAAGGCCCGCGGGCCGGAGGTTCCCCACCCCTGTCTTAGATGGTTCAGGGCTTTCTTCTTGTCGTCTTTTCTTATTATCCTCACTTGATGGGTCTTCACTAAATTAGGTTATGTTCTCTCTCTTACTCATACCAGGCGGCTGAGTACGTCCCTGTCCCACCTGTCTACGTGACTATTCACTGCGCTGCAGAGAGATTCAGCCCATCTTATCGAAGGTCACAGTTTTGACACTTGGATTTAATTTGGATTTTATCTCACTATTGGCACTTTTACAAAATTTTATCACTTGGAACATGAACACTAAGCTTTCATTTGAAATACACTAAACTGTAACACATTCATTTAAACATAGAAGTAGGCCGTATGGTCGAGGAATTATTATAATAAACGAAGAAAGAATTTGTGAAAAATTCATGGACCTCGCAGGGATTTGAACCCTGGACCTTCTCATATCTAGTGAGACGCTCTAACCAACTGAGCCACAAGATCCCGTCCCATTGAAGTCAATGAATCATTCACAAGTCTTTTTACAAATTTCGTTAACGAGTACACTATCCTAAACGGAATAGATGAATACTCAGCGCGAACAATGCGCTATATATATATATATAATTGTTGTGAAACAGCTAGCCTTCACTTTTTTAAACGTTGATAAGAATTATTTGCGACCAACCCGAACATATTTAAACATAGAAGTAGGCCGTATGGTCGAGGAATTATTATAATAAACGAAGAAAGAATTTGTGAAAAATTTATTTATTATAATAATTCCTCGACCATACGGCCTACTTCTATGTTTAAATATGTTCGGGTTGGTCGCAAATAATTCTTGGAAACGTATAACACATTCACTTTACTCGTAATTGATCATAAGATGAATTTAGTTACGGAGCGAATTTTAAATGTGCACCACGCACCAGGACCGGACATTTAGTTAGGTTCTATATTTTGAGAACCTCTGATATATATATTTTTTTGTTGATATCACCAATTTTATAATTCAAAATAGCACAATTTCGCTGATTTAAGTAATCTCGTGTCTCTTTAAATAAACAAGTTACCAATAGTAAGCAAGCTTATTGAAACACCCTATATATCCTCAATTTTTTTTACCTTTTTTAACATTCTATATATTCTAGTTATGAGATGAAAAATAAAATAATGTAAAAGCACCGGTGGTTGATATAGCACTAGTAGTTGCCACTTTGAGATTAAATGACAAAGAAATAAACAATATTGATTGTTTTTAATATTGATTTTGCTGTTAATATACTAATATAACCATATGAGTTGAAAATGAGTAACATTGGGTAATACCAAAACCATCACATTGTACAAAATTAGAGTTTCATTGAAGAATGGGAGTTTTTTATATCCGACTTGTTAATTGTTGTGTACATCCTTAAGAAATTAAGTTTATAAATATATTGTAATAAATCGTTAATAGTTTTTTCCGTCGACCGTTTATTAATAGGCTATCTTAATGTATAGAAAATCATTCATTAATGACCCCTATTAATGCATGATTTTTTTATTAATACACGATTTATTGGGTGCGTTCACCACATGGAACACAGCATGTATTGCTAAGTTGCTAAGTTGTAGCAAAAAGGTAGACAAAGTTAAAAGTCATGCTTTTGACACTTACTAGCTAGGTATATTCACGTAGCATACCTTTAAAATGAATTTGATAGGAATAAAATTCCTCAAATAACATAAAAAACAGCTTGTGTTGTCTAGCATTAAGTAAACTGAACGCACCCACTGAAAACAATTGATGACAAAACTTATTGATTTTCTGACGTAAAATTTGACGTTCGGTCAACCATTACTAACCTAAAAAAAATTGTCATGGAATAAAATTAGATTTTCCATTTAAGTAAGATACGGTCAACGAAAAAATATTGTAACTAACACGTGTGTTAATTGGCGATTAACACACTTGATAGTAAAATAACTATTAATTTTTGGCATTTTTTTATTAGTTGACACTCACTGGCAATAGCCTATATAGGGCATTTAAAAAAATATATTATAGCATTTCCCTTATTTGATTTCCCATAAATGTAGTTTCTTGTATATTTTAACCGAATTCCTGTATATTTTTAAGTTTGAAGAGAGAAAAAAGAAACATAAAAAACACTAAAATGCAAAAAAGAGAATTACTAAATTACTGCCACAACCGCACGCTTACGGCCGTGATAACCAGGTGAAGTGTGTATTCCAATATTCTGTGGCCTCTAATATGCGAGTCATATACTGCAGTAAGTTATTTCATAAAACATTAGATATACGAAATATTTTACAAGGTGTTTATTATTGGTACATGTATGTGTCAACTACTAAAAATTCGATAACTGGTAAATATCAATTACTAATACCTTTCATTTTCTTGTTTTGATAATTTTTTTATAAGATAATTAATTTTAATTGTTACTTTTTTAGGCATATTATTCGACGTCAATGAGTGCGAATAATTGCTTGTATTTTTGCTAAACATTAAATCATGTTTTTAAACAATATTAATGTTGCGTGATTAGAGATGTCGTAGTTTATATTTTATGACATATATTAATTTTGCACAAATGGAATTGTGCAACATGATTTCTTAAAGAATGGTATATGCTAACCAGTTGTTGCAAATTTGAAAAAATGTTTACAATCAATACTACAGAACAACGAAAAAACACATTTTACATAATATTCAACATAGAAGAACGTAGAAGCATAGTATCGCTTTCTTTCTTATACTCTCGTTTTTGAAATATTGTTCCTATTTTTAAAATTACATATGTAATTTACAAACTTCTAAACCAATTTTACGGAAACAAACTCCAAAAATGATCGCTATCGTTACTCTATTAGCTTTCCAGGTCGGGAGAGCCATGTAGCAGCAGTCTAGATAATAGGCGAGCCTGCTACATTACCCCCTTCCCAGGAAAAAAAAAACAAACGATTCAAGAGGATACAATAATAAATTAATTAATAGTAGTAGGATGACGCTTCTCTTCATTTATTCATATGGTACGGTGGTTGTTGTCATTGTTTCGAATATAACAAAGGCGTCTATTAATTGCAAGTGTGTCTGTTTTGCCCTGAACGTCTACTGTGAAGAATTTTTCATTTCTGTTGATAACTTTGTATGGTCCGTTGTAAGAGGGTTGTAAAGGTTTTTTAATGCCATCGAATGTAAACGTGAGATGTTTTGAAGAGGTCGGGGTGTACATAGTATTTTTTGTTTGATGGTTTAAGGAGGAACAGCTTTTAAATTAGTCATATTATGTTTTAGATTTTGTAGAAAGGAAGGTAAGTTTACTTTTTTATATTTTCTTCTATGCAATCAACTGTCAATTCACCTGGTAAATTTGTGCCGTAGACTAATTCTGCTGGGCTACAACCAAGCGTTTCCTTGAAGGCAGCCCGGAGACCTAGTAATACCAGAGGTAGATTCTTTTACCAATCACTAGGATTATTGCAAGATTTTAAGGAAGCCTTAAGTTGTCTGTGAAACCTTTCTACTAAACCGTTTGATTCAGGGTGGCACGCTGTAGTTCTGATTCTTTTTGCATTTAATTGTAATAAAAACTCTTTAAAAAAATGTGATTCGAACTGTGCCCCTCTGTCAGTTGTAACTTGTATGGGTACTCCAAATCTAGAAACCCAACCATTCATAAAGACATGTGTGATCGTTTCAACTTTAGTATCTCTGAGAGGTATAACCTCGGCCCAACGTGTAAAACGGTCTATGCAGGTTAATAAATATGAATTATCATTTGATGTAGGTAGGGGGCCCACCAAATCTAAATGAATAATTTTGAAACGCCTGAATGGTAAAGAAAAATTTCCTGTCGGTGAAGAAGTGTGTTTGGAAACTTTACAACATTGACATTTATTGCACATTTTAGTCCATTTTTGGATATCTGTGTTCAGATTTTTCCAAACAAATTTTGAAGAGATTAGTTTTTTGGTGGCTGTTATTCCTGGGTGTGAAATATTATGAAAATGATTAAAGATTTGTTTTCTAAATTGTGGTGGTATATATGGTGTAGGTTTTTTCGTTGAAATATCACAAACAATTTTATAGTCAGTATCAGGGATTATTATTTGTTTGAAAATGAGTGAGTGAGAGTTGGTGTTTTCTAAAATTTGCAATTCTTCATCATGAGCTTGAGCCATTGCAATTTTCTTATGGTCGATGTGTTCTAATTTAGACAGTGGATTAATACAAATTCTAGATAATGCATCCGCCACTGGGTTATTTTTTCCGGATACATGACGTATGTCATTTGTAAACTGAAGTATGTAATCCAAATGTCTGATTTCTCTTGGTGAATAGGTGTCATTATTTTTTCGAATAGAAAATGTCAAGGCTTTGTGATCTGATAAAATGTGAAACTCTCGGCCTGTAAGACTAGGTCACCACACAATTGAGGTCATTACACTCAGTAGTAGTAATCACTAATATTGCAGAATAAGCAATATGGAGCAATTATAATATTGTTTCTTTATTTGGTAATTAGGTGACACCTCAATTGTTTGTTGACTTAGCATTACAGTAATATAAAAGACTGTATGGACGATGGGAAGACGGAGTCCGGTAAGAGTCCATCGAGAGGTCCATCAAGAGAGAGACTAGAAGAATACCATTCATCCATACAGTCGGATCCATCATTTGTAAATATATCAACTCATCTTTATACTAGTCAATAAACTTAGTTATAATAAATCATTATTATTATTTCGAACCTTTACTCTTCAGCAACGTCACAACGGTAAGAACATTTATTATTACTTATTATATTTTTGGCGATTACTAAATTGTACCTCCAGTCTGGCAAGAACCCATCTTAAATATTATTTGTTAATTCGCCTCATAAAGGCGGGTTACAAATTGGTGGCAGCGGTTTTGGGGTAGTTTGCCAGCCCAGAGTGGCTAATATATTTGGTCCACTCGCGGAGTACGATTTGGTAACAAAATTATTTTTTAAATTAAATAAACATGCCAGCGGGCAGTATTGTGGGTAGTAGCCCGGCGGGTAGTTCAAATAAATTAAATCTGCCAAACTGCCAACAACGATTAAGTCAGAAGCAGAAATTTTATCGTTAAAAGGTGCTGTAATAGCAGAAATACCAGAATTTAATGGTGACAATGTAGAAGAATTTTTTAGCAAAGTACTAGTAAGAACAAGTATTATAAAGTTTGATGACAGAGATACAGTAGACCTGGTTCGTACAAAATTAAATGGGGATGCTTTAAAATTTTATTGGCAAACTAGAGAATTACGTCTTGTAACTATATCATTTGCAGAATTTAGACAAAAATTTATAAAAAGATTTGCTAAACGTAGATATGAAGACCAAATTAACAGAGAATTTTGGAATTGTACACAAAATGTAGGGGAATCAGTACAAAATTTTGCAGAACGTTTAAGGGATCTAAAGGTAGAATTATTAAATATAGAATGTGCGAATGAAAGTTATATAGATTATCAAATTTTATCTCGATTTAAAGAAGGCCTGAGAGCAGAAATTAAAGAATGTATTAAGGTAATACTGAACTGTCGGACCGACATAACATTTGAAGAAACTGTTGAATTGGCAGAACAGGAGGAATGGGAATTGGAAATGGAAAAAAATAATTGTTCAGATATAGGGACTGTAAGTAAAAATTCAAATCAATCGGTATATACAAAAATAAACGATGTTTGTAAAAATACGGAACGGGATTATAGGATAAAATTTCCGCGTAAAGATTGGGCGAAAAAAGGGCACTATACAAAGTATTGTAAAACATGTACTAATCAGAAGCGAAGTCGAAATCATAGCAGGTACAGAGGTCCACCAGGAGGCAATCGTTACAACGCCAACAGCGCAACGGCGGGTTACAGGCACAACAAGGACATTCATAGGACGAAGGAAGGACGAAGACCCCAGCATTTAAACAGGAACTACCTCTCGCGAGTGCTCCGTCTCGGGAGGTATCAGTAAGAAATAAAATTTTCAAAATTAATAATATTCGAACATTGGAAGATTTAAATAGAGACGATCCAAATTTTATTTTAGTCAAAATTAGAGATATTTCAGTAAAATTATTAATAGATTCGGGATCAAGAGTATCAATTCTTAAAAAGAGATTTGCTAAGGGGCATTTGATTACAAAAGGAGATGTTGGGCGATTAAAATCTATATCAGGCGCACCAGTATCATATTACGGCACAAGTAAATTATAATATGAATGTCAAAATTCTAGTTTTCGCCTTAAAACATTTATTTGCTCAGATGATTTAGATTTGGATGCCGACGGTTTATTGGGTAGAGATTTTATACGTAAATTTGATGTGCACATATCAAGAGAGGAGGTTCGTTTTAAAACATATGCCTAAAACTGCTGAGCAATCACGACTTAGAAAACATGGACACCGTAGCACTCAACGTCGTAAATTGCGAAACACGAACCAATGACGTCAGCGGGGCAGGTCAAGAGGCAGTACTGCAAAATAAGCAAAACAATGTACAGGCACGTACTCAGAAGGCAACCATCACAATTCAAGATAGGGACACAGAAGTTCAAAATACGGGGAATGGCTTCCTCAATCAAGAAGAATCAGTCACACAAACCAGTGGATTGGTTAGATTGAAGAGCGCCGTGAAGATTCCTCCAAATTGTGAATTCGTGTGTACAGCAGTCCAGGATCTGATCAATCCAGGGCAAGACATTGTGGTTGAACCTGAAGAACTGAAGACCCATGGGGTTATGGCAGCAAGAGTCATAACAAAAGCAGAAAAAGAGGTACCGGTGAAGTTGATGAACTTCACAAATCAAGAGCTTCTATTAGGGAAGAATATGGTAATCGGCAAATCGACCGTACTTGAGAAGGGAAGCGCTGGAAGTCTACAGGCTCCAAACGAGCAGCATTCGCCGACCACGTCAAAAGAACCAGTCGGGACAGCTGTAGTCGGAAAAAGGAAGAAATCTCAAGGGGTGAGCGCTGGAAATAAACAGGCTCAAAACGAGCAGCATTCGTCGACCACGTCAAGAGGACCAGTCGAGACAGCTGTAGTCGGAAAGAGGAAGAATTCTCAAGGGAAGAGCGCAGGAAACCAACGGGCTCAGAAAAGTGAAAAAGTACAGTATTCCACGTCATCTGGACCACAATACCAGAAAGACGGGACAGCTGGAAACAGCAGAATTGCAACGCATAATTCGCAAGTTAAGAGCGCTGGAAATCGACAGGCTCAACAGAAGAAAGGACAGCACAGGTCCATTGAAGGAAGAAGTCCACAAGCTGGAAAAGTGACGGCAGCTGAGAATAAGAGGCAACAGGCCGTATGCACTGTAAGAGTTCAAGGAAACAGGTGCATTGAAGAGCAATTCAACTTGGAATATTTACCGGAAGAGGTAAAAAGTAAATTATTGAATTTATTGGTGGAATATGAAGACATTTTTCAATGGGAGGATACTAAGCTAGGGTGCACACATAAAGTGAAACACAGAATAATCACTGAAGATGTACCGCCTATAGCTAAAGCACCGTATCGAGTTCCTCACAGCCAACAAGAACCATTGACTAATGAATTAAAGAAAATGCGTGAAGCAGGGGTAATAGAACCATCCGATTCACCATGGTCAGCACCAGTGGTCATCGTACCAAAGAAATCCGAAAACGGAGAAGAAAAAATAAGGGTGTGTATCGACTTCAGGGGTCTAAACAAAGTGACAAAGAAGGATTACTTCCCTGTAGCCAACATGCAAGAAACCCTGAACCAGTTGGGGAATGCAAATCTATTCACTACCCTAGATTTAGCATCCGGCTACTGGCAAGTGCAACTAGATGACCAAGATAGAGAGAAGACAGCATTCACGACAAATGGAGAGCATTATCAATTCACAAAGATGCCGTTTGGACTCGTAAACGCACCAAGCACATTTCAACGACTCATGAACAGTGTGTTATCTGGGTTAAGAGGAGAACAATGCCTAGTATACCTGGATGACGTCATCGTGTTCAATGGGAATGGAGCGGACAATCATCTCAAACGACTCACGGAGGTTTTCAAGAGACTAAGACAGGCGAACCTTAAATTGCAACCCAGTAAATGCAATTTTTTTGAAGACTGAAACGAAGTATTTAGGACACATCATAAATGGTGAGGGTGTTAAACCGGATCCAGGAAAAATTACAGTCATTCAAAATTATCCAAAACCAAAATCAGTCAAGGAGATTAGGGCGTTCTGCGGCCTAATAGGATTTTATAGAAGATTTATACAGGATTTCGCAAAAACATCAAAACCTCTCACAAAATTGACACAAAAAAGTGAGCCATTCATCTGGACCGAAGACTGCGAAAAAGCATTCAAATCATTAAGGAATGCACTCTGTTCCGAGTCAGTCTTAGCCCATCCAGATTTCACCAAGGAATTCATCTTGTTAACCGATGCCAGCGGTAAAGCTATAAGTGCCATATTGAGTCAAAAATGCAATGGATACGAGAGGCCAATAGCTTTTGCAAGTCGTCAGTTAAACAAAGCTGAAGTAAATTACACTACCACCGAACAAGAATGTCTTGCAATAATTTGGGGTGTAAAATACTATCGATGCTACGTGTATGGAAGAAAATTCACAATAATAACTGACCATCAACCACTGAAATGGCTATTTTTGATCAGCAATCCACAATCACGTTTGGCAAGATGGACGCTTACTCTCCAAGAATACGAGTACAAGATTGAACATAGAGCGGGGAAGAAGCATGTGAACGCAGACGTACTCTCAAGAATACCAATTAATGCTGTAGAAGTTGAAGGAACATATGAACCAATATGGGATAGACACATGATAGCAAATAAACAAAGCCAGGATGCCGCAGTGCAACAGCTCGCCAGTAAAGAAGGGTATTTCACGGATGACGAAGGGTTAATCTTCAAAGAAAAATCAAATAATGAACGTCATCATCAACTCGTAGTACCAGTATCCATGAAATTCAAGGTAATGCACGATTACCACAACCTACCGTATGCGGGACATCAGGGGTTCGAGAAGACATACAGCCGAATCAAGGAAAATTTTTTTTGGAAAGCAATGGCTAATGACATTGAAGACTATTGCAAGAAATGTCATCCATGCAATCAGAGGAAAACGTCACCGCATCACAAGCCTGTGCCACTTTAAAAGTTCAATGAAGTTAGAAGGCCAATGGAAAGGGTCTCAATGGATATTGTCGGTCCATTAACAACAAGCATGAGAGGGAACAAATACATCTTAACCTTCCAGGACCACTTCACGAAATATCCAGAAGCATTCGCTATACCGGACCAAAAGGCATCAACAATTTCGAAAATATTGTCACAAGAAATCATCTCAAGACACGGGGCTCCAAGACAACTGCTGACAGACCAAGGCGCAAATTTCACTTCTGAAGTTTTTAGAGAAGTTTGTAAAATATTTGGCGTAGAAAAATTACAAATAACGGCATACCGACCACAAACGAATGGGATGATAGAGCGAAGTCATCGCGTCTTCAAGGACATTCTATCTCATTTCGTGAATCGAGATCAAACCGATTGGGATGAGTGGCTACCATATGTGTTATTGGCATACAGAAGTAGTGTACACAGCAGTATAAACGAAACTCCATTTTTCTTAATGCATGGTCGTGACCTAGAGTTACCTTATGACGATATAACCAGACCACAATGTCTACGGTATGATTATGCAGATAACTATGCGTCCGAATTAAAACAACGATTACAAATTGCTTTCAACACAGTAAAGCAAAACATCAACAAGGCAACAGAGAAAACGCATAAACAATTTAACAAAAACACCAAGTCAGCAGTCTACAAAATCGGTGACGCAGTATACTTGCATAACCCAGCAATACACGCAGGTACGTCACGAAAACTACACAAGCCATGGACATGACCGTACTTCATAACGGAAATATTGGGACCCGTGACATATAAAATTAAACAACAGAAGTCTGAAAAAATTCAAACGGTGCATGTCAACCGTTTAAAACCATTTAGAGATGAGAGCCTTTTGGATCAAGAAGATAAGAGCGAAGAAACAAGTACATCAAAAGATGAAGAAATGGCCAGCACAGAGGAGCGAAATAAAAATGAAATAGACTCAGAGATGATACATAGGATAACTCAGGACAGTTTATTAATGGATGCATTGATACGACAGCGACAAACAGATACTACCACCACTCCCACTGTAGTAGCACCGTACCATACTCGTAGTAAAGGACCAGCACCACGGCACTCATGGATTATGCGTTAGTTAGTGTTCAATACCAGGAACCAAATAAACGGACTAGAGATCTGTACACGGATCCAAGAAAGTAAGGAAAATAATATGTGTATGTAATTGATTCTCCATTTTAAGTCTGTAAGTAATTTAAAAAACATTCATAACATATTCAAAATTATTAAATATTATCATTTTTTTTTCTTTTCACTTCTCTCATTGTAAATTGCTTTGAACTTCAATTAGCAACTTATTTGTGGGATGTGCTAGCCATACCATTAATAAGAATTGCAGGAATACGTTATAGATGGTAAATATAGAAAACAAGATTTAGAATATTTTGTGTGTTATATGGAAAATCAATCAGTTAGAAATATGGTATTTAAAAATGTGTGTATGTAAGTGTTGATCTTAAGAGTGAAAGAACAACCGCCAGTGCCATGCATGTTGAGGAAACCGCATCAAACCACAGGAAGCAGATGAACCATCCAAGGGATAACGACCGGCCAATCGTCTCCCCTCAAACTCATCTACAGCCATGGATACACCATCCAGCACAAGACCAGTGGTATGCAGTAATTTTCCCCATCAAACATGACATGCTATAAAATATTGTGAATATAGAGACTTTAAGTGTGATCATTGTGCTCCTCCGGAAGCAAATTTTTAAAGAAGGGAGGTATGTAAGACTAGGTCACCACACAATTGAGGTCATCATAACTCAGTAGTAGTAATCACCAATATTGCAGAATAAGCAATCTTAATATTGTTTCTTTATTTGGTAATTAGGTGACACCTCAATTGTTTGTTGACTTAGCATTACAGTAATATAAAAGACTGTATGGACGATGGGAAGACAGAGTCCGGTGAGAGTCCATCGAGGGTTCCATTAAGAGAGACACCAGAAGAAGAACATTCCTCCATACAGTCGGATCCATCATTTGTAAATATATCAACTCATCTTTATACTAGTCAATAAACTTAGTTATAATAAATCATTATTATTATTTCGAACCTTTATTCTTCTACGAGCAAGAACCCATCTTAAATATTATTTGTTAATTCGCCTCATAAAGGCGGGTTACAGGCCTTCTAAGAAATATTGAAATTTTTTGATTGCAGAATAAATTGCTAGAAGTTCCTTACCGAAAGTACTATATTTTTGTTCTGTGACAGAGAAACTTTTGGAAAAGAAAGCTAGGGGGTGCCAGGAATTTTTATGAAATTGTTGGAGTACAGCCCCCATACCCGTGTCTGACGCACCTACTATGATATTTGTTGGTGCTGAGTGTCTGGGAAATGTCAATTTTATATAGTTTACCAACGCTACTTTTAAATCCTCAAATGATTTAATAGCTTTATTGTCCAAGATCAATTTTTTGGTGTTTTTAGAATTATTTTTGTCAATAAAATTGTTTAATGGTTGCGATATGATCGCACAATGCGGTATAAATATGTGGTAAAAATTTATAAGACCCAAAAATTCTCTTAACTGTTTTTGAGTGGTGGGCAAAGGAAAAAGTCGTATAGCTTCAATTTTGCTTGGTAAAGGTGCGAAACCTGTTAGCTGATTTGGTGTCCTAAAAATTGTAATTCCTCCTGACCAAATAAACATTTTTTGGGATTGATGAGAATACCGTATTGCTCGAGCCGAACTAATATTTGTCGTAAATGTATCACATGCTCATTAGGCGTTTTACTAGCGATTAGTAAATCATCCAAATAAGCAAAACAGAAATCTAAACCTCTAATTACTTCAAATCGTAGAAAATGGGCTATAGTAGGTCGAGGAGAAATTAAATAAACGAAGAAAGAAATTGTGAAAAATTCATGGACCTCGCTGGGATTTGAACCCAGGGCCTTCCTATATCTAGTAGGACGCTCTAACCAACTGAGCCACAAGATCCCATTGAAGTCAATGAATCTTTCACAAGTCTTTTTACAAATCGTAACGAGTACACTCTTCTAAATGGAGAGCTGAATACTCAGCGCGAACAATGCGCATATATACAAATTATTGTGAACTTTAAGCCGTCACATATACGTAGATTATAATTATTGTGGACCCCACTAAATGTTTAAATCGTAGAAAATGGGCTATAGTAGGTCGAGGAGAAATTAAATAAACGAAGAAAGAAATTGTGAAAAATTCATGGACCTCGCTGGGATTTGAACCCAGGGCCTTCCTATATCTAGTAGGACGCTCTAACCAACTGAGCCACAAGATCCCATTGAAGTCAATGAATCTTTCACAAGTCTTTTTACAAATCGTAACGAGTACACTCTTCTAAATGGAGAGCTGAATACTCAGCGCGAACAATGCGCATATATACAAATTATTGTGAACTTTAAGCCGTCACATATACGTAGATTATAATTATTGTGGACCCCACTAAATGTTTAAATCGTAGAAAATGGGCTATAGTAGGTCGAGGAGAAATTAAATAAACGAAGAAAGAAATTGTGAAAAATTCATGGACCTCGCTGGGATTTGAACCCAGGGCCTTCCTATATCTAGTAGGACGCTCTAACCAACTGAGCCACAAGATCCCATTGAAGTCAATGAATCTTTCACAAGTCTTTTTACAAATCGTAACGAGTACACTCTTCTAAATGGAGAGCTGAATACTCAGCGCGAACAATGCGCATATATACAAATTATTGTGAACTTTAAGCCGTCACATATACGTAGATTATAATTATTGTGGACCCCACTAAATGTTTAAATCGTAGAAAATGGGCTATAGTAGGTCGAGGAGAAATTAAATAAACGAAGAAAGAAATTGTGAAAAATTCATGGACCTCGCTGGGATTTGAACCCAGGGCCTTCCTATATCTAGTAGGACGCTCTAACCAACTGAGCCACAAGATCCCATTGAAGTCAATGAATCTTTCACAAGTCTTTTTACAAATCGTAACGAGTACACTCTTCTAAATGGAGAGCTGAATACTCAGCGCGAACAATGCGCATATATACAAATTATTGTGAACTTTAAGCCGTCACATATACGTAGATTATAATTATTGTGGACCCCACTAAATGTTTAAATCGTAGAAAATGGGCTATAGTAGGTCGAGGAGAAATTAAATAAACGAAGAAAGAAATTGTGAAAAATTCATGGACCTCGCTGGGATTTGAACCCAGGGCCTTCCTATATCTAGTAGGACGCTCTAACCAACTGAGCCACAAGATCCCATTGAAGTCAATGAATCTTTCACAAGTCTTTTTACAAATCGTAACGAGTACACTCTTCTAAATGGAGAGCTGAATACTCAGCGCGAACAATGCGCATATATACAAATTATTGTGAACTTTAAGCCGTCACATATACGTAGATTATAATTATTGTGGACCCCACTAAATGTTTAAATCGTAGAAAATGGGCTATAGTAGGTCGAGGAGAAATTAAATAAACGAAGAAAGAAATTGTGAAAAATTCATGGACCTCGCTGGGATTTGAACCCAGGGCCTTCCTATATCTAGTAGGACGCTCTAACCAACTGAGCCACAAGATCCCATTGAAGTCAATGAATCTTTCACAAGTCTTTTTACAAATCGTAACGAGTACACTCTTCTAAATGGAGAGCTGAATACTCAGCGCGAACAATGCGCATATATACAAATTATTGTGAACTTTAAGCCGTCACATATACGTAGATTATAATTATTGTGGACCCCACTAAATGTTTAAATCGTAGAAAATGGGCTATAGTAGGTCGAGGAGAAATTAAATAAACGAAGAAAGAAATTGTGAAAAATTCATGGACCTCGCTGGGATTTGAACCCAGGGCCTTCCTATATCTAGTAGGACGCTCTAACCAACTGAGCCACAAGATCCCATTGAAGTCAATGAATCTTTCACAAGTCTTTTTACAAATCGTAACGAGTACACTCTTCTAAATGGAGAGCTGAATACTCAGCGCGAACAATGCGCATATATACAAATTATTGTGAACTTTAAGCCGTCACATATACGTAGATTATAATTATTGTGGACCCCACTAAATGTTTAAATCGTAGAAAATGGGCTATAGTAGGTCGAGGAGAAATTAAATAAACGAAGAAAGAAATTGTGAAAAATTCATGGACCTCGCTGGGATTTGAACCCAGGGCCTTCCTATATCTAGTAGGACGCTCTAACCAACTGAGCCACAAGATCCCATTGAAGTCAATGAATCTTTCACAAGTCTTTTTACAAATCGTAACGAGTACACTCTTCTAAATGGAGAGCTGAATACTCAGCGCGAACAATGCGCATATATACAAATTATTGTGAACTTTAAGCCGTCACATATACGTAGATTATAATTATTGTGGACCCCACTAAATGTTTAAATCGTAGAAAATGGGCTATAGTAGGTCGAGGAGAAATTAAATAAACGAAGAAAGAAATTGTGTTCTTTCTTCGTTTATTTAATTTCTCCTCGACCTACTATAGCCCATTTTCTACGATTTAAACATTTAGTGGGGTCCACAATAATTATAATCTACGTATATGTGACGGCTTAAAGTTCACAATAATTTGTATATATGCGCATTGTTCGCGCTGAGTATTCAGCTCTCCATTTAGAAGAGTGTACTCGTTACGATTTGTAAAAAGACTTGTGAAAGATTCATTGACTTCAATGGGATCTTGTGGCTCAGTTGGTTAGAGCGTCCTACTAGATATAGGAAGGCCCTGGGTTCAAATCCCAGCGAGGTCCATGAATTTTTCACAATTTCTTTCTTCGTTTATTTAATTTCTCCTCGACCTACTATAGCCCATTTTCTACGATTTAAACATTTAGTGGGGTCCACAATAATTATAATCTACGTATATGTGACGGCTTAAAGTTCACAATAATTTGTATATATGCGCATTGTTCGCGCTGAGTATTCAGCTCTCCATTTAGAAGAGTGTACTCGTTACGATTTGTAAAAAGACTTGTGAAAGATTCATTGACTTCAATGGGATCTTGTGGCTCAGTTGGTTAGAGCGTCCTACTAGATATAGGAAGGCCCTGGGTTCAAATCCCAGCGAGGTCCATGAATTTTTCACAATTTCTTTCTTCGTTTATTTAATTTCTCCTCGACCTACTATAGCCCATTTTCTACGATTTAAACATTTAGTGGGGTCCACAATAATTATAATCTACGTATATGTGACGGCTTAAAGTTCACAATAATTTGTATATATGCGCATTGTTCGCGCTGAGTATTCAGCTCTCCATTTAGAAGAGTGTACTCGTTACGATTTGTAAAAAGACTTGTGAAAGATTCATTGACTTCAATGGGATCTTGTGGCTCAGTTGGTTAGAGCGTCCTACTAGATATAGGAAGGCCCTGGGTTCAAATCCCAGCGAGGTCCATGAATTTTTCACAATTTCTTTCTTCGTTTATTTAATTTCTCCTCGACCTACTATAGCCCATTTTCTACGATTTAAACATTTAGTGGGGTCCACAATAATTATAATCTACGTATATGTGACGGCTTAAAGTTCACAATAATTTGTATATATGCGCATTGTTCGCGCTGAGTATTCAGCTCTCCATTTAGAAGAGTGTACTCGTTACGATTTGTAAAAAGACTTGTGAAAGATTCATTGACTTCAATGGGATCTTGTGGCTCAGTTGGTTAGAGCGTCCTACTAGATATAGGAAGGCCCTGGGTTCAAATCCCAGCGAGGTCCATGAATTTTTCACAATTTCTTTCTTCGTTTATTTAATTTCTCCTCGACCTACTATAGCCCATTTTCTACGATTTAAACATTTAGTGGGGTCCACAATAATTATAATCTACGTATATGTGACGGCTTAAAGTTCACAATAATTTGTATATATGCGCATTGTTCGCGCTGAGTATTCAGCTCTCCATTTAGAAGAGTGTACTCGTTACGATTTGTAAAAAGACTTGTGAAAGATTCATTGACTTCAATGGGATCTTGTGGCTCAGTTGGTTAGAGCGTCCTACTAGATATAGGAAGGCCCTGGGTTCAAATCCCAGCGAGGTCCATGAATTTTTCACAATTTCTTTCTTCGTTTATTTAATTTCTCCTCGACCTACTATAGCCCATTTTCTACGATTTAAACATTTAGTGGGGTCCACAATAATTATAATCTACGTATATGTGACGGCTTAAAGTTCACAATAATTTGTATATATGCGCATTGTTCGCGCTGAGTATTCAGCTCTCCATTTAGAAGAGTGTACTCGTTACGATTTGTAAAAAGACTTGTGAAAGATTCATTGACTTCAATGGGATCTTGTGGCTCAGTTGGTTAGAGCGTCCTACTAGATATAGGAAGGCCCTGGGTTCAAATCCCAGCGAGGTCCATGAATTTTTCACAATTTCTTTCTTCGTTTATTTAATTTCTCCTCGACCTACTATAGCCCATTTTCTACGATTTAAACATTTAGTGGGGTCCACAATAATTATAATCTACGTATATGTGACGGCTTAAAGTTCACAATAATTTGTATATATGCGCATTGTTCGCGCTGAGTATTCAGCTCTCCATTTAGAAGAGTGTACTCGTTACGATTTGTAAAAAGACTTGTGAAAGATTCATTGACTTCAATGGGATCTTGTGGCTCAGTTGGTTAGAGCGTCCTACTAGATATAGGAAGGCCCTGGGTTCAAATCCCAGCGAGGTCCATGAATTTTTCACAATTTCTTTCTTCGTTTATTTAATTTCTCCTCGACCTACTATAGTCCATTTTCTACGATTTAAACATTTAGTGGGGTCCACAATAATTATAATCTACGTATATGTGACGGCTTAAAGTTCACAATAATTTGTATATATGCGCATTGTTCGCGCTGAGTATTCAGCTCTCCATTTAGAAGAGTGTACTCGTTACGATTTGTAAAAAGACTTGTGAAAGATTCATTGACTTCAATGGGATCTTGTGGCTCAGTTGGTTAGAGCGTCCTACTAGATATAGGAAGGCCCTGGGTTCAAATCCCAGCGAGGTCCATGAATTTTTCACAATTTCTTTCTTCGTTTATTTAATTTCTCCTCGACCTACTATAGCCCATTTTCTACGATTTAAACATTTAGTGGGGTCCACAATAATTATAATCTACGTATATGTGACGGCTTAAAGTTCACAATAATTTGTATATATGCGCATTGTTCGCGCTGAGTATTCAGCTCTCCATTTAGAAGAGTGTACTCGTTACGATTTGTAAAAAGACTTGTGAAAGATTCATTGACTTCAATGGGATCTTGTGGCTCAGTTGGTTAGAGCGTCCTACTAGATATAGGAAGGCCCTGGGTTCAAATCCCAGCGAGGTCCATGAATTTTTCACAATTTCTTTCTTCGTTTATTTAATTTCTCCTCGACCTACTATAGCCCATTTTCTACGATTTAAACATTTAGTGGGGTCCACAATAATTATAATCTACGTATATGTGACGGCTTAAAGTTCACAATAATTTGTATATATGCGCATTGTTCGCGCTGAGTATTCAGCTCTCCATTTAGAAGAGTGTACTCGTTACGATTTGTAAAAAGACTTGTGAAAGATTCATTGACTTCAATGGGATCTTGTGGCTCAGTTGGTTAGAGCGTCCTACTAGATATAGGAAGGCCCTGGGTTCAAATCCCAGCGAGGTCCATGAATTTTTCACAATTTCTTTCTTCGTTTATTTAATTTCTACTCGACCTACTATAGTCCATTTTCTACGATTTAAACATTTAGTGGGGTCCACAATAATTATAATCTACGTATATGTGACGGCTTAAAGTTCACAATAATTTGTATATATGCGCATTGTTCGCGCTGAGTATTCAGCTCTCCATTTAGAAGAGTGTACTCGTTACGATTTGTAAAAAGACTTGTGAAAGATTCATTGACTTCAATGGGATCTTGTGGCTCAGTTGGTTAGAGCGTCCTACTAGATATAGGAAGGCCCTGGGTTCAAATCCCAGCGAGGTCCATGAATTTTTCACAATTTCTTTCTTCGTTTATTTAATTTCTCCTCGACCTACTATAGCCCATTTTCTACGATTTAAACATTTAGTGGGGTCCACAATAATTATAATCTACGTATATGTGACGGCTTAAAGTTCACAATAATTTGTATATATGCGCATTGTTCGCGCTGAGTATTCAGCTCTCCATTTAGAAGAGTGTACTCGTTACGATTTGTAAAAAGACTTGTGAAAGATTCATTGACTTCAATGGGATCTTGTGGCTCAGTTGGTTAGAGCGTCCTACTAGATATAGGAAAGCCCTGGGTTCAAATCCCAGCGAGGTCCATGAATTTTTCACAATTTCTTTCTTCGTTTATTTAATTTCTCCTCGACCTACTATAGCCCATTTTCTACGATTTAAACATTTAGTGGGGTCCACAATAATTATAATCTACGTATATGTGACGGCTTAAAGTTCACAATAATTTGTATATATGCGCATTGTTCGCGCTGAGTATTCAGCTCTCCATTTAGAAGAGTGTACTCGTTACGATTTGTAAAAAGACTTGTGAAAGATTCATTGACTTCAATGGGATCTTGTGGCTCAGTTGGTTAGAGCGTCCTACTAGATATAGGAAGGCCCTGGGTTCAAATCCCAGCGAGGTCCATGAATTTTTCACAATTTCTTTCTTCGTTTATTTAATTTCTCCTCGACCTACTATAGCCCATTTTCTACGATTTAAACATTTAGTGGGGTCCACAATAATTATAATCTACGTATATGTGACGGCTTAAAGTTCACAATAATTTGTATATATGCGCATTGTTCGCGCTGAGTATTCAGCTCTCCATTTAGAAGAGTGTACTCGTTACGATTTGTAAAAAGACTTGTGAAAGATTCATTGACTTCAATGGGATCTTGTGGCTCAGTTGGTTAGAGCGTCCTACTAGATATAGGAAGGCCCTGGGTTCAAATCCCAGCGAGGTCCATGAATTTTTCACAATTTCTTTCTTCGTTTATTTAATTTCTCCTCGACCTACTATAGCCCATTTTCTACGATTTAAACATTTAGTGGGGTCCACAATAATTATAATCTACGTATATGTGACGGCTTAAAGTTCACAATAATTTGTATATATGCGCATTGTTCGCGCTGAGTATTCAGCTCTCCATTTAGAAGAGTGTACTCGTTACGATTTGTAAAAAGACTTGTGAAAGATTCATTGACTTCAATGGGATCTTGTGGCTCAGTTGGTTAGAGCGTCCTACTAGATATAGGAAGGCCCTGGGTTCAAATCCCAGCGAGGTCCATGAATTTTTCACAATTTCTTTCTTCGTTTATTTAATTTCTCCTCGACCTACTATAGCCCATTTTCTACGATTTAAACATTTAGTGGGGTCCACAATAATTATAATCTACGTATATGTGACGGCTTAAAGTTCACAATAATTTGTATATATGCGCATTGTTCGCGCTGAGTATTCAGCTCTCCATTTAGAAGAGTGTACTCGTTACGATTTGTAAAAAGACTTGTGAAAGATTCATTGACTTCAATGGGATCTTGTGGCTCAGTTGGTTAGAGCGTCCTACTAGATATAGGAAGGCCCTGGGTTCAAATCCCAGCGAGGTCCATGAATTTTTCACAATTTCTTTCTTCGTTTATTTAATTTCTCCTCGACCTACTATAGCCCATTTTCTACGATTTAAACATTTAGTGGGGTCCACAATAATTATAATCTACGTATATGTGACGGCTTAAAGTTCACAATAATTTGTATATATGCGCATTGTTCGCGCTGAGTATTCAGCTCTCCATTTAGAAGAGTGTACTCGTTACGATTTGTAAAAAGACTTGTGAAAGATTCATTGACTTCAATGGGATCTTGTGGCTCAGTTGGTTAGAGCGTCCTACTAGATATAGGAAGGCCCTGGGTTCAAATCCCAGCGAGGTCCATGAATTTTTCACAATTTCTTTCTTCGTTTATTTAATTTCTCCTCGACCTACTATAGCCCATTTTCTACGATTTAAACATTTAGTGGGGTCCACAATAATTATAATCTACGTATATGTGACGGCTTAAAGTTCACAATAATTTGTATATATGCGCATTGTTCGCGCTGAGTATTCAGCTCTCCATTTAGAAGAGTGTACTCGTTACGATTTGTAAAAAGACTTGTGAAAGATTCATTGACTTCAATGGGATCTTGTGGCTCAGTTGATTAGAGCGTCCTACTAGATATAGGAAGGCCCTGGGTTCAAATCCCAGCGAGGTCCATGAATTTTTCACAATTTCTTTCTTCGTTTATTTAATTTCTCCTCGACCTACTATAGCCCATTTTCTACGATTTAAACATTTAGTGGGGTCCACAATAATTATAATCTACGTATATGTGACGGCTTAAAGTTCACAATAATTTGTATATATGCGCATTGTTCGCGCTGAGTATTCAGCTCTCCATTTAGAAGAGTGTACTCGTTACGATTTGTAAAAAGACTTGTGAAAGATTCATTGACTTCAATGGGATCTTGTGGCTCAGTTGGTTAGAGCGTCCTACTAGATATAGGAAGGCCCTGGGTTCAAATCCCAGCGAGGTCCATGAATTTTTCACAATTTCTTTCTTCGTTTATTTAATTTCTCCTCGACCTACTATAGCCCATTTTCTACGATTTAAACATTTAGTGGGGTCCACAATAATTATAATCTACGTATATGTGACGGCTTAAAGTTCACAATAATTTGTATATATGCGCATTGTTCGCGCTGAGTATTCAGCTCTCCATTTAGAAGAGTGTACTCGTTACGATTTGTAAAAAGACTTGTGAAAGATTCATTGACTTCAATGGGATCTTGTGGCTCAGTTGGTTAGAGCGTCCTACTAGATATAGGAAGGCCCTGGGTTCAAATCCCAGCGAGGTCCATGAATTTTTCACAATTTCTTTCTTCGTTTATTTAATTTCTCCTCGACCTACTATAGCCCATTTTCTACGATTTAAACATTTAGTTGGGTCCACAATAATTATAATCTACGTATATGTGACGGCTTAAAGTTCACAATAATTTGTATATATGCGCATTGTTCGCGCTGAGTATTCAGCTCTCCATTTAGAAGAGTGTACTCGTTACGATTTGTAAAAAGACTTGTGAAAGATTCATTGACTTCAATGGGATCTTGTGGCTCAGTTGGTTAGAGCGTCCTACTAGATATAGGAAGGCCCTGGGTTCAAATCCCAGCGAGGTCCATGAATTTTTCACAATTTCTTTCTTCGTTTATTTAATTTCTCCTCGACCTACTATAGCCCATTTTCTACGATTTAAACATTTAGTGGGGTCCACAATAATTATAATCTACGTATATGTGACGGCTTAAAGTTCACAATAATTTGTATATATGCGCATTGTTCGCGCTGAGTATTCAGCTCTCCATTTAGAAGAGTGTACTCGTTACGATTTGTAAAAAGACTTGTGAAAGATTCATTGACTTCAATGGGATCTTGTGGCTCAGTTGATTAGAGCGTCCTACTAGATATAGGAAGGCCCTGGGTTCAAATCCCAGCGAGGTCCATGAATTTTTCACAATTTCTTTCTTCGTTTATTTAATTTCTCCTCGACCTACTATAGCCCATTTTCTACGATTTAAACATTTAGTGGGGTCCACAATAATTATAATCTACGTATATGTGACGGCTTAAAGTTCACAATAATTTGTATATATGCGCATTGTTCGCGCTGAGTATTCAGCTCTCCATTTAGAAGAGTGTACTCGTTACGATTTGTAAAAAGACTTGTGAAAGATTCATTGACTTCAATGGGATCTTGTGGCTCAGTTGGTTAGAGCGTCCTACTAGATATAGGAAGGCCCTGGGTTCAAATCCCAGCGAGGTCCATGAATTTTTCACAATTTCTTTCTTCGTTTATTTAATTTCTCCTCGACCTACTATAGCCCATTTTCTACGATTTAAACATTTAGTTGGGTCCACAATAATTATAATCTACGTATATGTGACGGCTTAAAGTTCACAATAATTTGTATATATGCGCATTGTTCGCGCTGAGTATTCAGCTCTCCATTTAGAAGAGTGTACTCGTTACGATTTGTAAAAAGACTTGTGAAAGATTCATTGACTTCAATGGGATCTTGTGGCTCAGTTGGTTAGAGCGTCCTACTAGATATAGGAAGGCCCTGGGTTCAAATCCCAGCGAGGTCCATGAATTTTTCACAATTTCTTTCTTCGTTTATTTAATTTCTCCTCGACCTACTATAGCCCATTTTCTACGATTTAAACATTTAGTGGGGTCCACAATAATTATAATCTACGTATATGTGACGGCTTAAAGTTCACAATAATTTGTATATATGCGCATTGTTCGCGCTGAGTATTCAGCTCTCCATTTAGAAGAGTGTACTCGTTACGATTTGTAAAAAGACTTGTGAAAGATTCATTGACTTCAATGGGATCTTGTGGCTCAGTTGATTAGAGCGTCCTACTAGATATAGGAAGGCCCTGGGTTCAAATCCCAGCGAGGTCCATGAATTTTTCACAATTTCTTTCTTCGTTTATTTAATTTCTCCTCGACCTACTATAGCCCATTTTCTACGATTTAAACATTTAGTGGGGTCCACAATAATTATAATCTACGTATATGTGACGGCTTAAAGTTCACAATAATTTGTATATATGCGCATTGTTCGCGCTGAGTATTCAGCTCTCCATTTAGAAGAGTGTACTCGTTACGATTTGTAAAAAGACTTGTGAAAGATTCATTGACTTCAATGGGATCTTGTGGCTCAGTTGGTTAGAGCGTCCTACTAGATATAGGAAGGCCCTGGGTTCAAATCCCAGCGAGGTCCATGAATTTTTCACAATTTCTTTCTTCGTTTATTTAATTTCTCCTCGACCTACTATAGCCCATTTTCTACGATTTAAACATTTAGTGGGGTCCACAATAATTATAATCTACGTATATGTGACGGCTTAAAGTTCACAATAATTTGTATATATGCGCATTGTTCGCGCTGAGTATTCAGCTCTCCATTTAGAAGAGTGTACTCGTTACGATTTGTAAAAAGACTTGTGAAAGATTCATTGACTTCAATGGGATCTTGTGGCTCAGTTGGTTAGAGCGTCCTACTAGATATAGGAAGGCCCTGGGTTCAAATCCCAGCGAGGTCCATGAATTTTTCACAATTTCTTTCTTCGTTTATTTAATTTCTCCTCGACCTACTATAGCCCATTTTCTACGATTTAAACATTTAGTGGGGTCCACAATAATTATACTCTAATTACTTCGTTAATAAAACGTTGGAACGTTTGTGCACTGTTTTTAAGGCCGAAAGGCAGAGCGACATATTCAAATAAACCAAATGGAGTTGTTACAGCAGTTTTTTCGACTGAATTCTCTTCCTTCGGTATTTGGTGGTAAGCTTTAATTAAATCGATCTTAGAAAATATAGTAGCATCTTCAAGTATTGATGCAAAATCTTGTATGTGAGGTAACGGATATCTGTCGGGAACAGTAATGAAATTTAAGGAACGGTAATCGCCACAAGGACGCCAGTCACCAGATTTCTTTTTTAACCATATGTAAAGGAGACGACCACATGCTTTTAGGGTCCGTGAAGTTGGCACGTCATTGGAAGCACAAATATTCTTTTTTATATTAGTAATTAGTGCTTCGTTAGTGCTCTTTTGTGCTTCAAAAAAATTTAATATTAATTGAACGGTTCACGAAATAATTAACATTATATGATGACGTGCCAACTTCACACTTAGCAAGTCATTAATAAAATTTCAAATTACTTATTACATCTTTTGTTAGTGCTTCGTTAGTGCTCTTTTGTGCTTCAAAATTTTTTGAAATTAATTGAACGGTTCACGAAATAATTAACATTATATGATGACGTGCCAACTTCACACTTAGCACGTCATTAATAAAATTTCAAATTACTTATTACATCTTTTGTTAGTGCTTCGTTAGTGCTCTTTTGTTCTTCAAAATTTTTTGAAATTAATTGAACGGTTTACGAAATAATTAACATTATATGATGACGTGCCAAGTTCACACTTAGCAAGTCATTAATAAAATTTCAAATTACTTATTACATCTTTTGTTAGTGCTTCGTTAGTGCTCTTTTGTGCTTTAAATTTTTTTGAAATTCATAAAGCGGTTTATGAAATAATTAAGATTATTTGATGACGTGCCAACTTCATGGCATTAATAAAATATTATACTGTTTAACACATATTTTGTTAGGGCTATGTTAGTGCTCTTTTGTTCTTTATAATTTTTTTAAATTCATAGAACAATTCATTAAATGATTAACATAATTTTTTTTTTAATGGAAACAATATTTAACTTTTTACCTAAAAAAATCAACATACTTGTATTTTCCTGTTTTAAATTATATAAAGGCTGTTTAGTTACGAATTTGTTTTATTATATTAATATTAATTTAAAGATAAACTTAATTTCATATTAACTATCAAAAACATAATTTCATTATTTACAAAAAAAAAACATTCTAAATTATTTACAAAAATTCCGAATATTCTTTAAAAAAAGTCTTTGTATTTGGCCTTTATGTACCTAAATTTTTATACAGGGTGAGTCGGGGTGACGCCCCCCCCCCCTCTTTAACTTGTTTATTTTGAGTAATAGAAAAAAATACTCATACAGAAGTTTTATAATTTTAAATATACAATTTTATGGCAGATGTAGATATTATTTACGTCAGGTTTACAAAATACGATTATCGACTTTTATTTATTAAATAGCAACCTATAATTATTTTACTAAAATATAAACCGTCATATCTTTCTCTTTTCAATAATGTATTAATTTGAATGAATGTATTTGAAAAAATTCGAGAAAAATAAATACGAGTATAGGAAATAATTTTTATTCTAATATTATAGGTGGCTATGTGAAAATAAACAAAATATAATAATGCTAATACCAACAAAGTATACATTTTTTTGTTACTTATTTATTATTACTTACTTATTTATCTATTTATTTATTATTTATTTTCACATAGCCACCTAGAATATTTGCATAAAAATTATTTCTCATATAACTCATATATCTTATTTTACTCGAAATTTTTCAAATACATTAATAAAAACTATTAGATCGTTAAAAAGACAAAAATGTAGTGATTTATATTTTAGTAAAATAATTATAGGTTGCTATTTAAAAAACTAAAGTTGATAGTTGTATCTTGTAAACCTGACTTTATAAAAAATATCTATATTTGCCGTCAAATATTATCTATAATTCAAATAATAAAACTTTTATATGAGCCATTTCTTTCTATTACTTATAATTAAAAAGTTAAAGGGGAGGCGCTGTCTCAGACTCACCCTGTATACATTTAAGAGAGCAACTGATTAAATTTTAGCTATGATCAATCGAAATTGGTACACTGGTTTGCAAAAAAATCGCGTACACCTATTTTTTGTTGTATTGAGTCGATCTGGATTTTTAACTTGTCAATGTCATTAGTGTCAATTAGAATGTCAAAATTAACCGAAATTCAAATACATACTTGGTTGTTCTTTAATTTTTCTTGAAAAAAATTAAATTACAGTGTAGGCAAAGAACAAAATTTTTTGTCACTGCATAGGTTGAAATATATAACTTCTTTTTAAACTGGGTAGAGATGCCGATGTTTTTACCTCCTGCCAATAGTAGAGATATAGGATTAAGTTAAAATTCACCGGTTTAGATTTTTCATGAATTAACAAGTTTCAAGGCCTGTGTAATCCGATTTTAACATTTTTACGATAATGTCTTTGTGTATGTATTAATGGAATATACACTAGTTCATATATTATTTAAGAGAAATGGCTACACCTGCGTATACCTTGTGTCTGTCTTAAAGGTGTACATAGGAAATTAATATGGGAAACCAGTTTTTTGCAATTCCCTGCTTGCCTAATTATTTAAACAAAAACGCGTCAAATACAGGTTTTAGGGTATAAAATTCTGCATCTAAATCAATAAACAGAATTACTTTTTCATGCTTTGTAGCGGCTGAAATTAAATATGAAAATTTCGAAAATTACGTTGAAAATAATATAGATAGCCATGAACAAAAAATAAATAAATTCTTGACATTTTATCTGTCACAACGTATGTTCTGACAATTTGATTTTGTCTCTGGTTTTATTGTTTGAAATTATTAAAAAATGAATATTTATACTAATAAAAAGTTTTTATGGATAAGTGTAGACCACTTCTGTAGTACTAGATATATTGGAAATGAGTTGGGAGTACATCACAGCATCATACAAAATATTAAAAAAAAAAACGTATTATTCTTATAAAATGCAGTGTCACATAGAAATTGTCCCATACGATGAAGAAAGTAGAAGAGTGTTTTGCGTAGATATGCAGAACCCGGCTAATAATGATCAAAATTTGTTCCATATCTTTCACGGACGAATGCACTTTCACTTTGAACAATGAACCAAATATCCAAAATACCCGTTGTTGGGCCTGGAATTAATATTTCAACAAGGACACAATATCCTCGAAAAGTTAATATTTGGGCCGGAATTTTAGGTCACCACATAATTGGTCCTATTGAAATACGTGGCAATCTAAATACCGAAAATTATTTGGAGATGCTACAAAATGAAATTGGTCCTGCAATAGACGATGTTGTGCGCCCAGATCGAGAGGTCTGGTTCCAACAGGATGGATGTTCTGCACACTAGGAACTTTAGAGAATATTTGGATCTGGTATTTCCTGGGCGCTGGATTGGACGAGGGGGTATTATTGACTGGCCTGCTAGATCTCCAGATCTTGCTCCATGTGACTTTTTTTATGGGTTTACATAAAAAATCAAATTTATAAAAAAGGCACGAAAACATAAATGATCTAAGAGATTTCATATTTAATGAATGTCATCGTATAATGGTTCTGCATTTGAATATTTATTGTAACTATTATCTTTATAATTACTTGTTATCCGTTTACTAATTACTACAAAACTTTTCTTGCTTGAGCATATTTTGTTACGCAATATTGAATTTTTAATAAAATAAAATAAATAAATAAATATTTCATCACGGCATATTACCCATTGCTGGGTGTGCTAATCTGCTTTGTATACAGATTTCGGTAATGATGGAATATTTCTACCGTAAATTCATATATTAAACAAAACTGTATTTTTTAAATTTATTTATTAATCTAATATTTCTATTGTTGTTATAATTAACGATATTTGTCCAAATAGAAAAACTTTAAGCATTTATTTATTTTTTGTTCAATTCCATGGCTGTCGATATTTTCAAAGTAATTTTCGACATTTTCATGTTTAATTTCTGCCGTTACAAAGCATGTAAAAGTAATTCTGTTTATTGATTTAGATGCAGAATTTTATGCCCTAAAACTGACGCGTTTTTGCTTAAAATATTTAGGCAAGCAGGGAATTGCAAAAAAAATGATTTCCATGTTAATCTGCTATGTACACCTTTAAGATAGATACACGGTATATGAAGTGAAAATTAAAATAAATTGTTCCTTTACTAGAACTATCAACATTTTAAAAAATTCAACATTAGATGAACATAGTTCTAAAATAAACCTGCGTTTTCAAAAAGTATTTTTGAGATCTATTAGTATTTGACTATGATTTTATGACGAAAACAGCATTTCTCGTTTTCCCTATAAAATCAAAGTCATATACTAATAGATTTCTATAATACTGTTTTTAAATTGCAGGTTCATATTAGAAGTATGTTCGTCTAAAGTTGAATTTTTTAAAATGTTAAATATTCTAGTACATGAACAATTTATTTGAATTTTCGCTTCATATATAGTAGGCAGGGGTAGCCATTCCGCTTGACCATTTATCTAATTTTTTGTATTCCAGTTTCCGTCATACCAGCGAGGAAGTGATTAGTTTCTGTTTATAAGGTGTATTATCACAAATGAATTTTATGAAAAATAACATACAAACATCTTGATTAATGAAAAGATAATACTTGAAGTTATTTAAAAGAATTAGATTCCGTATAACATAATGTGGCACAAGGTCAGCCCATAACGCCTGCATGACCTTCGTCAGAAAATAGTGGTTTAATATTTTTCATTAATTTTCATAAAATGCAATATTTTTTTTATTCATATACTCCATTTTCCAATCGGAAGTAGTCCTTCAAATATAAATCAAAACTTTTCAAATTTTGTACTAAAGGCTTTTATATCGATGAGAACAAATATTTAATTTTAGCTGCTAGTTGTGAATTCGTGAAGTGGTATTTTACTTGAAGCTCCTAATAGATTTTAATGAAAAAACATAAAAATAAAATCCAAAACTTTCCAAATTACATGTTAATAACTTTTATATATATAGTTAATTAACAATTGATTTAGTAATTTTATTGTAGATTTGAAATTATATAATTGTTTTGTAATTTTTTTTAATCACCTAAGCCAAAACAACTTTTCAAGTCTTTTGAGCAATAGTTTGATCATCTTTAAATCTCTTCAGAATAATATCAGAATCATTACCAAAAAATTTACTACAATTTTTTTTCCAATTTGGGACCATTTTGAGGGGCGGCCCGGTTAAAATTCAACTTCATCCCATGGAAATTGGCTCCCTGTACATTTTAGAGCAAAAGTACAAGAATGAAAAGTTGTTTAGAATTAATTTTTACTTATAAAAAGTCCTCATTTAATTCAATAGTATATCTCTAGCACTAGATATTTAGAAAAGAAGATACGACATTTTCGTCAAAAATCAGATAGCCATAGAAATAAAAAACAAATAAAACAAAATCTCATACTGACAGTTCAGTTCAGTGTTATTGATTTTAATTGTTGCAATCATTGTGTCTACACTGTTGTAATCAATAAATTGCATCACTGTTCGTCTGTGCATAATAAAATGGATTTGTTCAGTACCAAAGAAAAAATTTCGATTGTACATTGCAGAGGAAATAGTTATGAAGAAATTCGTGCAATATTTCGTGTAATTGAGAGATTTAATAAAACAGGAAGTGTTTTAAAACCATGCAAGTGTCAAAGGTCAATTGCAGATGAAGATGAAGAAAGACAAGCAAATAAAAAAAGACACTTCAATTCTATTTAGTACTGTAAGAAATTATTTAAAAGAAGAAAAATATAAATCTTTTAAATATGGCAAACACCAGGAATTGAATGAAGAAGATAAGTTTCTGAGAGCAACATTTTGTGAATTAATGCTGGAAAAAGCAAATGCAGATTTACATTTTATTGAAAGTATTTGTTTTTTCGACGAAAGCACATTTACACTCAATAATGAGCCAAATATTCAAAATTTTAGATATTGGCGTAAAAATAATGAACATCTGTATGTTACAACTCATACACAATATCCCCGAAAAGTCAACGTTTGGACTGGAATTTAAAAAAAACATATTATTGGGCCATATTTAATTAACGGCACTTTAACTGGTCAGTCCTATTATGATCTGCTGATAAATGATATTGGACCGGCAATTGAAGAACTGGCCAATGATCGTGAAGTATGGTTGCAACAAGACGGCTATCCAGCTCATAATACAAAAATTCTAAAAGAATATCATAATGATGTATTTCCCGATACATGGATTGGTAGAGACGGACCAATTCACTGGCCCGCACGGTCTCCGGATCTAGCGCCAAATGATTTTTTTCTATGGGGACATCTAAAATCAAAAATTTACACTGATTACAAATATCTAGATTTAGAATCACTACGAAACAGAATATCCCTGGAATGTACTAAAATATCGTGCTACCAACTAGCGAATATTAGGAGTTCTTTTTATGATAGATTAGGTTATTGTTTGGCGCAGAATGAAGACATATTTGAGCATTTAATTTAAATAAAAGTTCTCTAGTTTGCTGCTATTCTTTTCTTCCGATTTGTATGATTTATTTTATTATTAAATATTTGATAATTTCCCATTTTTAATATTCACCGAAATCTCAGTTCAGTGTTATTGATGTTAATTGTTGTAATCTTTGTGTCTATTCAGCATTAAATATTAAAGTATTATGATCTTAATTAATATTTTGTTTTATTTGTTTTTTATTTCCATGGCTATCTGAATTTTGATGAAAATGTCATATTTTATTTTCTAAATATCTAGTGCTACAGATATTCTATTGCATTAAATGAGGACTTTTTTAAGTAAAAATTAATTCTTAACAACTTTTAATTCTTGTACTTTTGCTTTAAAATGTACGGGAGAGCCAATTTCCGCACATTTTTAAAATCCCATGTTAAAGTATAACAATTATTTCGAGAAAAATGATATTAAAAATCAGAAATAATTCTACAATATTGAAGTAGGCTATGCAATAAACAAATGCAAACAAATGATACAGGTGACAGATAGTTTTGTTACTTACGTTATTAAGTGTTTGTTTTCGTAATTGTTTAATTACTTCGTTATGTAGTTCATTTGTTATTATGAATTTCTTAGTAAAACAAGTTATTTTAGATATAAGAAAATAATATACTATCGTAACCTAGGCAATAGTCGTATTAATAGTTGTTTATTGCATAGCCTACTTCAATATTGTAAAATTATTTCTGATTTTTAATATCATTTTTCTCGAAATAATTGTTATACAACCCCATATCATATTTATATCGTTGAAATCAGAAAAAAATTCTCGCCGTGAAAATTTAAATTTCTTTCACACTCTCCATACATAACAGTAAGATTAAAATAGTCTAAATTTGTTAATTCTTGCAACTGCAAAGCCATTTTTTATTAATAAGTAATTAAACAATTACGAAAACAAACACTTAATAACGTAAGTAACAAAACTATCTGTCACCTGTATCATTTGTTTGCATTTGTTTATTGCATAGCCTACTTCAATATTGTAGAATTATTTCTGATTTTTAATATCATTTTTCTCGAAATAATTGTTATACAACCCCATATCATATTTATATCGTTGAAATCAGAAAAAAATTCTCTATCTAATGGACAACAAATTTATATAGGTTGCCATTTAAAAAAATATAATTTTATTCTACCGTTTGAGAACAACTAGTTGAATTATTTATTTATTATTCCTCATAAATTAAGCCCTTTTTCCTGGTAATTTTTTGTATATAACATTTTTCTCTAAAGTCATTAGTTCGCACAAAAAAGCGCTGGTTGTTTTAAAGGAAACACCCTGTATATATATATATATATATATATATATATATATATATATATATATATATACAGTGTGTTTGAAAAAGTGGTTACACCCATGTATCTGGCTTATTATTGCAGATACGCTTATTGATTATAGGACATAATTTATTCAATACAATATCTGCAATTATTTTATATGAAAAGTGTAATTCTGGGACTTCCGGTATAACCGGAAGTGATATCAACTTTGTTAATTTAAATACAACCTATACTAGTTTTTTATAAATTTAGATTGTATTTTTTATTATCTTTACGACCATACCAAATTTCTTAGTATTTACCATATTCATTTGTTAAAAATACTTATCATTAATGGATGTAATTTAGTAACACACACACACACAGACAGACATCATCGTAAAAATGTTATTATCGGATTATAAGGATCTTAAAACGTGCTGATTTACTAAAATCTGGATATGCGATTTTTAGAATGATTCCAATACCTCTCTTAACATTTATTTCAATCTATTTCTTGCATATATTAATAATATTGTTCAATATTTTGGGCTTTACTACATAAGCCCATTTTTAGTCATTCTTGTAATACTTTGTATTGTAAGTAAAAATCTATTTATCCACAAGTATTATTTACTTAGTACAAGTATTAAACCAGCAATGCCAAATTTCTTGTTTTTCAGTGTAATCCAAGAACGGAAATTAGGCAATGCAATAATATAATAGATTCTACAGACGGAAAAGACGCTTTTACCGTCATTTTAGGTAAGGAAGATATTATCTTGGGTCAAAAAATTCGATGAAGAGTTTTTGGACAATAAGCACGTTTTAGGGTCCCTAGAATACGATTTTACCATTTTTACGATGATGTATGTATGTGTGTGTGTGTGTGTGTGTGTGTGTGTGTGTGTGTGTGTGTTTGTGTATGTGTGTGACGATTTTTTCATAGACAATAACTTCAACACTACAATTCTAAAAAATATAATTCTTTCGTATTCCTTTTCTTATTGGATTTTGGTTACAATTATTGGTCAACCTGAAGTACCCTCATTTGAAGATATTAACAGTTTTGTTTTTTGGAAAAACACTGTTAAAATCGTTTTCTAACATTTAATGTTATTATAATATTGAAGAATATTCTAGAATCTACGAATTTTGTGCATTTTATACTTCATATAGTGAAAATGATTAGGCAGAAGACACACGTCATCAACCTGAGAAAAACCTTATAAAATGAAATATAACTTGTAGAAATTATTAGTTGTTATTATTTTTTTAACAAAGAAGAAAGAATATACTAGTATTAAAGAAACGTATATATTAATGACTTTATAATTATCTCGAAGTCAATCCTTTTTCCTTTTACGGAATTTAAAATTGTTTGACAAAACATGGTCATTCTCAATAGAGTCAACGTATGGTACGAAAATAAACTACAATTATTTCAAATAATATTAAATTCCGTAAATGGAATAATGATTGACTTAGAAATAATTGTAAATATCATTAATATATACATTACTTAATACTAGAACTTTTTTTCTGCTTATTTTAAAAATAAATAACACCTAATAATTTTTATATTTTTAAAGTTATATTTCATTTTATAAGGTTTTTTGCAGGTTGACGACGTGCGTCTTCTGCGTTATAATTTTCACTATATTCAATGGACATAGAGTTAATGAAATTAAATTTCATAAATCAACCAGCCATGCTATAACCATGGAAACAACTTATTAAGAAAATTCTAATTGACAGATGTTAGTGTCAATGAAAAGAAAATGAATGTGACAGAGAGATGAGTATGTTGAGATTGATGTTGGGGAAGGCACCGAAAGATAGGATAAAGAATGAGAGGATAAGAGAAATGGCTCGAATGATAGAAGTTTCTAGAAAGATACAGGTGAGGCGATTATATTGGTTTGAACATGTCATGAGAAGAGATGAATAATATATTAGAAGAAGAATGAACAGCTTAGTAGTAAAAGGTAGAAGAAACAGAGGAAGACCAAAGAGAAGATGGAAGGACTGTATTGCGGAAGACTTGAGAGAAAAGGAATTGAATGAGTACGATAAGCAAAATAGAGAAATGAGTTGATGAAGAAAATCAAGAATAACGATCCCTAACGAATAGGAAAAACTAAAGAAGAAGAAGAAGATGTCAGGGCCAAATGCAATTTACATAGTTCGTTTATGAAATAATTTTACTGGAAAAAGAATCTTTTGCAAGAAAATATATGTATGGAATTTGTACATAATATAAAGAATTAACGGAAAGTAATATGCTGGCCACATCAGATCTTTTTATTCAAATATCACTGCGATTTTGACTATGGTCTCTGTACCTTCCTTATTTTATTAATGACGTGCTAAGGGTGAAGTTGACATTATATAATGTTAATTATTTCGTGAACCGTTCAATTAATTTCAAAAAATTTTGAAGCACAAAAGAGCACTAACGAAGCACTAACAATAGATGTAATATGTAATTTGAAATTTTATTAATGACGTGCTAAGTGTGAACTTGGCACGTCATCATATAATGTTAATTATTTCGTGAACCGTTCAATTAATTTCAAAAATTTTTGAAGCACAAAAGAGCACTAACGAAGCACTAACAAAAGATGTAATAAGTAATTTGAAATTTTATTAATGACGTGCTACGTGTGAAGTTGGCACGTCATCATATAATGTTAATTATTTCGTGAACCGTTCAATTAATTTCAAAAATTTTTGAAGCACAAAAGAGCACTAACGAAGCACTAACAAAAGATGTAATATGTAATTTGAAATTTTATTAATGACGTGCTACGTGTGAAGTTGGCACGTCATCATATAATGTTAATTATTTCGTGAACCGTTCAATTAATTTCAAAACTTTTTGAAGCACAAAAGAGCACTAACGAAGCACTAACAAAAGATGTAATAAGTAATTTGAAACTTTATTAATGACGTGCTAAGTGTGAAGTTGGCACGTCATCATATAATGTTAATTATTTCGTGAACCGTTCAATTAATTTCAAAAATTTTTGAAGCACAAAAGAGCACTAACGAAGCACTAACAGACGAAGTAATAAGCAATTTGAAATTTTATTAATGACGTGCTAAGTGTGAACTTGGCACGTTATCATATAATGTTAATTATTTCGTAAACCATTCAATTAATTTTAAATTTTTTTTAAGCACAAAAGAGCACTAACGAGGCACTAATTACTAATATAAAAAAGAATATTTGTGCTTCCAATGACGTGCCAACTTCACGGACCCATGCTTTTAGATAGTCTAATAGTCTAATGATTCCTAATTTTAAAAGATCATCAAACTCTTTTTTGGCTATGACTGACCGTTCTGGGGGCAATCTACGTGGCCTTGCGGAAACCGGTTGTAACAATGCAATGTTTAATGTTATGTTTAACTTGACGTTTAGCATTAAAAGAGTTGGTTAAAGATGGAAAATCTGACAGTAATTCTAGAAATTTGTCTTGACAGGTGACAGTTTTGACAGGTGTACTAATTTGTGGAATATTGACAGCGGAAACTTGTTTGTAATGAAGGTCTAACAGACGTTAGTTTTTGACGTCTACCAGTAAATTAAAAGGACGGAGAAAATCGGCGCCTAGAATTGAATGTTGAACTTCAGCTATAATAAATGTCCAAGTGATTATTTTATTTAATGCAAAATCTAATTGTAATTTAATTTTACCGTAAGTGTCTATGGATGTGTTATTAATAGCTTGCAATTTAAGCCTTTGTCTATTCTGCCTTTGTAAATATTCGGAAGAATGATACTCACTTCCGCACCTGTATCAACTAAAAAACGGTGACTTGAAGTTCTGTCAGTGATGAAGAATAAATGAAGAGAAGAGGTACTCTTATTGTTAGAAATTAAAGGATTTTTGTGAGTTCTAATTTTGTACTGTGTGGTATAACGACTGACATTTTTATAGAAAATTCCAGGTTGTCTTCTATCAGGAACTCTCCAGTTGCAGGGCGCTACACATCGTCGTGCCTTGGACCCGAAATTGTGATGGTACCAACAATATGCACTTGATGTTGATGACAAATTTCGACGATCTTGATAATTTGAAGTTCTTCGCGTTAGTAGATTCTTAAGATTTCATACCTCCATTTTTAAGTCGTCTAATTCTTGGTACTCCGAAAAGCCAGGTGGGGAAACAACTTGAATCGATGAATTTAAATGCTTATAATTTTATCCGCCAATTCTGCTTTTAGTTCCAAATCTTCTTTACCAGATGAAATTACCGCTACTTGAACATTACGCGGTAATTTTTGCAAGAACAATTCTTCCAAAATGAGAGGGTCTAGTATTCGATTTCTTCATCTCCCGAAGCAGAAACTAGGCTTTTTGTCTCCAAGTTCGGTGGTTGACAGAAGCTTTTGAAACTTCTCAGTATCGGATAAGGTACTTCTTTTAATTAATTCTTCCTTAAAAGTTGAATACGAGTTGTTAGGTGGACGTTTTAAAATTAAATCCTTAACAATGAGCGCATGATCAGACCGAAGAGAAGAAATGTTATATTTACTAATCTCGGAAGAAATTCGTTGATTCGCAAATTCAGCCTCAATCTGCGCGAACCATAACTCCGGATCGTCTGGCCAGAATTCTAGATGCTTGACATTGTGTGAAACAGTAATTAGAGAGTCTTCAACCTCCAATCTAGGAACTTCGTCTGTTTGGGCAGAAGCCATTTGTCCTAACTTCGGGGTCACCAATTGTAGTGGCTACACAAACGTAGGAATTATAGTAACTACTACCTCCGGCGTGGCAGACCACTCCCTGCTGCGCTCTGTAAAAAAAAAGAATAAGAGAACTCTTAAATTATAAAAATATAAAAAAAACACCAAATACAAAAACGTCAATTTTATTTCCTCGAAAATCAAAAACTAAACAAAAATGATCACTATCGTTACTCTATTAGCTTTCCTGGTCGGGAGGGCCATGTAGCAGCAGTCTAGATAATAGGCGAGCCTGCTACATAAGCACGTGTGTGTGTGTGTGTGTGTGTGTGTTTTTTTTTATTATTGACAGCAGGCTCCATTACAGAGTAATACTACATGCTTTAACATAATTAATCAATTCTAACAATACATTTCTTATCTTAACTTAAATAATTCAATATCATATAATATAATCCAGTACAATATTAATTTGCTTCTTTATGATATATCAAAATTAATTTTGTTCACAAATTGCAAAAATAGTTTCAAATGTTTATTCATAAATTCTTTTTTTGATATGTCCCAATCACCTCCACGTCGCAATACGGAATCGATTAAAATATTTCTTTGAATTCTTAGTTTCGTACAATTATACAGTAAGTGGTCCACCGTTTGATCACCATTGTTACACGAACACTCCGGAGTTTCACAAATTTTAAACCTAAATAAATAACTTTTAAGCCTACCATGTCCCGTAGTCATTATTGTAAAGTTCCTAGTCACAGGAATATCAAGCTTTAGTCTATTTTTAACATCCGGGAAAAATGCCCACGTTTGTCGTCCCTTGTTACTTCTGGTCCATTGATTTTGTCACTTTTCCAAAGATTTAGTTGCAATCTCAGATATTATTTCACTTCTTGGAATTTTGTTGTACTTTATCCTTGTATTAGAAAGTGTTGTTGCCTCCTTAGCTAATTTATCCACCATTTCGTTTTCCTCTATTCCGCTGTGCACTTTAACCCACTTGTAGCATATTATCCATCTTTTACCTGATAGCAAATTCATTTTCCTTCTACCTTCTTCAATTATTATTCTACTGAGATTTTTTCTATTTTTAAAAGAGTCCATTGTAATTTTACTGTCTGTAAGTATTGCTAATGTTCGATGTACATCTTCTACGCTGCTAAATTCTTCAATTTTTTCTAAAGTTCTGAGTATAGCTAAAGCTTCGGCCTGATTATTACTGCATTTTTTGTATATTTTCCCTTGGACAGTGGTAATTATTTGATTTCCTTTAAATATTATAGCTCCTAGTCCTACTCCTGATTCCATCTTACTTCCATCAGTGTAAGCATTAAAAGTAAACTGTTTATTTGGTTCTGCTTCATTTATTTGTGGAATTTCAGTTGGATGCAACCATTCTTCTTTTGGAGCTAGAGTTTCATACATATTGTATTTATTGTTTATATTTTTCGTTGCTCTGTAGATCTCATTTATTTCTTCTAACTTAATTATTATTGGTGTTACTCCACCAATTATGCACGATGCCTTATAGGATAATGTTCTGCACGCTTTTGCTATACGTATATTAATTAGTCTTTGTACTTGTATTAATTTTTGTTCATTTTTCTTCTTTTTTAGAGCCTTTATCCACACCGGAATACCATAAGCCAGAAGCGGGAGTATAGCGCCGTTATAAATTATTTTTATTACTTCATGTTTTAGTCCCCATGTAACACGAGCTGATTTTGATAATGCGTTTATTAATTTTTTACATTTCTTAGTTATATGTTCTACATGTTTATCAAAACTAAAACTTTCATCTAAAATTACTCCCAAATATTTTATTTCTTTAGTTTGTTTTATTAAAGCATTATTTAAATAAATATCAACCTTTTTCCCAATAATAGTTCTTTTATTAGTTACCAGTAATACCTGTGACTTTTTTTCATTAAATTTCATCTTATGATCATCTGCCCATGTTTCAATTTTGTTAATTTCTAAATTTGCTATGTTTTCTGCTTCTAAAAGTGTATAATTAAAAAAATTAATAAGTCGTCTGCAAATGCCACTACTTTTGTCTTTTTTGTGTACTTTATGTTAAGTATGGAATTATAATTTATATTCCAAAATCCTGGCCCGCAGCACGATCCTTGTGGACAGCCTTTGCTTACAGATTCTTCTAGATGAACGCTGTTTGTCTGCAATATTACTACTCTGTCTTTAAAATAGTTTGTAGCTAAGTTGTATAAATTTTTCGGACAACCGTATTCTTTTAATGCGCACAAAATGATGGCCACCATGCTGCATCAAAAGCTCCTTCGACGTCTAGACTTATAATTATAATAACATCTTTGTTTCTCAATCCTTCTTCAACGAAGTTCCTAACCGTCAACATTGCATCAATAGTACTCGTTTGCGGTGTAAATCTAAATTGATTATTGCTCAAAAAATTTTTGTTGTAAAAATTATGCATAATTCTTTCTATAATTAGTTTTTCAAGAACTTTACCTCCTATATTTAAAAGGCATATTGGTCTAAATTTTGATAGTGCATTACTTCCTTCCTTTCCTGGTTTCCCTATTGGTATTATTATTGACCTTTTCCAGATTTTTGGGAACTTTCCTCTTTTTAAACATTCATTATAAATTCCAGTTGTAAAATATGGCAATATGTCGCATATTTGCTTGAAAACACTGCTGTCTATACCATCTTCTCCAGGTGCTTTTCCCACACTCATATTATTAATTACATCACCAACTTCATAAACGGAAAATTCTTTATCATTCTCAGTTAATATAGGTTCTTCACTTATTTCTCTCATTTTTTTGTGTTTAGGACTATCTGTTTCTTCAGTATCAGTTTGTACAAAGTGTTTAATCATACATGTTAGTGTTTCTCTTAAGTCATTAGTGTAATATCCATCTGGTTTTTGTATCGTATTTAAAGTAGTTTTGGTTTTCATTTTTCCTGATGCTATCTGATAGACCGAATTCCATGAATTAACTTTATCTGTCAAATTGCAATACTTCTTCCAAGATTAAAATTTTTCTTTGTGTGTGTGTGTGTATATATGTGTGTGTGTGTGTGTGTTTGTTTGTGTGTGTGTTTGTGTGTGTGTTTGTGTGTGTATTTGTGTGTGTGTGTTGCATAACTTCAATACCACGATTCCATAAATATTTTTTTTTTTTGTATTCCTCAAGTGAAGATTTTAACAGTTTTTCTTGGAAAAACGCAGTTAATACCATTTATTGACATTTAACGTTATAACATAAAGAATATAATATACGATTTGATTGAATTTTATACTTCATATTCAATAAATATAGAGTTAAAGAATTATAAAGATATTAACGTTCATAAATCAGCCAGCTATGCTAACCGTGCTTACTGCTAATATATTCAAGTAATTCAGGCAGTTGTTAGTATCAATGAAAAGTAGATGAATGTGACAGAGATGAGGATGTTGAGATAGATATTGGGGAAGACACGAAAAGGTACGGTAAGGAATGAATGAATAAGAGAAATAACTCTAGTGTAAGAAGTTTCTAGAAAGATTGAATAGCTTAGTAATAGAAGGTTGAAGAAACAGAGGAAGACCAAAAATAATATGGAAGGGCTGTATTGCGGAAGACTTGAGAGAAAAGGAACTGAATGAGAACGACACGCAAAACAAATGAGCGGAAGAAGAAAATAAAAAATAGCGACCCCTAACGAATGGGAAAAGCTAAAGAAGAAGAAGATGTCAGTGTCAAGTGCAATTTGCATAGTTTGTTTATGAAATAATTTCACAGGAAATTTTGAATCTTTTGAAAGAAATTTATGTATGGAATTTATACCTATACTCTGTTCGCCAAATATATTCCAACGAACACACTCTGATCACGTGAATATCCTTAACAGGCCCCGCCTTCGTTCATTGCTACGTTAATATGATAGCGGTTGGTGTAAAACCTTAGAAATAAATAAATCAATTAATATACGTTTAAACATTTTAAAGTAAATATAAATTTTGGAGAATTGACAGTTTATTTATATTTATTTATACTTAATACATTGTGACAAAGCGAGCAATAACAAATAAATAGCTTTTATAATTTTTTCTAAATTATAGTTTCACAAATAATATTTCAACTTGTTATCTTTGTTGGGGCAATTCACATTATCACTGCGGTAATGGGAAAGTTATAAAATCCATAGGCGTACCGAAGAAAAATGAAGTTCAATAAAATTACGAATATTACAAAAAAAAAGAAATTATTTATACAAAAAAATATATTACAAATATTGGAATGAATTATTTATTATATAAATCATATTATAATTAATTATTTTTTAAATTAATAAAGTTAAGAAAATAAAATTTCTATTCCTATTGAGAAAAAAATGCACCAACGCTTATGTATGAATATAACTTCTTGGGTTGAAAAGTACCTGACACCCCGAGTTTGAGTGCATTAGGATGAAATTTGCTTTGTGTAAGGCAATAAAACATTATAAAATCACTATTTCACTTCTGAAGCTGTGCGGCATCGAAGTAAAAGTATAGTATGTTTCAAGATATTTGCAAATCTACCTGTCTTGGTAATGACTCGGTACACCGCAAAACAGCATGGTATAAATTTTCGTATGCGTCAGGGCAGGATTAGCAAAATTTGTAACGGCACTTTCTTAAAATCCCGTTAATTAATATACCTACTTGTATTTATAATTTGTGAAAGTTTGGTGTAATCCCATTCGATTGTTGACTTGTTCAGTTGCGGTTGTGCAAATTCAGACGAAATTACAGAAAAAAATGTGGCGACCATGGGACAAAGAAACTTCAGTTTTGTGCAAATTCTATTTATGTGTTGATAACTTTTTATTTTATATTCTTTGTTCTGCATTTCTGAAAATTCAAGTGAAACATTAAATTCTACACAAATATTTCGTATGCTGGATTTCAAATAATTTGTTACAACCCTGTCATTTTACCCATCAAGCCCATTTAAGAAGTCACCCGCTGCGTAAGTCGAAGCAGGTACGTTTGCAAATATCTTGAAACAAACTATAAATATTTGACAAAACGCAACTTAGGAATAGTGAACTGAGTTACATTCTTTTGAGTCGCCAAGTTAAATCGTATGGACTGTAACTATTTAGTTTATTTCATTTAGTTATGTTTAGTTTTGTAATCAATAATAATAAGTTTAGTAATTAATAATTGATTAGTGTTAGTATAAATATGTATAAATAAAGAAGTTAGTAATATTAATAATGTCTGTGTCCATAATATAAGTCACCATCATCGGCCATCAAAGTTAAGTGTAGTGTATGTGTGTTCGTCCTACGGTTAATCAAGTCGTGGTCATTGTTGGTAAAAGGAGAGTAAGACAACAATCATTAGAGCCTCTGTAACACCCTCCTCGTGTTACAACATATTTCAGCTTGCAAAACTATCACAAGGGAATATAAAACAACATTTTTACGTAATAACATCCCCTATGGAAGTAGCATCCATTTATACCTGCTTTCTACTGTGTGCGAGACCTTACAGGCCAATAGCGTACAATGGTTCTTACTGATCACGTAAAAATTCATGCTATAACTTCGGCATATATTCGGTGAACAGAGTATAGTATGTAATTGGTTATTGAAATAATTAAGTATATTTCTTTAATTTAATTTGAATAAAGTGAGTTTTTTTTTGTATTTTATATTATTATTCATATTATTTATTATATATATTGTTTCGGGATTTTCAACCCTTACAGGTTATATCCCTAGATTGGTCTCACACACAACATCTATTTTAATTTAATTTTTACAATTGCCACGAAGTTTCTTACGTAATGTCATGTGTTTTGCCCACCCGAGCAAGTCCTTGTTACAACCACCAGCCGGTGCTAGATAGCTTAGTGATTGCCAAGTTAATTGTATCCCAACTTGGAAAGGTAACGGGAGTAGATACCGATCAAGATCAGTCGAGAAAAATTCGACCTGACCCGGATTCGAACCTACGACCTCTGAGTCCAGAGGCTAGCACTCTACCACTGTGCTATCCCGCCGTCTATTATTCATATTTATTTTTCTATCATATACCAAAGTCCACTCTTCCGAATTCTGAATATGTTAGCAATTCATTTATCTCCGTCTATTGCTATTCATTATTAAATATCCACCCTACTACACTTCGACGAAATGTTGTATTGGCCAACGCGTTTCTTCTTTGTCCCAACTCAATACAAATGTTCAACTATAAGTGGGCCGGACTAAACATCTCCACATCGCGCCACACTTCTAATACCGAAAATCAGATTCAGTGTATAGTTACGCGGAGTTGAGACACGTAACTACCGGTGCTTTTACCTTAATTAAGTTTCATTATCTAGTTAAAAATAAGTTTCTAAAGTGTTTTCGTACTTCTGCTAACATGTATCTAGATTCTGAATGAAACATTACACACCAGGGAAGTAAATCATTCTCAAAGTTTGATATATCGCATACTAAAGTATATTTTATAACAAAACTACACCGAAAAGTAGCTTTTTAACTTAACATTAATATTAGAATTTATAAATTATGTTAGTAATGTTTTCAGCTCTTTGGTGTATTTAGCTGCATGAAGTGATTAAATAATTACATCAAAATTTAATCAATTTATTAAAATTTAAATGCTCGTCATAACAATTAGCGGCTTTTAAACATAAGTGTGATAATATGATCCGTATGGTATTTATATCTGTTTCTGAAATAATATCAAAAGGTGTAACGTAAACAAAGAGACACCCTAATCTTTGGATTATAAAAATTACCAAACTAGGACAAGGGGTGGAAATCCCAAATGTGGTCTGGGCTCCGGCCAGCATGCAGTGAGGGCGGGATGGGTCGATGTTAGCTGAAATATAAAGGTGGTTTGGGGGTTAGTCTCTCCTAGCTTAGATTACATATTTATTGATTATAATACATTGGTACATAAATGTTTCAGCACGTCAAAAATATAGAATATAAAATTTACACACAATAACATCAAATAATAAATATACCCAACTGTGTATCACAGTGTCAAAAAATAAGTGAAGATATTCATCAGTAGAGTGAAAAACATTATTCATGAGATATTTTTGTATTGTAACTTTTAAAAAAAATTGTATTTAGTTTTTTACATAGTCTGGTAAGCCACTGTAAAAGTAATATTTAATGAATTTATATAGAACCCACACACGACTGAAAGACAAGCTCTCGGGAAATGGATTGCGGGAAAGGCAAGATTTCGAGTAAACAATTCCTAATTTTAAAATTATAAATATAGTCTACAGGATGTAACACCAAAACCGACTACCGCCATTATTTTCCTTATTATTATAGTTACCGAAAAATACTATAGAACAAAGTTGTAGGAGACCAAGGGGGACATCCCATTAGAGAAGAGAATATTTTTTTAAACCAGCGGTTCTCAAGTTACAACATAAAGTTATATTTTTTTAAATGGGATTATACATATTTTTTATGCCTATTCGATAGAGTATTTTCTTCTGAATTCAACCATGAGATTATTTTATATCCTTACATAACAAAAATATTGAGAAAAATTCAAGTGTTCTATTTGATTTCTATCTTAAATAATTCAAATTGACAAATAGTAGTTTTTGTTTTTCATACTAGCCTACTGAAAAATGACTAGAAAAATCAAATTTACTTAAATTTCAATCGCATTTTTTTCAATATTTTTATTATATAAGGGTATAAAATTAATACATGGTTGAATTTAGAACAAAATACGCTATCGAATAGGCATAAAAAATATGTATAATCCTATTTGAAAAAATATAACTTTGTGTTGCAAATTGAGAACCACTGGTTTAAAAAAATATTTTCTTCTCAAATGGGATGTCTCCCTTGGTCTTCTACAATTTTGTTCTATAGTATTTTTTTGTAACTATAATAATTAAGAAAATAATGGCGGTGGTCGGTGCTGGTGTTACATCCTGTATATTGACTTGGCGAGTTACAGATATTAGGTACACAAGGCGTATCGTCGAAGCACGAAGTTAGTCTCGTCCTAGTTAAGGCTGAAGGCCATGTTATGTACGCCATGCTAAAAAATAAAAAAATAATACCTCACGCCTATTTTTTTTTAATTTCTTCTTTTCTTTTGTTATAAGATAATAAAATTGTTTTCATAGCTTGCTATGTTTATTTTGTATGGAATTTTATTAATACATATTTTAAGAATAAATGGTCGCCATTTTGAAATGGTTAAAGTAAAACTATGATAATTTGGTATCATTGTGAAGCTAATTTTATGTATATTCTGAAAAAATATATAAAAATACCGATTCCCTATGCTAGATTTAAAGTTGTACCCATTTCCGCTAAAACCGGAAGTGATACAAAATTTCTGCTATGATCATCTTATGAGCCCCTTTGTCTAGTTTAACTTTGCTTATTAACATTTTTTTGTATCTCTCAAAATAAACGAAATATTCGTGGTGCCGGTCTTACGCCAAACACCCTATATAGTCCAAAAAACATGCAGCACAATAAATGTCCACAGAGGGGGAATAAAAAAATACGATAAGATATACAAAAATATTGACTTACGGTCAAAATAAAATTGTCTCTTGCCTGATATTGTAGTGGGGAGCGGCGGATATCTGGCAGCAGCGTAAGGTGGTGAACGAAGCCTCGTGGCTGATTACTTCAACAATGGGACTTCTCTCAATTAGCACGTGGTGATGTACGCAATTTTAAAAAAATGAGTACTAGTATTATATTAGATTTTACATTTTTTTTTCTGAATTTTAAAATGCACAAAAAATGACTTAAAGATTATTAACGGCAGTACCTCCGCAACCGGCGTCGGTTGCCGTTTTGGCGACCAGCGGAAGTTACCGTTAACTTACTTAACTTGTATATTTTTTAAAAGTAAAAATAACCTCATCTAATGCACAAAAGTCACACTTGGAAAACTTGGGCCAAGTGTGAGAACTATCAGTTGACTAGCTTGCATATTTCTCAAAAAATAACAACAATAACCTCACCTAACGCACAAGAGTAACGCTTGGAGAATTTGGGCCTAGTATGAGAATCGTCAGTTGACTAGCTTGTTAGCTTGTATATTTCTTTAAAAACAACAAAAATAACCCAACGCCCAAAAGTCATGCTTAGAAAACTGGGGACAAGTATGAGAATTGTCAGTTGACTGCCTGCTCCCGCTCATCATTTTTGTGGCAACCGACGACAGTTGCGGAGGCACTTCCTAACTTTTAACAATAGGCGCATTTAGCAGATTTATGTGGTCACTGAACTCCTGACCGAACGGTCACCGACCGAGGAGGTGTCTGCTGAATGCACTTTTCACAATCAACCTGATTCTCGTAGTTCAAACGTCAAATAGTTATTATCATAATTTTACTCAGGTTATAATAACTTTTGTTGTCATTATACATAAATAGTAAGTCAACTGATTGAAAAGTTGTATTATTATAAAATTCTTAAAATTTTCTTGTATTGCAAATTTTTAATTAATGTTATCAAATAGCATAAAGAATATATTTTCAGTGCTTTACATGTGAATAAATTGTTATTTTACTATACTGCACAGATAATGGATGACAAAATTGAATTATTTATATTTACAGAAAAAAAATCACTGAATTTAAATATTTCGCGCATAAACAAGTGACCAGGAACATCTGACCTTACTTTTTCTGCGGTCAGCTGCTGGGTAACCGTTCACAGAACGATAACTAGTGAACAGTGCATTCAGCAGAAAAATTCTGAACAAGTTCAGTACCCACATGCCTGCTGATTGCGTCCAATGAGAAAGAAATTTTATACTGTAGAATGCAACTGCCTTGAGTTGTTTAATTATTATTTTTTAACTAGAGCAAGAAGGAAGATTATTTACAAAATAAAATAGAGCACATTGCTTCACTGAAAAGTTCCACAGATAGCCTAGGTATGAGGTTTTTATTTAATACAGTAAACTAACTTGAATCTTGACTGACGTATGCGACAACAGCTCCGCGTATAAACTAAATTCACAATTAATAAAATGACAACAAACAATTCAACGATCTTAATAAAATGTTTTAACGACATGTAATAAACGAAAAATAGATTTATTTGTTATTTTTTTGTTAAAATATGAATAACTGATCTGTAAAATAAGATTAGAAAAAAAATAGCAAATACTTTATTTATTAAGAAAAGCTGCTAAAACGAAAAAAAAGTAGCAAAATTATGTTTCCTTATTAATTAGGTTTTATAGCTAGTGTATGATTAAGTAATAGTGTAATTTTGCACACATTTATCTTTTCTATTTTTTTAATAAATAAAGTATTTGCAACACTTTTTACCTCCCGCTACCCTGGATAAGGGAGGTATAGGGATCTTGCTAAAAATCGCATATGACCACGTTTTAAGGTCCCTAGAATCCATTTTTAACATTTTCACGATGATGTCTGTGTGTATGTATGTGTGTGTGTGTGGATCTTGTATACGCTCTAACTCAAATACTATCATTCAGAAAGTTTTGAAACCATGTATTTATACCTTATTCTAATATGGAAATATCTGATTAGATTTTGGTGGCAATCGGATAATCGGAAATGGCAGTTTACTTGAAGCTCAAGATAGTTTTTCTTCAAAAAATATCTTTAAATGTATTTTTTTCTCAATTTGTTATTATAAAAATTAAAGATTATTCCATTTTCTACAAGTTTGCATTAATACTTTTTCTATATATTGTATGGATAAATTTATAAATATAAAAATTATAAACATAGGTAAATGGCGGGAGGTACTGTGTTGGTCACATCAGATTTTTTATTTTCCAATCTTACTTTAAAAGTCAATTGTTCATATTTTAACATAAAAATAAACCCATATTCCGTTTGTTACAAGTTGATAAAAACCTTTTTTTAAGTGTCCGGTTTTTTTACTTCCCGCTACCTTGGTAAGGGAGGTATAGGGATCTTGCTAAAAATCGCATATCGAGACTTTGGTAGATGACCACGTCATAGATGACCAGGTCCCTATAATCCAATTTTAACATTTTCACCATGATGTCTGTGGGTGTCTAAGTGTTTGTGTGTGTGTGTGTGTGTGTGTGTGTGTGGATCTTCTGGGCACTCTAACTCAAATACCATCATACAAAAACTTTTGAAAACATGTATTTCTACCTTATTCTAATATGGAAAGAAGCTATTAAATTTTAGTGTCAATCGGATAACCGGAAACGGCAGTTTACTTGAAGCTCAAAATAGTTTTTCTTCAAAAAATATTATTTCGCAATTTCTTATTATAAAAATTAAATATTATTCCAATTTCTACAGGTTTGCATTAATAATTTTTCTATATATTTTATAGATAAATTTATAAAGAAAGTACTATAAAAATTATATCTCAGAACTTACGCTATAAACACAACTCCATTTCAGCTCAAATGTTTGTAACTGACAGATAAATGTTACTGTCGAAAAGTAATCATTTCAAATTAATAACAGTAACGTTTTAAAAAGAAAATAGTATATAGAACAACAGTTATATGGAAAGGAACTTAATATACATAATTTCAAATTAATAATAATGACGTTTTAAAACGAAAATTGTAAAGAGAACAATAGTTATATGAAAAGGAATTTAATATACATAATTTCTAGCATTAGTATGCTGGTATGTATTTAAATAATATATATATATATATATATATATATATATATATATATAATAATAATAATAATAATAATAATAATAATAATAATAATAGTATTTATTGCCCAACAGTGTATATACCAATTACAGGACAAGATAATAAAGATAAATGTAAGAAATACAGAAAAAAACAGTACAATTATTAACTAATACATAATGAAATATAATAATATTAATACTAATTTTTTAAATGTAAAATAAACGTTGCAAGCGACATGTTAAATAGATCAATGTTACTATTTAGGTTGTTGTAATTTTTTGACATTATAAATACAGGGGATTTAAGCAATAGATTGGTTTTATGCGTTTTACAGTATAAGAGGTGTTCATTTCTAGAGGAAATTCTGGGTACTAAAAAGTATATTTTGCTTAATAAGTGTGCACAATCTATTATATTATTTAATAATTTGTATAGAAATATAAGGGAAGAATGAGTGCGCCTATCTTCAAGGGAATTATATTCGAACTGGTTTAAAAGAATATTGTAGTCATAACCGGGTTGTGGATAGAAATTTAGAAATTTAAATGTAATAGCTTTTAAAAAATTTTTTTGAACAGATTCGATTTTTTTTATTTGATTATTATAAATGGGGTACCAAATGATCGCACCATACTCCAATTTTGAACGAACATATGTGTTAAAAAGTAATGTTATCACATTTATATTATTAAAATCTTTAGTGTTGCGCAGTATAAAGCCAAGAGCTTTGTATGCACCATTGACTGTGACATTGACGTGATTTGTGAAATGGAGCATACTATCAAAGTTTATCCCGAGATCTTTTATTAAAACATCTTTTGTAATAATAGATTCATCAATTTTATATTCATGAATATATTTATTCTTTTTCCTTGTGTATGATATAACATGACATTTATCAACATTTAATGTGAGATGGTTATTATGACACCAAGCATTAACAATATCTAGGTCATTTTGTAATATTACACTATCTGTAGAAGTTTCGATACGCCTGAAATTTTTTAAATCGTCTGCAAATAATAAAGATGGAGACACTATTTTGGAACATAAGTCGTTTATGAACATAGCGAAAAGAAGTGGGGACAAGTTCGAACCCTGTGGCACACCTGAAGTTACTACAAAGGGTCTGGAATCAAAACCGTTGTGTGATACGAATTGTAGCCTGTGAGTAATGTAAGATTGTAATAGTCGCAATAAGTTACCACAAACCCCGTACCTTTCAAGTTTATGCAACAATAGATGGTGGTCTACTTGATCAAAGGCTTTGCTAATGTCCGTGTAGATACAATCAACCTGTCCTCCGCTGTCTATGACATCAAATGTAAATTGTGAAAACACAGCTAAATTAGTGATCGTGGAGCGTTTTTCCATAAATCCGTGTTGATTATCAGAGATAGTAGGTTTGATGAAGTTGTAAATATTCTTATGTAGGATAATGTCGAATAACTTAGAAAAATTACACAGAATTGAGATGGGGCGATAATTTTCGACAACACATTTATCACCTTTTTTAAAAACAGGGCAAATACGGGCAGTCTTCCATATTGCTGGGTATTCAGCTGTTTGTAATATTAAATTGAAAATATGTGTCAAAGGATAAATAAAAGTGGATATACAATCCTTAACTATAAATGATGGAATCTGATCAACTCCAGATGTTAATTTATTATTTAACTTTTTTGAAGCAGTTATGATATCACTTTCGGATACATAATTCAAGGACAAACTATCATAATTGTCTGCAATATCGATGTTGATTGTTGTATTTAACTGTGGCGGATTATTGTAGACACTTTGAAAGTAATTGCTAAAAGCTTGAACTATAGATTGCGGATTGTCATAAATAGTTTCTTGAAATTTAACTGAGCCAGGAATTCGGGATTTGTTACATTTCGCGTTAAGGAAAGACCAAAATTTTTTCGAATCTGCTTTGATATTGTTTTCTATATTGCATATGTACGTTTTGTAAGCAATTTTAATTTCATTTTTCACTAATTTTCGTAATCGATTGAAATCATTCTTGTATTGAGCATTAACGACACTTTTTTTCCGGTATTTTTCTTTTTGGGTAATAAGTGTTTTCAAATCAGTAGTAAACCATGGCGGATAGGTGTGTGCAGTGGATTTTTTACAATAAAGGGGAACGTGGCGGCAGAAACATTCATTTAAAATTTTATAGAAAGCGTTACATGCTTCATTTACATTAAAGAATGATGTTATAAAAGTCCAATCGATGTTCATAAGGTCAGCGTATAATTGTGGGGAGTTGCATTTTTTAAAGTTGTATGATGTTTTACCACTATTTGTAGGAAAATTTCGTCTAATTTCAGTATTTGTATTGACTATCAATTCAATTGGAGGATGGTGCTTGTCTATTTTTACTATTTCATGATCACAGCTGAACAGATATATGTTATCCTGCCTAATGTTGGTTATGACTAAATCTAAGAGTCTATTATTGCTATTAGTAATATTATTGATTTGAATAAGATTAGAAAAATTGAGGAAATTATGCAGTATAGCATTTTTGTTGTCAATAGTATTAGAGTGATAGTTAGTAACATTGAAATCACCGGTTATAATTACATTATTGTCGTATAATATATCGGATCTACCCAAAGTATCAAAAAGTATTTCAAAGTCGCTGAGACCTATGTTTGGTGGAATGTACATGGTTATTATAATTAAAGAATAAGAATTAAAAATTATTTTACAACCAACTATGTCGACACAATTTATTAATGAGGTGATAAAATCAAAGTTCAACTTATTTGCTGTGATAGAATTTCGCACTGCAAGCAATACTCCTCCACCGGTTGAAAGGCCCAGTAGCTCACACTGCCGATCGCATCGAAACGCAGTGTAGTTGTTGGCGAACAGCTCGTTGTTGCACGTATGTTCACGAAGCCACGTTTCCGACAAAGAGAGAATGCCATACTCACTGTCTGCTGTGTTACAGTAAACTGTATTCACTTTGGAGTTTAGTCCTCTGACGTTTTGATAGTAAATGTTCAAAGATTTATTAACACTGGTATTTAAAGAATTAATATTACTGTTGGGCATTACATGTTTAAATTCACTATTTTGGGGATGTTATTAACATATTTAATTGCAATATTATTATCACCCTTTTCCTTTCGAGTATCGAGTTCCTGTTTGATTGCTTTATAGTAGTCTATTTGTCTTTTAGTGCGGTCGTAAGAGATTATAACATTTTTATATTTGGTTATTTCTTTAAGTTTTTTTGCGTTTTTTATTATATCATGAACAGATTTATTTTGCTCGAATATTACTTTTATTGGGCGATTTTTAGTTTCATTAAATTTACCGACTCGAAAATGTGCAATGTTATTTAAGTTTAAATTATTATCAATTGTCTGGAAAATTTCTGTTATTACTTTTTTTTCATTTGCAATACGATTGTCTTTATTTACATTCGACAATGATTCATTGACTCCGAAAATAATAACGTTATTTTTTCGTTTTTCCCGATCGGTTATTTCAGATATTATATCTTCAAGATTTAAACTATTCGTTTTAACTGTTGAATGTTGAGATTTAAATTCGTTGAAATCTTTCTGAATATTAATAATTGTTTCACGTAGGGCATTAATGTCTTTTCCAATTTCTTTACAATTAGGGCAGGACCAAGAAATTGAATCGCGCTCCTGAAGTGCTTTGAGATCACGCTGTATCAAACCGACGCAATTATATTTGAAGTGTCTTTTGCAAACACAACATTCTACAGCGAATTTTTCATCAACTTCAGTTTCACAACATTTACACGTATAGGCAACCATATTAACGTGCACGTAAAAAATATATGCAGATGTTAAGTCTTTTATGAAATTAAGAAAAAGACAGATTTATTAACGAACGTGTTTAGACTTAAGTTAAGTCACTTTAAGGTGAAAGAGTAAAGAAATTGTGCTTGAAACACATAAACTGATCAAAAACTCACTAACACATCACTATTTGGAGCAGCAAAAAAAGGAACACTATCTTCTTAATGAAACGTTTCAGTTGTAACACTTTTGTAATTTCACTATCACTTTTTACTACAGAAAAAAATGTTGAAACTAAGACAGGCATTTGTCACATGCGTCGCAAGCAAATACAACAATAATAATATATATATATATATATATATATATATATATATATATATATATATATATATATATATATATATATATGTATATATACATACATACATAAAATCAGGCGTGTCCCATTTAGTGGGTTCGCACAAACCCGAAAACAATAAGAACATCAACATCATACAACAAATCCTTACTCTTAAACATATTAAAGTGACCGATTTTCGGTAGCGAAATACCGCATCCGGATCACAATAATAGTTAGGAAACAATCATTCTTCGCCACACATTCCTATCTAAGCAGACTTCTTTCGCCTCGGCCACACTCATAATCGCATTCATACATGCTCTTCTTCTCTTCTTACTTGGAAACTTTCTCTCTTTAAGCACCCTACCAACCATATCCATCCACTTACACACTGGTCGGCCACGCAATCGAAAACCCTTAACTTCACCAAGATATATACGCTTAACAAGCCGTTCATTCGCCATTCTCTGCACATGCTCAAACCATCTCAACTGACTCACACCAAATCTCTTAATCACATTGTTCCTAACCATACATTCTTCATACACCAAATTATTCCTCACGCGATCCCGTCTTACATACGCACATTCACCACGTAAATACCTCATTTCCACGGCAGTCACTCTCTTTTTATGCTTTCCCGTCCATGCCTAGCATTCGCTTCCATACATCAAAGCAGGCACTAGCACTCCATTATATACACTTAACCGAGCATCCCTTGATACGTTAACGTTTCGTGCAAACGTACCCAGAGTACCCATTACCTTACACCCCGCACTCACTCTCCTTTCTATCTCTCGATCAATGCGACCATCCCTCGACATCATGATACCCAAATATACAAACTCGTACCTGCTCCAGTTTCACTCCATTCACCAACAATTGCACTCAGTCACCAATTTACTCCTTTCAAATACTAACACTTTGGATTTATCAACATTCAACACCATATTCATACTTCTTCCAATGTATTATCTCTATCATTCTCCTGAGTTACTCTTCATTTTTTCTAAAACAACTACACCATCAGCGTACGCTAATACAGGAACTACACTTTCACCAATATGTACACCATCCATTTCACTCAAAGCTCTCCGCAATAACACATCCATATACAAGTTAAACAACCACGGAGACATACCACAGCCCTGTTTCACACCAACATTTATACGAAACCAATCACTCAACCTACCATCTATTCTCACAGCAGCCTCACCACCCTCATACAACGCTCGAATCGCCCCCAATCAGTATCCATTCATACCGTACTCTCTGAGTACATCCCACAAGTATCTCGAAGAACGCTATCATACGCCTTCTTTAAATCAAGAAAGCCCCAGATCACCTTCTTTTTCTTGTCAAGTGACTTCTCAACAATCATACGAAGAGCAAACAATTGACCGACACATCCCCTCTCAAGCACAAAACCACCCTGAACGTCACTAATTTTTGAAATTGTTAAGGTTCGCACCTTATGAATTAGTGTCCCTACTACACTCAACAATCGCGCGAAAATTTGTACATTCACTCGAACTGCCTTTGCCTTTGAATAATGGGCATATATATATATATATATATATATATATATATATATATATATATATATATATATACATATATATATATATATATATATATATATATATATATATATATATATATATATATATATATATAAGACATTCATCGCATATAAAAAGAAAAGACAACCCAAGGCCGAAGACATTGAACTTCAACCGTCCACTTCACCCCCTAGATCGGCGCTGAAGCTACCCGATGAAGCCCAATTTTAGCAAGGGAGAAGTTACCGCTGTCCAAACTGATGAGTTGCAGTTCCCAGGCGTCGAACCCGACACCTGAGTTTCCCGTTTCCAGTTTATAGACTTTGGAGTAGTTTTAGTTTAGTCAGAGTGAAGAATCCAAATAAGTAACATTAAAATATAATAAATGTAATAAGTCGTATTTTTATTAAATAAACATTAAATAATTTTTATGTGTAACAAATGATAGTTTTGATATATAATAAATTCACAATAAAAAACCCTTTTTAAAAACACTATTTCGGATCGTCGAAATATAACTGGCGCAGTCGGAGCGGATTTTTCGGGCGAATTTTCACATTGAAAAGTGAAACTCGTGTTCGTATCTACGATTCACCGAGAAGAACCAAAACCCCAGGGAGAAGAAGCGACTACGTCCAAGTGCAAAATCACCCAGTTCCTTCATCTGCGAGAGAACATCGAGGACGAAAGAACAAGGCGCTGCTGAATACAGACCTAACCGGGAATCAACGCATCCAATGGACAAATTGCTTCTGTTATTGTGAGTACACATGTCACACAACTATCAGTACCATTCTGACTCAGATACAGGATCGGATACACATACAAACCCTGAAACTTCCTCTGACTCCGAGTCCACACTCGTAACTTCCAAACCGTATAACAATAAACGCAAATTAACAAAAAACAAAGTCAAAATGGCACAACAACAAATAGAATCACTAGTACAACCTACACCACGTCTCGAAAAACATTACTTAGACATGATCCCAGATTTCTACGGTGATGGTAAATTATTATCTCGCTTTCTTGAAATCTGCGAAAAATTAGTAAATAAGTTTTATAATTTGGTCGACGAAGCAGACTTTCAAAACGAGTACCTTATGTCGAGCATTCTAGCAAAAATAAAAGGTGATGCCGCAGTAAACATCGCCAGTAGCTCAATAAGTAAATGGGCAGACGTGAAACAAGCATTCTTAAACGCCTACTCAGATAAACGAGATCTATTCACCCTAAGCATCGAATTAACCGAATTAAGACAAGGCAATGAAACGCCATTTGAATTTTACAATAAAATTCAAGATATACTAAATCTCCAAATTTCCTACATTAGTAATCATAGTCTAGCACTTGCTAAGCCTTATTTAACGGACTATTGCTAAAATTATGCTTTAAGAATTCTTCTCCGAGGACTAAAAGATCCTCTAGGAACTCTAATGAGAACAAAGAACCCCAGTGATATGAACACCGCATTAAACATGCTCACAAACGACTTTCAGTTAGAAACGCACAGTCGTCCACAATATCACAAAATTAACACACATACTCAACATAAACAAAAACAAATAATTCATACTACACAAAATAGACAACCACAATATCCACAACTAATGTACCGACCGAATCCACCTACTAACTCAAATTTTAAACCTACCATTAATCAATATCCTAATCATCAAATAAGGAAACCTTACATACAAAATCAATATCCCCCCAATCACGTAAATAAAACATTTAATAATCAATCCCAAAATGTTTTCAAACCTAATCCTAACTATAAAGCCCCCAAGCCTACGCCTATGAGTGTCAGTACTAGACAGTCAATGACACCCAGGCCAGGAACAAACCAGTACCGTCCGCAACAATTCTTCCAGTCGCAAAACAGACCCAACGTTATCGCTGAAGAACTGTTTAACACCGAAATAGACGACTACACAGAACACGAAATTAACGAACAAAACTCAGACCATTGTGAAATTGAACCCATATCAGACTATTATGTAACAGAACCCGATCAAAACGAGCACACCGAGTTTTTTCCTTTAACAGCCTCGGAACAGACATTGAACTGATGAATGTAATTCATAACCACAGTGAACTACTATTCATTATTTTCCCAGAAATGAATCTGAAAGCTCTAATAGACACTGGCAGTACACGTTCTTTTCTAAATCCCACTATTGCAAATAAATTATTCAAAACAATATTAAAAACGACCCATTCAAAATTACCACCGCACATGGAACATCTATTGAAAAATTCAATATTATAATACCCTCTTCAAAATTATTTAACTCACCTAATACTATGTTGAAATATCATTTATTTAATTTCCATAAAAATTTTGATATTCTTTTAGGATTAGATAATTTAAAAATATTAGGAGCAAACATCGATTTGACTAATGACAAAATAATTACTCCCAATCAAGAAATAAAAATTTATTATCATAAAATACTACCAAAATCTCATTACATAAAAATCCCCCCTAAATCAGAAAAAATCTCTAAAATATTCGTTCACAACATCCAAAATGGTGAAGCATTCATCCCCGAAACCAAAATAAACAATATAATTATCCCAGAAGGTCTTGCTAACATTCAAAATTATGAAATTATTTATCCAATTATAAACTTAGGCGAAAATGAAGAAATTCTAAATTCTGTAGATTGTGTACGAATCCATCCTTTAAACAATTTGGAAATAAATAATTTAAATTTTGAACAAAGTGAAATAAAAAATAAATTAGATACGAGCAAAATTAGACTTGAGCACATGAATGAGGAAGAAAAACGCGAGATAACAAAACTACTGACTGAGTATTCTGATATCTTTCACTGTGACAATGAACCTTTATCTTTTACTAATGAAGTAAAACACTCTATTCGAACAAAAGGTGAACTTCCAGTATATGCAAAGACATATAGATACCCCGAAGTACATAGAAAAGAAGTGCAATCCCAAATTCAAAAAATGTTAAACCAGAATATTATCCGCCCTTCTCATTCACCTTGGTCATCCCCCGTCTGGATCGTACCAAAAAAATTAGATGCATCCGGAAAAAAGAAATGGAGACTCGTAATTGACTATCGGAAATTAAACGAGAAAACAATCGATGGCAAATATCCAATACTTAACATCAACACTGTATTAGATAAACTTGATGCCAATATTTTTCAACTTTGGATTTAGCGTCAGGATTTCACCAGATTGAAATGAGTGAATCTGATATACAAAAAACTGCCTTCAGCACAGAAAACGGTCATTTCGAATATTTAAGAATGCCCTTTGGATTAAAGAACGCGCCAGCCACTTTTCAAAGAGTAATGGACAACGTTCTTCGAAATTTAACCAACGAAATTTGTCTCGTATATCTCGATGATGTAATCATTTTTAGTACATCTCTCCAAGAGCATATTCAAAATTTAAGATCAGTTTTTAATCGTTTACGAAAAGCTAATCTCAAAATTCAACCAGATAAATCCGAATTTTTACGTACAGAAGTCTCATATTTAGGCCATATAGTAACTCCAGATGGTGTCAAACCTAACCCGGATAAAATCCATGCTATCAAAAATTACCCCATCCCAAAAACAGCCACACAAATCAAAGCATTTCTCGGACTGTTAGGCTACTACAGGAAATTTATTAAAAACTTCGCATATCTTACAAAACCCTTCACGAAGTGCTTGAAAAAAGACGCTACTATTAACTATAATGATCTAGAATACATTAATTGCTTTAACACCTGTAAAAACCTCCTGATAAACGATCCCATCCTTCAATACCCGGACTATAAGAAACCTTTTAACTTGACAACAGACGCAAGCCAATATGCCATCGGCGCTATTTTATCACAAGGACCTATAGGATCTGACCTACCTATCGCATATGCGAGTCGAACACTAAATAGCTCAGAAACAAACTATAGCACAATCGAAAAAGAATTACTTGCTGTCATATCGGCTACGAAATATTTCAGACATTACCTGTATGGGAGAAAATTTAAAATCATAACTGACCACAAACCTTTACAATACTTACATTCACTGAAAGAACCCCATTCAAAATTAATGAGATGGCGACTCAAATTAGAAGAGTACGATTATGAAGTCATTCATAAAAAAGGCTCTCTAAATAAAAACGCAGACGCACTATCACGTATCGAATTAAACATAAATACTTTAGATCCAGAATCGCAAAACCTTTTCGATCTCATCGAAAATTTTAACGAAACCTATTTCAACCCTGACAATGACAAGCAATCCTTAATCGTAGAACCAGACGAAGAAGAACAGCATGATCCCGAAACTGACCAAACAATTCACTCAAACCCCGAAAACCCTATTGTAGGAATAACAATCACTGAATCACCTGTAAATTTTGGAAAAACCAAATTTTTATATCCCAAGTCAAACATTCCCCTTCTACGCCAAAAATACAAAAACTTCATTGCGATAAAATGAGAATTCTTCTCCAACTTTCTGAAACAGATTTCGAACAAGATACAATAAATTTTATAAAAGAATACATTACACCGAATGTGAAATACTACCTATACTTTGAAACACCCATTTATGAGAAATTTAGTAACGTATTACAAAATTATTTTAAACACTCTGAAATCAAATTTATCAAGAGCAACGTAAAATTAATAGATGTAGAAGAAAAAGATGAAATCTTACAAGTAATAAAAAAATTTCACGAAGGTAAGACAAACCAGCGTGGAATAAACGAAGTTCACACTCAAATTAAAAAACGATATTATTGGCCGAATCAGTTAAAGACCGTCACAGACTTTATAAATCAATGTGAAATTTGTTTAGCTGCTAAGTACGAAAGGAACCCTATCAAACCGAAACTAAATATTACCCCAACTCCCAATAAACCATTAGACATCATCCACATTGACACACTCTCTCTAGAAAACACCAAATTCCTCACTATAATTGACGCTTTTTCTAAATATGCTCAAGCATATAAAGTTAACTCCACAAATGCTATAGAAATTGCAAATAAACTAACACGATTTTTCTCACATCACGGTATACCCAAATTAATAATAGCAGATAATGGGCTTGAATTTAAAAATAATGTCATAAAAGAATTATTAAGCCTACATAAAATCGAAATTCATTTCATTTGCTCACAAAATCCAAATTTCAACGGTCTAGTCGAACGTTTTCATTCAACCCTGATAGAGCACATTCGTTTATTCAACTTACAAGAAAATTTCAAAAGTGAACTAATAAAAGATAACTATGCAATCCTGGCTTATAACAATACAAATCATAGCACGACAAATTTAAAACCAGTCGACATTATTAACGGACACTTAGATACAAATTCCCCACTGGATATAGAACTCGAGAAACAAATAATGCAAGATTATATTCAAAAACATAAGGAAAAAACAAAATTAGTTTATACAAATATTAATAGCAAATTGCAATCAGATAAAACCAAAATTATTACTAAATTAAACGAAGAACTTCCCGACATACCCGAAACAGTCTACGTTCATAACAAGCAAAAAGTTAATAAAACGAAAAACCCGAAATTCAAAAAGGAAAAAATTAAAAAAGTTAACAAGAACTTAAAAATTGCAGAAATTGACACAGAGAATAATGATAAAAACCAATCTAAAATTCATGTTTCAAACGTAAAGAGACCTAGAAAAATAATTGATAAATATCCGGCTATTCCAGGTCCCTCTACTTCACGCATACACTCAGAATAAATATCCAAGATATTACCCTAAACCCAGGACTACTGACAATTAACCTTGGACATGCAAAGTTACAAAAAACGAAACACACACTCGTACAATTTTATGATTTAAACCCATTATGGGCACAATACGAAAGTTTAAACAAGCAGTACACAACTCTCAAACACACTATCAACGCAGATAACACAATCGCTGCTGAGTTTGATAATAACAACAAAATCATAGAGTACCTGAAAAATAATATTAATGAAAAAATTAGCCATTTATCTACGCATGTGAGAACAAAACGAGGAATATTAAACGGTTTAGGATCTGTTATAAAATCAATAACAGGAAATCTAGATGCTGAAGATGATAATCGATACACAAAATTTTTAAATCATTTGAAAGAAAATCAATTTAAACTAAATGACAAAATTAAGCACCAGTACTCTGTTAGTCACCAAATTATGAAATATTTCAATAAAACTGTCGAAACAATTAAACGCAACGAAAATATTTTAAAGTCAAAAATTTAACAACTAATACACATTGTCATCGGAGGAATCAAAGATCATGATAAACTATTTATTAAAGATATTTACAATCAGTTAAACATTTTATACACTATGACATTTAACACTCTTCAAGATATAGAAAACTCTCTAACATTTTGCAAACTCCACACAATGCATCCTAGCATTATCAAATCACATGACCTTTACGAAGAATTAAATAAAATTTCAAAATTCTATAACAATGAACTACCATTTGAAATCAATTCAGAAAACATGTCAGAAATTGAAAAATTGATCTCAATTAACTGTAAATTACAAGAAAACAAAATTATATACTTTATCGACATTCCCATAAATTATGAAAACCATTTTGAACTTTATTCACCTTTATTCCAACACCCACTAAACAAAATAACGAATTTGTAACTATAATCCCTAACCATGAGTACATCCTGAAGTCTGAAAATGGTGACTTAAGATCTTTGTATGATCTGTGTGTCCGCAATAAGGGAAACATTTACCAATGTCCGAACAAAATTAAAGAAATCAGCGAAAATTCTTGCGAAAAGAACTTCATATTACAGAGCAAAGTAGAAAATTGCCACTTCGTCAAATTAAACATAAAAAGAAATCACATCGAATACATTGAAGAAATCAATCAATATCTAGCAATATTTCCAAATCCTGAAAACGTACAAGCCAAATGCAACCAAGATGACAGTATAAGCAACCTACAAGGCGTACTCTTAATTAAAGAAGATGAATGCAAACTCAAACTTCAAAATCATGACTTAATTTTTAAACAAGGCACATTTGGCAAACCATTAATAATTGAAAACTTCGAAATCGACTACAACAATACAAATATTCCCAAAATGGCAATCGAACTAAATTCTATCTCCGAACTAAAACCATTAAACAAGTTCGAAGATACAGAGTACCACAACGACCAAATCGAAACCGAAGCTGACATTACCAACTACCCAGTGTGGGCACTGTACGTAATCATAATCACCGGTGCCATCATCACGGTCGCAGCTTACCTACAAAAGACATTCATCGCATATAAAAAGAAAAGACAACCCAAGGCCGAAGACATTGAACTTCAACCGTCCACTTCACCCCCTAGATCGGCGCTGAAGCTACCCGATGAAGCCCAATTTTAGCAAGGGAGAAGTTACCGCTGTCCAAACTTATGAGTTGCAGTTCCCAGGCGTCGAACCCGACACCTGAGTTTCCCGTTTCCAGTTTATAGACTTTGGAGTAGTTTTAGTTTAGTCAGAGTGAAGAATCCAAATAAGTAACATTAAAATATAATAAATGTAATAAGTCGTATTTTTATTAAATAAACATTAAATAATTTTTATGTGTAACAAATGATAGTTTTGATATATAATAAATTCACAATAAAAAACCCTTTTTAAAAACACTATTTCGGATATATTTATATCGTGCGGGCGTTTACCAAGCGGCGCCTCATTGCTGGCGTGGAAAGTGCAACACAGGGCACAATTTTATGTCATTTAAAATTCAAAATATTTAGCGTTGATCGGGATCGAATCGGGTTCCCCATGTTGAAGAATTCAAATATTAATTTTCACAAAGTCAACATGTATTAGTTCAGTTGTTATATTGTTTTAAGGTTGATTGACAGATGACATTTTAGTACTTTATAAAATAAAAAGCAGTTTTGTATTACAAGTTAATTCTGATCATTTTTCCTTTATTATTTCAGAAAGTTACGTATTTGTAACAGGTTATGGGCTCAGTATGCTTATGAATAAAGGAAGTGAACAGGATTTGTAAATTGGTAGATTTTTATGATTTATTTTGCTAGTTGTTTAAATTGTAAATAACTGCTTGTTATTGGATTACGACATGGCTGATATAAAGATTCAGATCGATAAACTTTCAAGCGCAGGGAATTGGACAAAATGGAAATATCAAATGTCTTTGATGTTGAAATGCTATGGACTTCAAGGCATTGTGGTTGGAGATGTAGTTCGAACAGATATTCCTGAAAGCGCAGTAGGCGATGCGTTGGAAGCGCATAAGAAGAAAGTAGCTGATTTTGAAAGGAACGATGCACATGCTCAGTTATTAATTACAAACGCGTTATCAGACGATGTATATAACATGTTGGGTGTGGTTAAATCATCCAGAGATGCATGGCAACGTTTAATGACTCTATATAGGCTTGATAGGCTTGATAGGCTAGCAGAGAAATTTTTTACTTCAAAGAAAGATTCAAATGTTGAAATTTTAGAGCACATATCTGTCATGCAAAGAGATTTTCATGAATTAAGTGATGAAATGAAAAGACAGTACGATGTAGTATTACCAGAACAGTTACTGCTGTTACGTATTACGTCTACATTGCCAGTTGAATATAATAATTTTAGACAAGTATGGGAAGCAACGGCTTTAAAAGACAGAACGATGGATCAGTTGATCGAACGTCTGCGTATGGTTGAAATGCATGATTCTGTCAGAAAGGATTCTTCTACAGCATTTGTATCAAAGGAAATCAATAATTCAAAATGTCAAAAATTTGGGCACTATCAGAAAAACTGTTGGATTGCGAACTGGAATAAATCTGCAAAAGTTGCAAGTGGGAATAATGAAAACGATAAGGAAGGTTCCGCATTCGTAAGTTCTGCATTGCTGTGTGATTTTAGAAAAGTAAAGAGTGATTGTTGGATAAATGATAGTGGTGCTACGGCACACATGACACCAAATAGAGAATATTTTCCAAAAATTTTCGATTTTCAAATACCAAGAGATGTGGAAATAGCAGATGGTCGAAAAATAAAGGCTATTGGCCATGGTGTCATTAATGTGGAGATGGAAGTTAATGGAAAATGGACAAGTCATCATTTAGAAGATGCTTGGTACGTTCCAGATATTCGTGCTAATCTATTTTCACACTGTGTCTCACTTTATAAAGGATATGAGTGGCATACAAATATTAAAGGAACACAATGCACGAAAAATGGAAAAATATTTTTGACAGGTTATTTGATTGACGGTTTGACAATTTTAAATATGAAAGCAAAATTATCAGGTACTTCGAAAAATTTGTATTTAGTTAACACTATAGATACTTTACAGTTGTATCACGAAAGACTGGGACACCAAAGTAAACGTCATGTCTTAAAAGTGATGAAACAACATGGCATCGAAGTAAAGACTGCTAATGAAGAGTTTTGCGAAGGTTGTATGTTTGGCAAACAGCACAGAAGAAGTTTTGGCACAAGGAAAAATCGAGTCACAACACCAGGTGAGTTAATCAACGCTGATGTTTGTGGACCTATGACAGAAAAATCGTTGGGTGGTGCACGCTACTTTGTCTGCTTCAAGGACGACTTCACTAAATTTAAACGAGTATTCTTCTTAGAACAAAAGAACAAAGTAGTAGATAAATTGAAGCAGTTCTTGGCAGAGGCTGATCAAGCGGGGCACAAAGTAAAACAATTTTTGTCAGATGGAGGTAAAGAATTTAATAATGCGTCAGTTCGAAAAAATTTGAAGGAACGTGGAATTGAAATAAGATTTTCAATGCCATATACGCCGGACCAAAATCGTGCAGCCGAACGAGAGAATCGAACTTTGGTCGAGTGTGCTAGGACAATGTTACATGCGAAAGATTTACCAGTAAAACTGTGGGCAGAAGCAGCAAATACAGCCTCCTACATATTGAATCGTACAGGACCATCCACAGTAAATGATAAAAGTCCATATGAGCTTTGGCATAACAAGCAGTCAGCTGAAATAAATCATTTGAGGATCTTTGGTTTGAAATGTTATGTACATGTTCCGACACAGAGTCGACAAAAATGGGACCGAAAAAGTGTCAAAGGAATTTTGGTACGTTATTGTGGTGACAAGGATGGCTATCGTGTTTATGTGTCAACTAGAAATAAGGTAATATTAAGTCGGGATGTTCAGTTTGTACCCGAGAAAATTTGTCATTTCAGGAATGTAGCAGAATTGACTCTTCCGGTACCTAAAAAACCTAACCAAGATGTTGAAATTGGACAATCAACTGAAGAAATAGATAGGACTCGTACTGCATCAAGAAACGATAACATCTGTTTATGTGACCGAAGAATAATTAGACTTCCAACGTATCTCAATGATTACGCAATGGTAACTACAGTAGATAATAATAATCCATTTTCTTACAAAGACGCTATAATTTCTGAAAATGGAAAACATTGGCAAGCTGCTATGAAAGATGAAAATGTAATATTTGGGAGGAAGTGTTGAAGAATTCAAATATTAATTTTCACAAAGTCAACATGTTGTTCAGTTGTTATATTGTTTTAAGATTGATTGACAGATGACATTTTTGTACTTTATAAAATAAAAAGCAGTTTTGTATTACAAGTTAATTGTGATCATTCTTCCTTTATTATTTCAGAAAGTTATGTATTTGTAACACCCCAGATTCGCAACCAGACATCAGGCACTCGACAATGAGACTCCATAGGTATGTATTTAAATTAATAAAAATTAAATGGCGGGTGGTATTGTGTTGGTCACATCAGATTTTTACCTCTCGCTAAGAGAGGTATTGGATTCATGCTAAAAATCGCATATCCAGATTTTATTGAATAAGCACGTTTTAAGGTCCCTACAATCCGACTTTTTTACGATGATGTCTGTGTGTGTGTGTGTGTGTCTGTGTGTGTGTGTGTGTGTGGATGTGTGTGTGTGTGGATGTGTGTGTGTGTGGATGTGTGTGTGTGTGTATGTGTGTATGTGGGATATTGGAAGGACGATTACTCAAAAACTATAAGACTTTAAATTTGTTTAATTACGAATTTCCCAATCGAACATTCATGGGAAGATCTGAAAAGGTTTTGGTAACAATTGGACAACCGGAAGTAGAAGATTCTTGAAAAAAAATCTTTTAAATATTATTTTTTGAAAATTTTTCTTGGTAATATTAAAGAAAATTAAATTCTCTATCTGATACATTTAAATATTTTATTATATATTGTATAGATTTAGAGATAAAAGAAATATAATATATAAAATAATCTGTTGTAATAAATTTTACAGCCGAAAGAATACCATGGAAAATAGTTAAAAATTTAAATTGTTTGTAACTGACAGATAAATGTCAGTGTCAGAAATCCGGAGACATTACTGAAGACTTTTTCTGGGAAGTACATACATTATATTATTTCTTAATGTATTAATAGTTAAATATTTAATATTATAGGTATATTACACATACCCTTCAGAAATACTGTTACTCCCAACAATGAATTGGAAACATCTCGAAAAATTAGAAGAGTAGGACAAAATTTCTTCATAAAATAATTTTAAATTAAAAAAATAAATATAAGGAATAGATAAAAGTAGAATTTTTGGTGTAGAGTGTAGGTATACAAGAAATGTTAATTACATTAGGGCGCGAGCAGTCATGTGACTTTTTTGGCCTTGACAAGCAGATATGGGGGCCCATGTCAGATGATTGCTAGTAATTATGTATATAGATGTCAAATATCATAATTTCTCATTCTTTAATTTAGTGATTTTCCTATTCCACGTGGTTTATTTTCCTCGACAAGTAAATTCCACACTCTTGGTGACAAATTAACTACGTGAATTTAGAAAATCTTTAAATTTTTAATGAAAAATTCTGATATTTGACATCTATGTACATAATTACTAATGATCATTCTGAAACGGGCTCCCACATCTGCTTGTCATGGCCAACAATGTAGCATGACTGTTCGCGCCCTATACTTATGTAACCAAAAAAAGAAAGTGGCGAGAGGTATTGTGCTGGCCACAACAGATTTTTTTTTTTGACACGGGTATATAACACAAAATAAAAATAGGATGAGAAATAGGCTAATAAGCGGATTTTCAGGGGACATGTGGTAAGAATTATGTGAAGGAATGTTTTGGGTCGATGTCGGAAAATAGAAAATGACAAGGTGCGGGAAATAAACGTTACAATTATTGGTTATAAGAATTTTTTTATTAATGTTTTATGGCTGTGGAACTGCTAAGATCATATGCAGCCGAAGTCATTTTCCAACTAGTACAACAATATTTAAACAATAACAATACATTTAAAATAACTTTGATATAAATTGAAAAAGCATTGGATTAAGGAAACAAATTAACTTATAATACGAGTACTTCAAAATATGTTTTATTGGAGATGTTTTTAATAATGGGTTGTCGAGTGTATGACACGGCAAACACATAATACTAAATTTAATATTTATTATAAACATTACATTTTATGATATTTCGATACATTGACGTTGCTGTTTTTTGATCATTTCTTGACAGCCCGTATTCCTATGGAAACGCCCTGGTTTTCAGTAGCGGTTCATACGTTCATAGTAGTCTGGGTGTCGGTTCATAGTAGTCGGGGTGTCACATCCTCCCCCTTTGGATGACAAGTGCGTCTCGCTTGTGATCCAACAATTACTTGGACACCTTCCTTGGGCGGCCTCGTCTCCGGATTGGGTGAACTGGCTGTGGATCTGGAACACTTAAACTTTGTTTGAACGGAGTGAGGGATGAGGAATGGTATACCCCTACAGGTTTATCTGGTACATTTGGGGTAGTGATTTGATATGAAGTTGGTGATACAATTTTACAAATTAGGTAGGGTCCATCACGACGTGGAGCGAATTTGGAAGTGAAGGACTGTGAAATTTTACTCAGGGCATGGACATCAACCAGTACTTTGTCACCTATGCCATAATTCGGACCAGGTTGTCGATGACGATCTGCATTTTCCTTGGACCGATCTTGATTTTGTTCATTTATTTCTCGTGTTTCCTTTAATACTTCGCTTAATTTATCCAGGTAAGGAGTCATCGAGGCAACGAATGGTGCATTTTGTACAATGGCACGCATATCTCGTTGTACGTCATCAGGTGTTCTTAAGTCCCTGCCAAATGTCAAGTAAGCAGGTGTACCTCTTGTAGAAATACTTTCGGAACTGTTCATAGCAAATCTTATGCTGGGTAAGTAAGTTAATCAGGCGGTGTGGCATTTCGTTGTCAGCATTGCTAATTGGATTTTAATATCTCGGTTTTCCGTTCTGTTGGATTCGCTTTAGGGTGATATGCTGGTGTTAAATTGTGCTTAAATCCTAATGAATAGGCAACCAGTTGCATAACTTCTCCTACGAATTGGACCCCGTTTTGTCACTAATAACTCTACGTGGTGTCCCATAACGCAGGATTATTTCATCGATTAAGCATCTCGCACATGCTTTAGCGGTGGCTTGCTTCAGTGCAAACAATTCTATCCATCTGGAACATGCATCTTCGACTACGAAAATCCACTATTCTCCAGACGACATTGTTGGTAAAGGTCCTATAAGGTCAATGGATATTACCTCTAATCTTCTGTTTTGCAGCGGGGTTTGCAATAAACCAAAAATTTTATAGTTTCTCGGCTTGAATTTTTGGCAGTCGACACATTTTTCAATGTGTTCCTGGATTTTTCTTCTCATACCAACCCAATAAAACCGAGACTTAATTTTCTTGTAGGTTTTTTCAAAACCGTAGTGGCCTGCCATGGGCGAATCATGATACTCATACAATATTCTTGATATCTGCGAGACCGAAACAACCTGTACGGCTTCCTCTTCATCATCATCTGGTGGGTAGCGATAAAGTATTCCATTTAGGAGTAGATACCCTCGATCTGTCTGGACAGATGCTGGCATTTGTTGCTGACTGGATCTTCGAAATTTTCTAAATCGTTGATAATTTTTGCTACATCGGTATCTTCTTTTCGTTGGTCTCTCAATTCTTGATAATTGATAGTAGGTAAATCGACAGTAGTCACTTGAAAAGCCTCGACTGTTTGCTCATCAATATATGGAAGTCGAGAAAGTTTATCAGCCAAAATATTACACTTTCCTGGAGTATACTCTCTTTGTAGATCTAAATCTTGTAACTTGAGGGCTCATCTTGCTAATCGTCCACTAGGGGATTTGATGGACATCAGCCAACGTAAAGGCTGGTGACAACTTACGATTTTTACAGAAGAAGAGTCCAAATAACCACGGAACTTTTCTGCGGCCCATACTACAGCAAGCGCCTCTCGTTCGGTGGTGCTGTAATTTCGCTCGGCACTTGTCAGCAATTTGCTGGCATATATTCCACTGGCTGATCATGGGGTGGTTCCCCCTGGAGTAAAGCGGCACCTATTGCGAATGCGCTAGCATCAGTACACAGTATGAAGAGTTTGTTGTAATCCACTTGCTTTAATATTGGTGTAGAAGTTAATAACTTCTTCAGCTTCTCAAATGCGTGATTTTGGATTTATTTCCATGTCCATATAGCACCTTTCTTGGTGAGTTCAGTAAGTGGTTTCATCACTTCAGCGCAATTCGGGACGAATTTTCTAAACCACGACATTGCTTGTAGGAACGTTAGAAGTTCTCGAATATTTTTAGGCTTCGGAATTTTTAATATGGCTTCAACTTTCGCAGGATTGGGCTTCAAACCATCCGGAGTAATTAGGTAACCCAAATACTTTACCTCCGAGCAAACAAAGGTACATTTCTTTCGATTGACATGTAATTTGAATATACTTAATCGCTCAAAGACTTTTCTTAGATCCTCCAAATGCTGTTCACAAGTTGGTGAAAGGATGATGATGTCGTCAAGATACGCTAGAATAGTGTTCCCTTGCAAACCTCTCTTAAAGTGATCAATAAGGCGTTGAAAAGTGGACGGGGCGTTTCGGAGTCCAAATGGCATTCTCTTGAAACGGTAGTGTCCGAATAGCGTGACAAACCCAGTTTTGTCACGATCCTCTAGTTTTATTGGTACTTGCCAGTAACCACTGCGCATATCTAAAGTAGTCATATATGAGGTTTTCTTTGCTTCATGGAGTAGGTCATCCAATCGTGGAAGTGGGTATCTATTAGGTACAGTGATTGGGTGATTGCATTAATCCCACAGAAATCAATGCAGACGCGATAAATATTGCATTATGGACCTTTGGATACTTTAGGAACTAGTACCACAGGCGCGGCATAAGCAGAGTCGCATTCTTCTATGACATCATTCATGATCATTTGCTCAATTTCCTGTTTCAAATATATTTTTTTCTGTTCAGGTAGACGATACGGCAGCATAGCGATCGGTCTATCAACAATTTAATGGAATGTTCAGCGAATGGCGTCGGTTCAGAACTTGGAGAAAAACTCTTTGAGTAATTTCTTAAAAGGATGTTGACTTGCTTTCTTTCTTCATTCGATAGTTCAGTGCATTCATCGTCTTTTAACAAATATTCTTCAGTATTCTCAGTCATCACCGATAATACTTCCATATCTACTTGATTCACAAATGGGTAAGCAATATGGGGATCATTAGAGAACCGCCAAGTAGAATTAGGTATATCTAAAACGATTCTTGCACTCTTCACGAAATCCACTCCTAATAGCAAATTACTATTATAGTGTTCCGGTACTGCCAATAGTTTAATAGGAATTTGCCGATTCTGTAATCCGATAGTAATATTAAATATTTTAACGTAAACAAGTTTTTCGTTCCCATCAGCCAGTTTCATTTTAATAAAATTTTCTTCAAATGGGTGGTTCTCCGAATTTAGTATGTTGTACAGTTGCGTACCTGCCAAACTTACTCTTGCTCCCGTATCTAAACAAGCAATACCATGATGACCAGTAATATTTATTCTTACCCTAGGTCGATCATGAGTAGTAGAAGGTGTTTCTGTCGAACTAAATTCGATGGTTTCCACGGGCGTGGAACTACACTTCGGAAAATTACTTCGGATATATCCTGGAGTACCACATCCAAAACACTTAAAAGGCTTGCTGGCTGCGCCATATTCGATTCGTTTGAAGTAACTAATACAGTTGATCCAGTCGCTGGAGATTCATGTCGTTTCTTCGTCAATTTTCGACACTCTGCATCCGAATGACCGTATATTTTACAATACGAACACCTAGCTCGCACTTTATTGTTCACTTTATTTATCACTTTTGGCGGTCTGTTCGTGTGCGAAAATTTGCTTAAAAATTAAGTGGAACGGCAATTTTCTAGAGTAAGTATTACGTAGTGCTTCCACAGCTGTATCCCAGGTATTAATTGTAGATTTTATACCTTTCCACCAAGTCGCGGCAAAACCATCAAGTAACATTGTCAGTCCTCGTAAGGCATTCTCGTCTGACACGTATGCGTAATCCTTATACGTAATAATAGCATCTAAAAAGGCTTCCACATCTGCATTTTCGTCAGCATTAAATCGAGATGTGCAACTGACAAAATTTCCTGACGTTTGTTCGACTGTTTTACTTGAAGATACGTTTCTCTCTTTAGATACCTTAAATTGATCTAGTAATTGTTGAAATTGTTCTGGAGTCAACATGATACCTTTTGGTGTCAAAGATACGCCAATACCTCCCTGTTTTTCCGGTTTTGGAGGCATGTTTTGAGTTTTTATTCACCAAACACGAAATAATTTATAAAGTTCTGTCGTTTGACACAGAGTTTGTTCGGGTTACGGTAGCCGTTGCGGAGCGAGGGATACACGAACGAGACGTTGCGTGTTGCACTTCGTAATTCACGGAAACTGGCGTAAAACACACACTTATTGTTGTTTAACGCGTACTGACTTCATCAACACTCGGCACTACGTTGGGCGCCAAATTATTGGAGATGTTTTTATTAATGGATTGTCGAGTGTATAAAGTAGACACGGCAAACACACAATACTCAATTTAATCTTTATTAAAAACATTACATTTTACGATATTTCGATACATTGACGTTGCTGTTTTTTGATCACTTTTTGACAGCCCGTATTCCTATGGAAACGCCCTGGTTTTCAGTAGCGGTTTATACGTTCATAGTAGCCTGAGTGTCGGTTCATAGTAGTCTGGGTGTCGGTTCATAGTAGTCTGGGTGTCACAGTTTTATTTAAATTTTATAAGGCAAAGCAAATGAGCTGGAGGAGTTACTTACCCAATTAAATGTCAAAATTATGATATTATTGTCGTCCAAACTATACAATATAGATGTAGACATAGAAACTTATTAAGACAAAACAGAAAAATATAAATATGCAAGAAACACAAAAAAATGCATTAACTAGGACGGCATGGACGCATTTTCTCCAGAAATTTCTTCTTCACACCAATGGAAAACTGCTACTCTGAACGCCTAAGAAATCTTAAGCAAAATTCAAGAATTAAACGATCTTACACTGCTGTGGCCTTATTTAACGTTGAATATGGTAATGCCAATAATCCTAGTGTTGGAAACAGGTGTTTCATAATTTATTTAAACAATTTAAATTAGGTTTAGGTCGGAAGCACTGCTTATTTGATGTATTCGAATTCAGACTTTCTTGTTCTTGTGCATATAAATTTTACATTTCCTTCTTCACATATATTTACAGACTTTATTACAAAGTTTTCAAGGGCGCGCGGGCCTGCCTAAAAAGGTGCATATTAGACAAGACATGGCCATTCACATGAACAAGTAGAAGAACATTCTTGTCTCCATAATGAACATATTTCGCTTCCATGTTTTCTAGAGTTAATAGTACTTATGAACTTTTCTTGGACGATTTGGATGAGACAAGATTTCAAACGATTATTATTGTAATTTTTACATGAGTGAATTTGGTGAACACCATCAAAATCACATTGTTCATTTTTCATATTTTTTTTATTTACTTTATACAGTTTTTGCATATTTTTTTCCTTTCTTATCTAAGGGTAGGTGTAGAGTATTAATGAATATTTTATTTCTTATGTACTGTTTATAAGCATTATTTTGGAATTTGTTCACGATATATTTTTAGTAAATTCTTCTTAAGCAATTTTTATAAATTTTTACTCAAACCATAATAACTATTTAATGTGTAATATTGATTTTCGATATCTTGTCCCCAACTATAAACCTAATTAATTTGTGGCTAAAACTTTGGTAACTACTTGTAATTAATGAAAAGTCTGGATATTAGCTATATAGGTTTTTATACTAAAACCATACTACGAGATTATGTAGTTCCAAAATCCGATCTTGCATATTCAGAACTTTACGAACTATACACGTTTCTTTTTGTGCAACCAATTACTGAAGTTAGCTGCTTTGAGTTTGTAAACATTTAACTCTTAAAAATAATATGTAGCTATTTGTGTTGCAAGTAAGTAAATAATGCATAAGTTTATTGGACACGTCCTTAATTATGGCCGACCGATCCTGCGAACGAGGCTAATAGAGGACAATTAGGGCATGTTCAATAAAGTGCATTATGTGACATACATAGTTCTATTTTTGACTCTTTTTACTTTCCGTCACCTTTAGGTAATGAAAGTATTGTAACATTTATTTATTTGGGCGAAGTGTAAAAAACAGAGAAATATTATTAATTAAAGTAAAAGTTTATTAAACGATATATAATTAAAATAAATATAATAAAAATAAGTAACACTATGATTATACAATTATAAACACTAATGTACTAAGAATTAAACACTAAGAGCCAAAATTCATAACCTTGTACTAAATATTAATAACACTACTAATGATTGCAACTACTCACTATTAATTTATTTGCGCTCATAAAGTAAAACTAGTACAAGTATAACTTAGTAGTACCTAATAAAAGAGGAATTTAGTAGTTGTAATTAGTAGCAACAAAACACAGTTTTAAGTACTATTACTTGTCAATCAGAAGACTGTCGTGATAATTAAAAATTATTTAAAAAGATGTTAAGATGGATGGAGTATGAAAATATACAGATTTTCAAAAGAGACTATAAGAAAAATAATTGATTTAATCAGAAATGATATAAAACCATTATCTAGAAACGATAGTAGTATATATGCAGAACTACAAGTTTGTATTACTCTACGTAGCCACTGCTGCTTAATTCGCTCTACTTTTGAGTAATACCCTCTTCTTCTACTTGCCATTTTTAGTGGCGGCTTAACGATTTTGCCGCCTGTAGTCTGATATTAGTTTTCCGCCTAAATCCTACACACACACACACACACACACACACACACACACACACACACACACACACACACACACACACACATACACACACACACATCCACACACACACACACAGACATCATCGTAAAAATGTTAAAATCGGATTGTAGGGGCCTTAAAACGTGCTTATTCAATAAAATCTGGATATGCGATTTTTAGCATGAATCCAATACCTCTCTTAGCGAGAGGTAAAAAAGACATAGATGACTTGAGCTCTATATACATAAACCTTTTTAATATAATAAAAAACAACAATAACACAACATATAACCGGCAACATAATAATAGTAATACGCAAACCTGTTTTTGATGTAACAACTATTTTTCATTTTTCCACTTTTTTCCAAATGTCAGCGCCATTCCTCCAGCATTGAAACTTCTACAACTCCGTCTTGTTACGAGCAAAGAGGAAAATTACGAAACATGTGCTCCGCAATATTGCACTAATTTTTCATTTTTGTTAAAAATACCAAACTTTTCGGCCCTTTACACCAAAATTCTTATTAATTTTTGATTTTCGTAATTCTGTTTAAACCATAAAATGCATTTCGCGATTTCATGTACAAGCGTACAGATACTTAGTAGACGGAATTTTTTGTAGCCTAATGATATTCAAGAAAAGAAGAGTAGGGGAATTGCAAAGAATGACACTTTTATCTTTTATGCGCAACTATGACACTGTCCCTTCTTCGGAATTTCAGAAAGCTTTAACGAATTCTGAAAAGATTTTATATAAATCTCTGAAACGAATTGTAATTACAGGAAAAAGAGGAAGAGGCGTCCTAGTCCTGTTTGATAGCAAGACAGTCGAATCAATTAAATATCTAATATGCATTCGAAAAAATTTTGATCTTGAAAATATTGAATTTCTTTTCGGAATACCAGGTACCAAAAATCCTATAACGGGTTATTAAGTTATACGGAAACACGCAAAACTCGCTTTGGGTAATGAGCAAAGAGCTTCTCTTTTAACTTCAACCAGGGTAAGACAGCATCTTCCAACAATCACGCAAATATTTAAAATGGAGAGAAATGAGCTAGAACAATTGCCTACGTTTATGGGCCATACAGAAAAAACTCATGCACAGTTTTATCGCTTACTAGATGATATTTATCAAACTGCAAAGATAAGCAAATTACTTTTGCTCTCTAAAGAAGACGCAATTGAAAGATTTAAAGGGAAAAGTTTACAAGAAATGGAAATAGACGTTCATTTAGAAGAAAATGAAAGTGAAGAGGAAGATGAATATATTTCTGAATTAAATGAAAGCTTAGGTTTCAACCTGCATGATAAAGCAGAAGTGGAAATGAGGAATGAAGACACACTAAATTTGAAAAATGTACAAATTAATAACGTAAAGAAAGGAAGAAAGCGTACTTTAATTGCTTGGACAAACGAACAAAAGAAACTCGCAGAAAAGCATTTCAAGACCCACATTAAGAAAAAAGATGCACCAAAAAAACATGAAGTAAAGAAATTAAAAGAGATGTATCCCGACATATTCTACAATAAACCTTATCCCATTATCAAGGCTTATATTTTTAATAAATATACAAATACATTATTTTCTTTTTTTTTATTCAACTTTTGGAGAAATAAAACAATAAATGTTAAGACAAAAGCAGCTGCATAATAGCCCGAAAACGAAAACACTTATAACCTCATTTTTTACCTGTGTAACAAATTTATATAAAAATTAATATTTTAGATACATTTTTAGTATAAATAAATAATTTTCTGTTAGTTTTACACGTTCCCTGCACATTCCAACCATGTTGACAAAATCTCCATTACTGTTCTCGTTAAAGGTAATGCCAAATGTCATGAGCTATGAAATGCGCAGATCAAGAAGAGAGAAAGCTAGAGAAATACGTGAACGAGAGAGAGAAAGAGTTTTGCTTACTGCGCAACAGCCCATCACGTTTGGCACGGACTCTACCGTGCTATTGCGCAGCCGCCTTTATGAGTCCGTATGTTCGGGATTTGACGATCGTACCTATGCGATTGTATTACTTATAGTTTTAGTTAGAATTTTTATTTACATTATTTGCTAATTATGATATATTGTTTTGTAATCTAATAAAATAAACATATAATATGTATTTTTTTATACCTTTGTTACAGACAATAAAAAATACAATGTTAATACAGCAGTTATTTCGGCATTATAATACGTAGGTACATATTTTATTTATTTGTAAAACCAAATATCATTTCATTAATACATATTTATACACCAAGTGAGTAAGATAATATTTATTCATGAAAAGAAAATTTAAGCCACTAGCCCGTAGGGCGAGTAGGTTAAATTCTCAGAGTGAATAAACATGCTTAACTCACGTGGTTTATACAATCTTTTATTAAATTTTGATCAAATAATAATAATAAAAACCATCATAATATTTAATTTGCAAAAAATAAAACTAATCAAATAGGCTGTGCATGAAAATCGTCATTGATAGGCGTCAAGTCGTTTATTTATAAATTAAAAACAAGCTTTATTATTAAATATTTTATTAAGGATTAAATCGTCAACCTAATTTTAATTATAAATGATATTTCACTAAGGGTGGAGATATCCACATTCTAAAGTAGCAAATAATTATATTTAACTAATAAACATGTAATATCATCCTGAGAAATTAATTTTACATGAATTTTTTATTATTTTTTGTTTAATTTCAAGTTTTATGTTCTGGTTTATATTAAATAAAAAGGTAAAATATAAAATTAAAAATGTTAATGTCGGTAGGTACCATTTAATTTTTAAATGTAATACTACTTTAGTTAAATAACTTTATTTATTACTCCACTAATAGATGGATATATCTACTCTTAAGTTGTTAAAGAACAGAAAAAATATTAAAATATAATTACAAATTTTTATGTCACTAACTGTTAATGCGCTTTCCTTGCAACAAATTGATAGACAAACGAACAAATTACTCACGAGATCATTTTTCACCCGGCAACACTGTATGGATGCTATTTTACCGGGTAAGAGTATATACGGAATTCAATTTGTACTTTATAAATAATAATAAATATACGGATGTTAGCTTCACCTTTATATGTATAAATGTAAACACAAGCGTATATAGGGGGATGTTAAATTGTATGGTTTTTATACGGATGCTGAATTGTGCGCCAACTATATATATATATATATATTATTTATTTAACATCCCATCCATCCCACAGGATCGAAATCCCAGTTACGGGGTGGATGCACATAGAATACATATTGGTACAATATATATATATATATATATATATATATATATATATATATATATATATATATATATATATATAATTTACAACTAAACAGCCCCCAGACATTATGGATTACCTAAAGCTCATAAACCTTCTCAGTTTAAGACCAATCATTTCTTCTATTAACGGCCCAAATGGTGAAATAGCATATTTTGTCGCAGAAATATTACAGACCGCTTACGATCAACAAAACACATATTTTGTGAAAGATTCTTTCGATTTTGCTACAGAATTTCAAAATTATCAGTTACCTACTATGTCATACTTACTTTGGATATTGTTTCTCTGTTTATTAATATCTCTGTAGGTTTGGTGTTAACCGATAAATGGGAAATTATTTCACAACATTGTAATTTGAACTTAGAATCGTTCATATAATTAATTAAATTCATTTTTCACAGCAGTTTTTGTAAATATAAAGACCATTTTTATAAACAAATTTTTGGTACCCCCATGGGAAGTTCCCTTAGCCCTAAAATAGCACAATATGTGATGGATCAATTACTGGATGGTTGCATCCTCAGACTTTGTTTCAGTTTACCGTTCATTAAAAAATATGTAGATGAGATAATTTGCGCTGTACCGAGCGATAGGACAGAGGAAATAATCAACACATTTAATAAATATAATTCAAGTAAACGTAATTTTCTTGAAATGGTTCATATTAATAAAAGCAACCACATAATGAATAAAAGGACAGATGTGAGTGGTTTAAGTTCTATCTACAATTATCTTGTTACAATCAAAGAATTGCATACACCCAATATTAGTTTAAATTCTGATCGAATGTAGTAATTGAATTAAAATTCATTTGTACAAACTTTTTTCAGTTAATTAGTAGGTTTTACAAAAATTAAAATTTAAAAATGTGACATTTATTCCTTTCTGGCATAAGGTTGGATTTACTTTCTTCTTTTTTATAACAGTGTGTTACAAATTTTGTTCAAGGTTCGAACTTGTTTTCATTTATTCAACACGTGCTTTTTTAAACATTGACTTCTTTTGAACCGAATAGTTCTGTTTTAATAATTTGATCTATTTAATTAATTATTTTCCGGCAACTTAATTCATATATTATAACAGTGAGTTCAATTGGGGTAAAATACACAATCACAAAAACACATATATTGCAAATTACTATGTATTTACAACCATACAATGAACACCCGTTACAAAAATTATGAGTTCACTGTAGCCTTTATGGCCATTTGCACAGGTTCTGGTTAAATTTATTAGTTAGTTAACCTGGAGATTAGTGTAACTACTAGTTAAATAATAAATGCATTGCACAGCATTAAATTAGGTCATAGTTAAGATAACTTTCAGATTTTCGGACTATTCGTTTTATGACTAAAAAACACCCAGCAATATGACATTTGTGTGACATTTTTAAATTTATATTTTAAAATTTGTCATTTCATATATTTTTTTGTTCCTTATTGATATTTTGCTATCATTTATTCATATCTGCTATTTTTTGCGAAAGTGTAAAGCGTGTTGTAAAGCTAATAAATACAGTGTGCATAGTAAGTCAAGAACAAGTAGAAAGATAACATACATTTTGAAGTATTCAATTATTTAAGTATTTAGATGGTAGATAAAAGGTCACGACAGCCAAACTACTCAAATGACGAAAAAATGGTTTACTAAGCAATTATTTGCAATAGAAAAATCAATCATGCCACTTGGAAAGATAGGAAACAGCTTGGCAAAATGTAGAAAAAGATTTAAATGCTGTATCTGCAGCAGGTTATTACTAAATTGGCATTTATTTGATTTGATTCTTAAAATAATGACTTGTTATTAGGTGTATATCGCTCTACAGAACAACTAATATTTTAATAATTTGAAAAAAAAGCTACAGCTCAGAAACATTTCATTCGCAAAACAGAATAAAGTAATTCCGAAAGCTTGACATGTAACTTAAAAGAGTATCATTTATCAACTTTCCCAATATTCTGACTGCTGTACCTGTGAACAGTGTGAACTACTCAACTAACTAACTAGCTATACATCCGATTTACATTTAAAATTTATTAATAGCCACAGAAGTATACTGCTGACGAATACGAATACTACTTACTATGATAGTGAAGGATTCTTGAATATCGGCTACTGAAAATTACTTCATCTAGTGCGCTCCGTTTAGTGGCCGTGGCGCAGATTTTAAATGTGAGTAGTAGGGAAGAGTGTATACGACATATATCTATTAACTAGTTAATATATATTATATGGTATACGATATTATTCAGCTATGTTCGGTTTGATACGAACATAGATGCTAGCAATTGTCCTTCAATGGGCCTTCAGTTTAACGTAGGTAGAATATGCGAGTTCCAGTCATTAATTATTTCAGTGTTAATAGCTTACCGCGATCACTGTTTTTTTTACAATGAAATGTCAGGCATGAAACAGAATATTACATTACATCCGAAAACAATGGCATCGAATACAATAGATGAAGTAGACAACATTGCTCTATTTAGTGGGAACACATAAAGTTAAAGCTAAATAAACTTTACATTGTGCTAACCATTTTATATATTCAACAACTATGAAAATACTTATAATAGGAGTATCTTTTATAATGAAAATTAATTTGTACAAAGTCCTGTGATAAATGAATAAAACAAAACAAAAGATCACATAAATTAAAATACATTGTTGTAAGATGTAATATCTCTTGGGGTGGAGGATTGTTTGGTATTGATATTCGTAGGGATTGGTTTTGATAGCGGTTTTTGTGGATTAGGTATAAAAACATTTAATCTGGGTTGATTATCGTTGTACTTTTGTACATCTAGTACATCGTTGAGTGCTGGTCTGTATGAATGCATAAGCGGTGATGGGAAGGTATTTATAAAATTTCTTTGTTGTGTTTGTGACAATTGTCTAAAATTGCTGTGTGGAATGTGTTTTGATTTTATGTGATTTTATAATTGCGTGTGCGAATGAGTGTCTAATTGAAAGTCGTTCGTCAGCATATTGAGAGTTGAACTCATGTTTTCCAGTTTCGCAGTGGTTCTTAGGATCCGCGTAAAAGAATTCTGGCAGCGTACTTTTGGAAATATCCAATTAAAAGTTTTTGTTCTGCCTTAATTTGGGTTGTAATGTACCAAACTTCTACATTTAAGATTTCCTGAACTTAAATTAAAATATTAGAATGCTGACTCATTAGATTGCTTTAATTCCATTGATTCTATATTTATAACAAAACAATTATGTTTATCAGCGTATGTGTTGAGTAAAACACGTTTTAATTAGTCCCAGTTTGTGATAGTGACAAAATATTAGACAATAAGTATTCGTCTTGAAAGTCTGTTGTATTGTATCTACCACATTTTAAATTTGTTTACGAGCTTTTCACAAATTTCTATGAATCTTGCGAGTAATTTGTTATAGTCTGTGAATTCAGGGATCATTTCAAAATTTCTCTTTTAAGGACGGGGGTAGCAATTTTGTGTATATTTAAAGGGATAATTTCGTCAATAAGAATTTCTATTAAAGTGTTATTACTAGTTTGATTGGGGATTGGTGAGTTACAGGAGGTGATTTCTGAACTTGTATCAATGTAATATGACTCTGATTCTTGGTTGAAACCTCTGAGTAACTTCCAGAATAACAACCAGATTGGATAGTGATAAGTACAGTATTTATGGAAAGACGGATATGTAACTTGTATTCCACAAGAAAATAATAACTCAAAATAAAATAACTAAACAATGCTATTGGCAAAGACAATGTATAAGTAAAAAAGAAATAACAGATTTACTTTCACAATTAAACACGATTATACAACAATAAGATAGTGATTTGATATCTACCTCAAAATTTAATAATTTCTATAAAGAATTTTCTTTGCTACCAGAGAATCAGAACTATTTAAATTTGAATGTTTCTTTTGTTAAAAAAAGAGTAATCGCTCAACTCAGATTAAGTAATAATCACAACCTTAGAATAATAATAAATAATATAAAATACCAATTAAACCCATTAGTCAATTGTACGATCTGCAACTGTCAAGCACTTGAAAATCTGTATCATTTTTTAATTATATGCCCTATTTATACACCATTTCGTCAAGCATATTTATCAGGATTTCTCCAATCTATAAACGAAGAAAACTTTTATAATGTTCTTCTCAATTTCAATTTAAATGAAAGTAAAATTAACAATATTTTCTACTTTGTGGTCGGCGCTCTTAGACTCCGTAGTTTTTGTTTAAATATTTAAATCTCAAGCATGTTATGATTTTAAGTGCAAATATAATTCTTATGTACTTTTGTTCTTGGTAGAATTCTGGAATTATTTTTTTACTAAATGGAAGTTTCATTTTGGTTGTTGTATATGCAAAATTCTTTGATCTCCTACACCTTACTTTTATATAATTTTTGATTCTCTCTTTACAAAGATATATATATATATATATATATATATATATATATATATATATATATATATATATATCTGGTGCGTGGGCAAAAGAGTATAAGTCAAATTTTGGCCAAAATAAGCTAATTGTGTTACTAACTAGGTTTAATAATTCAGTATCTTTCGTGTGGTTATAACAGTATGAGTAAAGCTTGCTTGTTTTGACCGTCAGGTTATGTGATCTTTTAAGTCTATGTTGAAACGTATTATTCACTAGTGACCAATAGAGTATAAGTGGAGTTGTACTGTTTTTACCAGAGATTTTAAAAATTGATCCTAATAGTATATATATACTTATACTGTTAGAACCACTGCATTAAATTTTCAAGTGTTCATTTGTACTATTTTACATGTAGCAATATAATCTAAAAGTTCGTAAGTGGCGTCTGTGAATATTGTTTTTAAGCGTTTTCACGTGTTTTTACACATTCTCGTTCCAGTATGCCAGTTTTGTTGTACTTTGTTGGTTAATTTAGTATAAGTCATTTGTTAAATGTATGTTTCTGAGATGAAAGTAGTATAAGTCACTTATTTTTTAAAAATATGTATTTTTTTTTCAAAATTATGGTGTATGTTTGTTCTTGTGCCGTTTTACAAACAATAATCATTTATTATTTTATTTTTAGTCTTATCAATGATCTTACAAGACACGTTAAACATTCAAACCTATCTCCTGCGAAATACAGTTTTTATACTTATACTCTTTTGCCCCCGCACCAGAGATATATATATATATATATATATATATATATATATATATATATATATATATATATATTTGCTTTTATATAATTTTTTTTAATTCTCTCTTTAGAATGTACTATGTTGATATACTGAACATGTATATTTGCTTTCATATAATTTTTGATTCTCACTTTAGAATGTACTATTTTGATGTACTGAATATGTATATTTGCTTTTGAATATTTCTGGGTTTAAATTTTATTATAATTAATGTATTAAGATATCTTATTGTACATGCAAATTTTTTCGATATGTACCTATACTTTACTTTTATATAACTTTTTTGATTCTCTATTTTGAACGTACTATTTTGATGTACTGAATATGTATGTTTGCTTTTGTATAATTTTTGGGATTTTATTTCTCTATATTCATGTCGTATTGGCTATGTATTTGTAAAATTCATTCCTAATTATTGTCAACCATTTGTATAAGGTACTACCTTTATGACAAATAAAGCCTATTATTATTATTATAATTATTATATTAAATAACTAAACAATAAACTTATAATACGAGGGCTGATGCCTATGATCCACCCCTGCCCACTTTCTGAATTTAAAAAATACGAAAGATTTTTATTTTTCAACGTAATCCCCATTAAGTTTAAAGCATTTGTCCCAACGGTGCTACAATTCTACAGCTTCTTGAAAATAGTTTATCCAACCATCTCAAACCAGTCATTTGCGGTAGACATGACCTCACTATTATCAGATAATCTTTTTCCGTGTAAGTGTTCTTTACGTTCTGGAAACAACCTATAGTCGCTAGGAGTCAAGTTAGAAAAATAAGGTAGATGTTCTATCAATTTAAAGTCTGCTAAGGCAAATGGCAGCCTTCAAAACACGCGAAGTATAGTTAGGCGCGTTATTCTGTTGAAACAGCACGCCACGCCTCAATTCGCCCTGCCGTTCTACATCGATGGTATCGCGTAATTTTGATATTAAATTAGCATAATAATACTCTATTATTATCGCTCCCTTTTGTAATCAATTATATTACTCCACCTGCATTCCAAAAAACAGACATTAAATCTGTGATGATGGACGGACCTCCAGAATGTTGATTATTGCAATGCAATATTCCTCCGTATTTAAATTCACGACACCACCTCTTGATTCATCAAGAGACTCTGTAGACTCCCCTAGTGTTATGAATTTCGGTGGGCGACATACCCCTTTTCTGTGGATATTTGATCACCACTCTCTGCTCAGTTTTGTCCATTTTTTATTTACACATGTTACCTATAAACTTCAGTGTTTCAATTGTGAGGAAATCAAACTAACTATTATATTACAAATGAGTCAGGGCGGCGCATAGGGATCAACCCTCGTACTATATAATATTTAGGTAGATACATGTGTAGTTGTGTAATAAAAGATAAATATATACAGAATAATTAAACAATTTTTCCGTTGCCCCAGTATGTTCAATTTTTTATTAAATTTTTTGTTAATATCACATTTAATTTTTACATAATTATTTGATTAGATATTGTACATAATTTGTATTGGATTTGCATATATATATATATATATATATATATATATATATATATATATATATATATATATATATATATTCTTCATCAGTTTTAACGCACACGCAAGTAACACGCTCTTCGGTTTCGTCTTGGATTGATCTTTCCAAACTTAATTTTTGAGAAATTCTCATTGGTTTCCGTTTCTTAGAAATATGTTTTCATAATCACTTTTCATAATAATTATAGTTTGAAAATCTTTATAAACATCTACAACTGCGTTGATAATTAAATTTAGGTGCCATTTAAGACCTTTTAAAATTTTTACAATTATGAACAAGGAGCATTCGCTACAAAGTGATTTTTTATTATGCAATAAGCTACATATTCAGATATATAAATGAGCACCGTCATGTCCTTTTCCCGAACTATAATATTCACATCTCAAAGCACATTCTCTACTAACGTTTCATTGTCATCCGTAATGAACCTGCCATGTTTAGAATTTTCAGGCAACATCAGAAATTGTCTAAAGATTTTATTTAGAAATTTCTTCTCGTTGCTGATTTCAAGCGAATTAACCTTAGAATTTTTTTTTTTTTTATTTATTTCATAATTTAATTGACAGGCCTCTCTTTTGGTGCAAACCATGTGACAAAAATAATAGCGCTTAATGCAAATAAATAAAAAATACACAGTAAGTTTACAAGTTTTTTGTAGTGATCTCTCCACGCCTCCTCAGAACCACTGCTCGAAAGAATCTGTCTGAAATTTGCTTAATAGAATATATTTCAGCCAAATTTCTTGAAACAGATAGTTACTAAGATTACTCGCTCGGCCTACCTTTGTGACGTCATAGCGTCAGTTCGCGCGCTGGGCCAGGCGGGCACCTTATGGTAATAATTGAACTTTACTTTCTAATTCACCCGTTTATCAAGAGATGGTACTAAACGCATCAATATACATAAGAAAATAGTTTTGATATTTTTTTTGGGCGACAGAGATAAGGTTGGAAAGCAGTGCTCAAAACTATTTACCGTTACTAAGGGTAGCGAGAACTGACGGAAACTATCGAAAATCAACGAATCCTAATATTACTAATAGCTGTATTACACTTCACAATAAATTTTACAATTTTGCGACCTTCAATTTATTGACAATTTATCGGCAAGTGTAATACAGCAAAATTGTACAATTTCTTTTGAAAATAATTTGCACAATAAATTGTGAAAATTAGAACATGTTCTATTTTCTCACAATTTTTTGGTTACTTTACCAGTGTCAACTGTATAATATTTGAATACTATTTCTGTTTGACGTTTTGTGTATCACGGAAGTTTTTTATTCTTGTGAAATTTCACGATTTCGAAGTTTGACGCGTAGAAGGAGAATCGAAAATTTAAAACGAGTAATATTCGCCTTGATGGCAAACACACGGTACAGAACACGAACAGTAAATATATACAACAAAAGATTAACCTCAAAACGACACGCAAGCACAACATGCAAAACAAAAAATCTGATGTGACCAACACAGTACCTCCCGCCATTTACCTGTGTATATAATTTTTATATTACTTTATAAATTTATCCCTACAATATATAAAAAATCTGTTGTGGCCAGCACAATACCTCTCGCCATTTTCATTTTATGTAGCATAGGGTGCGAGCAGTTATGTGACTTTGTTGATCTTGGCAAGCAGATGTGGGGGTCCGTGTCAGAATGAGAGCTAGTAATATACATAGGTGTCAAGTATCATAAGTTTTCATTCGAAACATTATAATACAATAATATATATTAAATGTACTCTTACCTCCTAGAAAAATCGGACAATGACATTTTGCATTTACATGTCAATTACAAAAATTTAAATATCGCAACTGTTTTTTGGGCAACGAGGTTTATTACAACAGATTCTTCTATATTATTATATACTATATCTCCAAACCTATACGAGATATAATAAAAAAATTAAGTGTGTCAGATTGAGAATTTAATTATCTTTAATATTTGTAGTAACAAATTTTCAAAAAATAATATTTAGAATTTTTTCTTTTAGAAACTACCACTTCCGGTTGTCCAATTGTTACCAGAACCTATTTAACTCTTCCCATTACTGTTAGATTGAGGAATCCATAGTCAGACAGGTCTTTAGTCTTATAGAATTTGAGAAATTGTGTCTACAACACACACACACACACATCCACACACACACACACAGACATCATTGTAAAAATGTTAAAATCGGATTCTATGGACCTTAAATCGTGCTTATTCAATAAAATATGGATATTCGATTTTTAGCATGAATCAAATACCTCTCTTAGCGAGAGGTAAAAAAGTATTAAAGCAAACTTGTAGAAAATGGAATAATCTTTAATTTTTATAACAACACACACACACACACACACACACACACACACACACACGCACACGCACACGCACACGCACACGCACACGCACACGCACACGCACACGCACACGCACACGCACACGCGCACGCGCACGCACACGCACACGCACACGCACACACACATACACACAGACATCATCGTGAAAATGTTAAAAATGGATTCTAGGGACCTTAAAACGTGGTCATTTACCAAAATCTCGATATGCTATTTTTAGCACGATCCCTATACCTCCCTTACCAAGGGTAGCGGGAGGTAAAAAATTAACCTTGACGGTTGGTAGCCCTGCTCCCAACAACAATAAATTGATAGAAAATCGTGAATTGTAAAATGCTTATATTTTCAAAATAAATTGTGCGATTTATTGTACAATAAATTGTGCAATTTATTGTGAAGTGTAATACGGGCATAAGGGGCGATGAAATAAGACAATAAGAGCAAAGAGTAAGTTGTTGATCGCAAATAGAAATATGTAAATGAAATTCGAGTATATAGTTCAACAATTTTTGTAGCACGCGAAACAATTTCAATTATACAAATTTTATTTATAAAAAAATAGTTTACATGCGTTACACCCTAATAGTAAAATTTAATTCTTTTGCTTTGTAACTGCAAAAATTAGATATGAAATTTGAGATCGAACAGATAGATATATACGTATTATGTGCTTTTTGAATTTTTTTGAAAAACTGAATGTTTAATCGAATGTCTTTATGTGTACATGATTGTGTAAGATTCACTTTTCGGTGGTACGCCAGTAGGATAGAAGCGCAGGCAAAAACACTTGACATTCCTAAAGGCAATGACACCCTTGACCCTTGGATGGGTAGTTTAGATGTTTAATTTTGTTGTGACTACATTCCCATGCGGATGTGTGTGATAATGTCCATAAGAAAAGACTAGCAGTTTGCTGTAATTAAATGTGTGGTAAATCTCACGGTTAGTCTAATTACAGTATGGCGTTCAGGCGTGAATCGCCAGTTGCTTGATTGTTATGTTGTACACTATTTGTGTATTTCTTGTTGATGTTGTACACTATTTGTGTATTTGATACACATGGTATATGTGAAATATACATTTGTATTATTGGTTTGTGGCCGCAAACATATGTAGTATTCTTTTGTTATCCGAAGGGTTGTCTGGGGCAACCCTGGGTCCATAGAGTCGTGTACTCTAAAGGTGGCTACATGTATGGCGTTCAAGTGTGGATCGCCAGTTCCTTGATTGCTATGTTGTACACTACTCGTATTTGTGTATTTGATATTGATGTTGTACGTAATTTGTGTATTTGATACGCATGGTATAAGTGTGATATACATTTGTATTATTGGTTTGTGGCTGCAAACATATGTAGTATTCTCCTATTATCCGAAGGTGTGTCTGGGACAACTCTGGGTTTATAGAGTCGTGTACTCTAAAGGTAGCTAGCGTATAGTAGAGTAACACCAAGTGAGAGGCTGAGGTCCATAAAAGGTCTGGGACCTACTTATTAAGATAAGCTCTCGCAATGGGTCTGGGACCCAACATATCTTGGACATGTATTGGTAGCTATAATACGGCTAGAAGTGAAACACCAGGTGTGAGAAACAAATGAGAGGCTGAGTTTCATGAAAGGTTTAAAAACCTACGTTCGAACGTAAGCTAAGCTCTCATAGGTCTGGAATTGACCTTATACCTTTCCCCCCTTCTGTCTATTGTATAATGCACGCCTGTAACAATTGTCGTGATTGGAATGACAATGTGTACTTTATCGATCGTAAGCTAAGCTCTCATAATTGGTCTGGGACCCATGGACCTCTGGGAGCTCAGCATGTCTGGGACATGGGTAGGTGGATACGGTGCCGCCAGTGGCTCCGAAGTGACTATTCACGTGAACCGTATTCCAGCAAATCGTCCCTGCACTGGGTGCAAACCTTTGCGGATAGGGGTACCGGAATCCACGAGGTGTTAGGCCGCATTTAATGTGTGGGGCACCTGCCCAAGTCTGGGACTTGGGAATGACCTTATTCCTGCCCGCCTCTTGTCTATCTTATTAGATGATAATGCACACCTGTGATAATTGTTGTGATTGGAATGACAAACGCGTCCTAAAGGACCAGTCCGACGCTGACGAGCCTGTGTGGTGTGGAAGATGGACGCCGATAACAGATCAAAAGGAATGTGAAATGTAATATTAGATTAATGCATGTATTGGCGCCCATATATTCTTGACAATAAATATTTTTATAGTAATTAGCCCAACTTCACATGCAATAAACATTAATAGTCCTGACTATAAAGAAAAGAGAAGATTGTAGTATATTACAGTAGTTATATCAAATCTTTATTCTATATTCAAGTTAAATACCAATTGAAAAAAATCTGTTGTGGCCAGCACAATACCTCTCGCATTTTCATTTTATGTTACATAGGGCGAGAGCAGTCATGTGACTTTGTTGGCCTTGGCAAACAGATATAGAGGCCCGTGTTACAATGACAGCTATTAATAATGTACATAAGTGCCAAGTATAATATTTTTTTTATTCAAAACATTATTTTCCAAAACCATGTGGATTATTTTCCTCGACAAGTATATTCCATACTATTGATGACAAATAAACATCAGACTATTTTGAAATTTTGAAAGAAAAAATATGACATATGTAACACGAGGGGGGGGGGGGAAGTGAGAATAGAAGCTCTTCCCAACGATGACCACTACTTGATTTTATTAACCGAAGAACGAACACACATACACTTTGATGGCTGATGAACACACTTTACATTATGGACACAGACATTATTGGATTTTAACTAACTAACTTTATTTATTTACATGATTATTAATATTTACACTTACACTAAACTTAACTAAGCACATAAAAACATAAACTAAATTGTTACATTGTGGTAACCTTGCGTACTATCGTCTAGTACGCGCTCAAACTAAAACTCAAATTACATCTCGATAACACGAGTATCTAAGACCGACTATCTAAAACAAAGCGTTACTTTCGTGAGAGGCCTTATCTCTGAGGGGGTGAAGGGGGTAACATATGGCATCCATATCAAAATATCAACCCTGCACGTAGGCACGCAATAACTTCTAAACTTAGTTGTCAACAAATAACTCTGACAGCTAGACTAAACAGTCAGTTAATAAAAGATGATAACTATTACTAAACAGAATTTTGACTAACAAAGATAACAAGTTGAAATATTATTTCTGAAACTATAATTTACAAAAGATTATAAAAGGTACTTATTTGTTATTGCTCGCCTTGTTACACACATGACAATTGTGACATCTATGTAAATAACTACTAGCCGTCATTCTGACACGGATCCTCATATCTGCTTGCCAAGGCCAACAAAGTAACATGACTGCTCGCGCCCTATAAGTAACGAATTTAACATTTCTTGTGCATACAAATAATTGAAATCTCTTCCTTCGTTCTATTAGGAATTTTGTCCTACTCGTCTAATATGTTCAAAATTCTTCAAATTCATTGACAGTGTTAGCGGTATATCTTATGGATATATGTAATATTAACACACCTATAATTTAAATACAAGTTATGTAAGCGATTATTCGTTTACTCAAAAAAATATTTATTTATTGAAACGGAAATACAGGTTTCAGAAATACAATGAATGTAATATCAGAAATATAAGTTTATTGTTTTAAGACTTGTCTGTAACTAACTCAAAGTTTACATTTTCCTACTATATATAATTTTATGCTACATCTACATAGTCAGAAATTGGAGAATGCTTGGTTTACAGTTTTGTGGAAAGACGGATGTGTAACTCCTCCCTCCTTAGAATTGGGCACCTCCGGGTAGTTGGATGGTCGCTTGGGGTTGAAGTTCTTGGCCGGGATCTGGACTTCTACTTTGGCTGCGTTTCTGTTCAAATTTTCTTTTGCAATAAACTGAAATTATAATTATGCCAGTAATTAACAAAATAATATAGAGTATTATTATGGAATGATTTCTTGCAGGGGTATTGTAGTCTTCATTGATGTCTTCGAATTTTTGAAATGGGGTCTTCAAATCTTGAATGTTTTCTAGTTCGATGGAAAATTTTGAAATATTGTTATTGTTTATGTTAATTTCATAATTTTCTAGAACAACTGGTTTTCCAAATGTTCCTTCTTCAAATGTTAATTTTTGGTTCTTGAATATGACGTCGCATTCGTTTTGATTTATAATGAATATTCCTTGTAATTTCTTGACTTCGTCCTTTTGTTTACAGGATATGTGTAATTCTTCGATTTTGGGAAACACAGCTAGGTATTGATTTATTTCTTCTACCTTTTCAACGTGGTTTTTCTTGATGTTTAGTTTAATATAGTCACAGTTTTTGTTGTTGTTATGTAATATGATATTCTTCTCACATGAGTCGTGTGTGACGTCGCTTATCTTGTTGGGACACTGATAGTTTATTCCTTTTGTACAAATGCCATTCAGTGATTTGATTTGGCCATCGTTTGATACTAGGAAATAATCTTTACTTGGTATGACTGTTACAAATTCAGAATTATGTAGGGTAGGAACCGGTAAGAGATGAAAGAGCTGGAAGGTTGTTTCGTAATTGATAGGGATTTCTAGGAAATAGATAATTTTGTTGGAATATACTTTACAATTAACAGTTATTAAATTTTCGAAATCGGGAATATTTTCTAATGTGGGTTCTAAAGGGAATTTATTATTATAGTGGTTATAAATTTTGTTTAGTTCTTCGTGGAGGTCATTAATTTTGATTATGCTTGGATGTAAGGTGTGTAGTTTGCAAAAAGTTAGCGAATTCTCAATGTCTTGTAATATGTTTAGTATTATGGTAAACAGGTGTGCCAGTTGATTATAAATATCTGCAATATGTGCCTTATCATAATTTTGAATTTTGCTGATAACAATATGCGAGAGCTGTTCAATTTTTGTCTTGAGTATTAGCTCATTATTTTTTATAGTTTCAATATTTTTATTAAATTTTTCAATTAGTTGGTGATTAATGGAATATTGTTGTTTTAATTGGTTGTTTAGTTTGTGTTGGTTTTCTTGTAAATGGTTTAATATTTTTGAATATCTTATTTCATCTTCGGCGTCTAAGTTGCCGGTAATTGTTTTGATGATTGAGCCTAGGCCATTTACTATACCACGTTTCAATCTAGGTTTTTCGGGATGGATATTAAAATAGTTGAATTTATTGACTATTGAATTTTGAATAAATTTTATTATTTTATTGTTATTTTCATATTCTTTTAAAAGAGCTGGGTCATTTTTAAGAGTGTCTACTAGATGTTCGTGTTGCGCTTGCAGCGTCTTATACTGTGTGAGTACAGGTTGTAAATCATAATAATGAAGGAAGGTATGTTTGGATTTTTGTAATTTGGCTTGTCCAAGGTTTAGGGTCAGTAGTCCAGAGTTTTTTGTTATGTCTTTAATTTCTAGTCCGTGGGTTGTCGCGAACAAGATGGACCTGCAACATTTAAGTTTTCTTTGCTTAGTTTTCTTGGACGTTTTATATTTGCGAGGTGGATTTTTGATTGTTTTTTGGGATTAGATTCTGTGTCAATGACGGCAGTTTTTAAATTTTGATTGATGTTTTTGATTTTTTCTTTATTAAATTTTGCTTTTCTTGTTTTATTTACCTTTTGTTTATTTACAACAAATATTGTTTCGGGTATATCAGGTAAATTTTCGCGGTTTTCGTTTAGTTTGTTTATTATTTTAGTTTTGTTAAGTTGTAGACGTTCATTAATGTTTTTGTATGCTAATTTGGTTTTCTCACGATGGTTCTGAACGTAGTTTTGTGTTATTTGTTTCTCTAAGTCTAATTCAATAGGCGAATTTGAGTCAAAATGTCCGTTTACTATTTCCGTGGGTTTAAGTCCAGTTGATGAGTGATTTGTGTTATTATAGGCTAACACTGCGTAGTGTACTTTGTTTTCTATTATTTCGTCTTTAAAATTTTCTTGTAAGTTGAAAAGTCTGATATGTTCAATGAGAGTGGAATGATATCGCTCTACGAGCCCGTTTGAGTCTGGGTGTTGTGAACTCGTGAGGTGTATGTCAACTTTATGCAAGCTCAACATTTCTTGCATAACAGTGTTTTTGAACTCTAGGCCGTTATCACAAATTATCTGTTTTGGAATACCATGGTGTGAAAAGAATTTTGTTAATTTATTTGTTACTTCGATAGCGTTTGTAGATTCTACCTTATATGCTTGTGCATATTTAGAAAAAGAATCTATTATGGTTAGAAATTTACAATTTTCCAAGGTTAAAGTATCAATGTGTAGGGTATCAAAAGGTTTATTTGGGGTCGGTGTAATATTATATTTTAATTTGAGGGGGTTACGTTCGTATTTTGCTTTTAAACAGATTTCGCATTGATTTATATAGTTATTAATAGTTTTTAATTGGTTTGGCCAGTAATATTTTTTCTTAATTTGGTTGTGAGTTTCGAATACGCCTCTATGGTTTGTTTTGCCCTCGTGATAGTTTCTTATCGTGTTTTGTATTTCATCTTTTTCTATGTCAATGAGTTTACTGTTGCATTTTACAAAATTAATTTCAGAGTGTTTAAAGTTTTTCTGTAAAATTTGACTAAATTTTTCATAAATAGGGTTTTCAAAATACAAATGATATTTAATTTTTGGTACTATATATTCCTTTATAAAATCAATTACGTCATTTTCAAAACTATTTTGGGATAACTGAAGGGTAATTCTCATTTTGTCTTCGTGCAATTTTGTCACTTTTGGTTTTGCGGCTGAGTGCATGACTTCGCTTATTATTATCTGATTTTTTCCTACGTTAACGGGTGATTCGATAATTGAGATACCAACTATGGGGTTTTCAGGGTTAGAGTGTATTGTGTCGCCTGCATCTGATTCGTGTGGGTCATCATCGGGTTCTGCTATCATAGATTGTGTTTCATGATTATTAGTAAAATTTTCATCAAAATTTTGTATGTACCATTCGGAGAGATTTTCTATATCGGGGTTTACGGTATTTACATTTACTTCAATACGTGATAGGGCATCCGCATTTTTATTTAGAGATCCTTTCTTATAAATAACTTCGAAATCATACTCCTCCAATTTAAGTCTCCATCTAACTAATTTTGAATTTGGTTCCTTTAACGAAAATAACCATTGTAATGGTTTATGATCGGTCACAATTTTGAATTTCCTGCCAAATAAATAGTGTCGAAAATATTTTGTTGCCCATACCATTGCCAAAAGTTCTTTTTCGGTAGTAGAGTAATTTTGTTCTGATTGATTCAAAGTCCTGCTCGCATATGCGATGGGTAGGTCTGAGCCAATCGTTCCTTGTGATAAAACTGCGCCTAATGCAAAGTTGCTAGCGTCCGTAGTTAAAATAAAAGGTTTTGAGTAATCTGGGTATTGTAAAATTGGTTCATTAATTAATAAATTTTTACAAGTGTTAACACAATCTCTATATTGGGGGTCGTTTATATTTATGATTGCACCCTTTTTAAGGCATTTTGTCAGGGGTTTGGTAATGTTAGCGAAATCTTTTATGAATTTGCGGTAATAACCAAGAAGGCCAAGGAATGCTTTAATTTCAGTAGTTGTTCGAGGAATAGGGTAATTTTTTACTGCTTTAATTTTATCTGGGTTTGGTTTCACGCCATTGGGAGTGACGACATGTCCCAAATAAGCAACTTCTTTTTGACAGAATTCGGATTTATCTAATTGCACCTTGAGGTTTGCCTTTTTTAAACGATCGAAAACAGCTCTTAAACTCTGAATGTGTTCTTGCAGGCTAGTGCTGAATATTAAAATATCATCTAAATATACTACACAAATTTCATTTACTAAATTTTTTAGAACACTATCCATCACACGCTGGAACGTAGCGGGTGCATTTTTTAAGCCAAATGGCATTCGAAGGAACTCGAAGTGGCCATTTTCGGTATTGAATGCTGTTTTTTCGATATCCGCTTTATCCATTTCGATTTGGTGGTATCCGGATGCAAGGTCTAGCGTGGTAAAATATTGGCATCTGCCAAGTTTGTCTAATAATGAGGAAATGTTTGGTATCGGGTATTTGTCATTAATTGTTTTTTCATTAAGTTTTCTATAATCTATTACTATCCTCCATTTTTTCTTGCCCGACGCATCTAGTTTTTTTGGTACAATCCACACGGGTGATGACCATGGGGATTGTGATGGCCTAATTATTCTGTCATTTAACATTTTATTAATTTGGTCTTGGACTTCTTTCCTGTGAACTTCGGGATATCTATATGTTTTTGAATAAATCGGAATTTCGTCGGTGGTTCTAATTTTGTGTTTAATTTCATTTGTGAAGGTTAGTTGTTTATTCTCAATATGAAATATACCTGCGTATTCTTTTGTTAATTTAAGAATTGCGGCTTTTTCTTCCGAGTTCATGTGTTCCGTACGAATTTTGGAAGTATCAAATGAATGATTGGAATTTTGGTTTTCAAAATTATAATTGTTTAATTCGAAATGTACTAGTGGCTGTGTGGGTATTTTATTTGTTAAGTTAATATTGCATTCTAAGTCGCTCAGGTTCGTTATTGGGTAATATGTTGTGTGGTTTTCGATTTTGGCAATTCCTTCAGGTATGATTAAATTATCAATTTTTGTTTCTGGAATAAAAACTTCACCGTTTTCTATTTCATTAATTTCGAGTTTTGTTATCTGTTCTGTCTTGGCTGGGATAGTCACGTAGTGTTGTCTCGGCGTTATCTTATGATAATGAATTTTGATCTCATGTGACGGTGTTATAATTCTATCTCGTGTAAGGTCAATAACTGCTTCTAAGTTTTTTAGATTATCTACCCCGAGTAGAATATCGAAATATTTATGAAAATCGAACATGTAATATTTTAACAACAAATTTTGATTTTTGAATAATTTAGATGAGGGTATAATTACACTGCAATTTTCGGTAGATGTTCCATGAGCTGTTGTAATAATAAAGTTATCAGTTCGTATTTTATTGGGGTAAAATTTCTTTGCGATGTTTGGCTTTATAAACGAACGAGTGCTGCCTGTGTCAATTAATACCTTTAAGTTGTTTTCTGGAAAAATGATAAAAGGGAGTTCGCTCTGATTGTGGCTTAAATTTAGTGATTCTATTACTGGTCCGAGGCTTCTAACTCTAAAAAATTATTTTCATCGAGTCGGGGTTCGTTATATTCTGCCTCGTTTTCCGGTTCGTAGACTACAATGTTATTGTCGTCTGTGGTCTGTTCGTCGTATGTTTCTGTATTGTATAATTCCTCAACTGTGAAGTTGGGTATTTGTTGTAAGAATTGTTGTGTTCTGTACTGTGGTGGTATGTATTGTTGGGGTCTTGGTTGGTTGTAAGATGTACTAGCTCTTGGGGTGAAGGATTGTCTAGTGGTGACACTCATAGGAGTTGGTTTTGGTAGTGGTTTTTGTGGATTAGGTTTAAAAACATTTGATCTGGGTTGATTATTATTATTGTACTTTTGTACAGCTATTGCATTGTTGGGTGTTGGTCTGTATGAATACATGAGCGGTGATGGGGAGGTATTTGTAAAATTTCTTTGTGGTGTTTGTTGCAATTGTCTGATATTGTTGTGTGGAATGTGTTTTGGTTTTATGTGATTTTTTAATTGTGTGTGCGAGTGAGTGTCTAGTTGAAAATCGTTCGTCAGCATATTGAGCGCTGAACTCATGTCTTCCGGTTTCTTTGTACGCATTAGTGTTCCTAGTGGCTCTTTGAGTCCGCGTAAAAGAATTCTGACAGCGTATTTTTGGAAATACCCAATTAAAACTTTCTGTTCTTCTGCCTTAATTTGGGTCGTAATTTATGAGACTTGTAAATTTAAGATTTCCTGAACTTTATTAAAATATTCAAATGCTGATTCATTGGTTTGTTTCAACTCTGTTAGTTCTATATTTAAAGTGAAACAATCACGTTTATCAGCGTATGTGTTGAGTAACGCTTGTTTTAATTCGTCCCAATTTGAGACAGTGCAACTCGCTATATTGATTGCAGCATCACCTTTGATTTTTGATAAAATACTAGACATTAAGTATTCGTTTTGGAAATCATTTTTGTCTATACTGTTATAAAATTTGTTTACTAGTTTTTCACAAATTTCTATAAATCTTGATAATAATTTGTTATCGCCTGTGAATTCAGGGATCATTTCAAGGTATTCTCTTTTAAGGACGGGGGTAGCCATTTCGTTTATTTTTAAAGAATTGATTTCGTTAATAAGGTTTTCTATAGAAATGTTATTAGTTTGGCTGGGGATTGGTGAGTTACAGGGGGTGATTTCTGAACTTGTATCAGTGTAATCTGAGTCTGATTCTTGATTGAAATCTCTGTGTGACATAAGTACTTACAGAATAACAACCAGATTGTCCATTTGTCGCCTCGACGTATTCGCTGAAGAGGGATGGAACGTCTTCAAGTTCTGTGTGCAGCAGTACTTGGGGGTCTTCTCCGAGTTGCGATGTCCACTCGCTGTGTCGGAGTCGATCTTGACGTTGCCTGGGACGTTTCCGTTTCTTGAACGTGGGTCACTTAATAAATCGTTGACACGAACCGATATTAGCGATTAATATCGTTTAAGTATCCTACAGCGACTGCGCCAGTTATGTAAGCGATTATTCGTTTACTCAAAAAAATATTTATTTATTGAAACGGAAATACAGGTTTCAGAAATACAATGAATGTAATATCAGAAATATAAGTTTATTGTTTTAAGACTTGTCTGTAACTAACTCAAAGTTTACATTTTCCTACTATATATAATTTTATGCTACATCTACATAGTCAGAAATTGGAGAATGCTTGGTTTACAGTTTTGTGGAAAGACGGATGTGTAACTTACATAGTTAATTAATAATACAATAATATATATTAAATGTATTCGTACTTCCCAGAAAAATCTGATTTTTGACATTTTGCATTTATCTGTCAATTACAAACATTTGAATATCTCAACTGTTTTTTAGGCAACGAAATTTATTACAACAGATTATTCTATATTATTATATACTATATCCCCAAACCTATACGAGATATAATAAAAAAATAAATTGTATCACATTGAGAATTAAATTTTCTTTAATATTACCAAGAAAATTTTTCAGAAAATAATATTTAGAAGATTTTTTTTCAATAATCTGCTACTTCCAGTTGTCCAATTGTTACCAAAATCTTTTCAGCTCTTTCCATGAATGTCCGATTGGGAAATACGTAGTTAAACAAATATTAGGTCTTATAGTTTTTGAGTAATCGTCCTTCCAACGTCCCACACACATACACACACACATACACACACACACACACACACACACACACACACACACACAGGTGTGAGGTAAAAGTGAATTAATTAAAAAAACTTATATCTTTTAATTGTATGTAAAAATCTATAATCTTACTTGCCTGAAAAATAAAAAGTTACAAATGTGTCCGTTTTGAATATATGTATACTGTTTGACTGAGATTTCAAGAATTTCGTAACACTTAATATTAATAAATATATAAATTTTAATAGTTACTATAATTGTAATTAATATATGAATTCAACATAAAATATTAATCCTTTAGGTATATAATAAAATGGACACATTGAAAATATAATAATTATAATAATCTTGGGTATAAAACAAATTGCAATTTGAGATTTTCTTATGCAATTTACGAAGATAATAAAGAGGTATATGTAAGTTATATTTCGACGATCCGAAATAGTGTTTTTAAAAAGGGTTTTTTATTGTGAATTTATTATATATCAAAACTATCATTTGTTACATATAAAAATTATTTAATGTTTATTTAATAAAAATATGACTTATTACATTTATTATATTTTAATGTTACTTATTTGGATTCTTCACTCTGACTAAACTAAAACTACTCAAAAGTCTATAAACTGGAAACGGGAAACTCAGGTGTCGGGTTCGACGCCTGGGAACTGCAACGCATCAGTTTGGACAGCGGTAACTCCTCCCTTGCTAAAATTGGGCTTCATCGGGTAGCTTCAGCGCCGATCTAGGGGGTGAAGTGGACGGTTGAAGTTCAATGTTTTCGGCCTTGGGTTGTCTTTTCTTTTTATATGCGATGAATGTCTTTTGTAGGTAAGCTGCGACCGTGATGATGGCACCGGTGATTATGATTACGTACCGTGCCCACACTGGGTAGTTGGTAATGTCAGCTTCGGTTTCGATTTGGTCGTTGTGGTACTCTGTATCTTCGAACTTTAGTTCGGAGATAGAATTTAGTTCGATTGCCATTTTGGGAATATTTGTATTGTTGTAGTCGATTTTGAAGTTTTCAATTATTAATGGTTTTCCAAATGTGCGTTGTTTAAAAATTAAATCATGATTTTGAAGTTTGAGTTTGCATTAATCTTCTTTAATTAAGAGTACGCCTTGTGGGTTGCTTATACTGTCGTCTTGGTTGCATTTGGCTTGTACGTTTTCAGGATTTGGAAATATTGCTAGATATTGATTGATTTCTTCAATGTATTCGATGTGATTTCTTTTTATGTTTAATTTGACGAAGTGGCAATTTTCTACTTTGCTCTGTAATATGAAGTTCTTTTCGCAAGAATTTTCGCTGATTTCTTTAATTTTGTTCGGACATTGGTAAATGTTTCCCTTATTGCGGACACACAGATCATACAAAGATCTTAAGTCACCATTTTCAGACTTCAGAATGTACTCATGGCTAGGGATTATAGTTACAAATTCGTTATTTTGTTTAGTGGGTGTTGGAATAAGGTGAATAAGTTCAAAATGGTTTTCATAATTTATGGGGATGTCGATAAAGTATATAATTTTCTTTTCCTGTAATTTACAGTTAATTGAGATTAATTTTTCAATTTCTGACATATTTTCGGAATTGATTTCAAATGGTAGTTCATTGTTATAGAATTTTGAAATTTTATTTAATTCTTCGTAAAGGTCATGTGATTTGATAATACTAGGATGCATTGTGTGGAGTTTGCAAAATGTTAGAGAGTTTTCTATATCTTGAAGAGTGTTAAATGTCATAGTATATAAAATGTTTAAGTGATTGTAAATATCTTTAATAAATAGTTTATCATGATCTTTGATTCCTCCGATGACAAAGTGTATTAGATGTTCAATTTTTGACTTCAAAATATTTTCATTACGTTTAATTGTTTCGACAGTTTTATTGAAATATTTCATAATTTGGTGACTAACAGAGTACTGGTGCTTAATTTTGTCATTTAATTTAAATTGATTTTCTTTCAAATGATTTAAAAATTTTGTGTATCGATTATCATCTTCAGCATCTAGATTTCCTATTATTGATTTTATAACAGATCCTAAACCGTTTAATATTCCTCGTTTTGTTCTCACATGCGTAGATAAATGGCTAATTTTTTCATTAATATTATTTTTCAGGTACTCTATGATTTTGTTGTTATTATCAAACTCAGCAGCGATTGTGTTATCTGCGTTGATTGATAGTGTGTTTGAGAGTTGTGTACTGCTTGTTTAAACTTTCGTATTGTGCCCATAATGGGTTTAAATCGTAAAATTGTACGAGTGTGTGTTTCGTTTTTTGTAACTTTGCATGTCCAAGGTTAATTGTCAGTAGTCCTGGGTTTAGGGTAATATCTTGGATATTTATTCCGAGTGTATGCGTGAAGTAGAGGGACCTAGAATAGCCGGATATTTATCAATTATTTTTCTAGGTCTCTTTAAGTTTGAAAGATGAATTTTAGATTGTTTTTACTTCCTTGTACGTAAGTAAAGGAAGTATTGTAATCACGAAAAATTTCGGTTTTCAGATTTTGAAATCCCTGAATCCATTTTGACTAATTTCGTCGTGACGTCTGTACGTACGTCCGTACGTATCTCGCATAACTCAAAAACGGTAAGCCGTAGAAAGTTGAAATTTTGTATTTAGGACTCCTATAACATCTAGTTGTGCACCTCCCTTTCTGGTTATTACACAATTTCCAGAAGTGGCACTTTACATGAAGCCTATAATAGATTTTAATGAAAAACTGTTTTAAAATATAATCCAAAACTTTTCAAATTTGGTATACAAAACTTTTATGTCAATCGAAATAATATAATAGATTTTGGTTAAAATAGGCTAACCGGAAGTGGTACATTACTTGAAGTTGTGAACAGTTTTTCTTGAATAAAATGATTTTATTTTGATTTTAGAAATAAATGCTTCAAATAAAAGTTTTAGAGAATTAATTTCTGCGTCTAGCACATCAAGTATTATTAAATTAGCTTTTTGTATAAGCGAGATATGTAAATTTAAAAATTATATACTTTTTTGTTTTTGTAATAAAGCTTGCTATGGATTAAGACAAAAACATAAAAAAAAATATTCATGTCAAATTATGTTAAATACGTGCAATATTATGATTCGTACAATAACAAATATTATATTTTTATTGTGAATTTAGTCATATTCATTGTTGTAATCAAATATTTCTTTGTTGTAATCAAAACTCTTTTTAAAAACTCCCTTTATGGTCGCTATATATCTTACTGTATTGAAGTTAAAAAAAATATTTTGTAATTTATTTATTAAAAAAATTTGTATAGTTTAATAATCGTACAAGGAAGTCGTGCGATGTCCACATCAGATTTTTTGTTTTTGTAATAAAGCTTGCTATGGATTAGGATAAAAAAAATGTTCATGTCAAATTACGTTAAATACGTGCAATTTTATGATTCGTACAGTAACAAATATTATATTTTTATTGTGAAATTAGTCATATTCATTGTTGTAATCAAATATTTCTTTGTTGTAATCAAAACTCTTTTTAAAAAGAACCGGGTTAGATTATGGTCGCTATATATCTTACTGTTTTGAAGTTAAAATTATTATTTTGTAATTTATTTATTAAAAAAATATGTATAGTTTAATAATCGTACAAGGAAGTCGTGTGGTGTCCACATCAGATTTTTTATTATTATTCTGCAATTTTTAAGTTTTTGTTAACTTTTTTAATTTTTTCCTTTTTGAATTTCGGGTTTTTCGTTTTATTTACCTTTTGTTTGTTATGAACGTAGACTGTTTCGGGTATGTCGGGAAGTTCTTCGCAAATTTCGTTTAATTTAGTAATAATTTTGGTTTTATCTGTTTGCAATTTGTTATTAATATTTTTATAAACTAATTTTGTTTTTTCCTTATGTTTTTGAATATAATGTTGCATTATTTGTTTCTCGAGTTCTATATCCAGTGGGGAATTTGTATCTAAGTGTCCGTTAATAATTTCGACTGGTTTTAAATTTGTCGTGATATGATTTGTATTGTTATAAGCCAGGATTGCATAGTTTACTTTATCTTTTATTAGTTCACTTTTGAAATTTTCTTGTAAGTTGAATAAACGAATGTGCTCTATCAGGGTTGAATGAAAACGTTCGACTAGACCGTTGGAATTTGGATTTTGTGAGCAAATGAAATGAATTTCGATTTTATGCAGGCTTAATAATTCTTTTATGACATTATTTTTAAATTCAAGCCCATTATCTGCTATTATTAATTTGGGTATACCGTGATGTGAGAAAAATCGTGTTAGTTTATTTGCAATTTCTATAGCATTTGTGGAGTTAACTTTATATGCTTGAGCATATTTAGAAAAAGCGTCAATTATAGTAAGAAATTTGGTCTTTTCTAGAAAAAGTGTGTCAATGTCGATGATGTCTAATGGTTTATTGGGAGTTGGGGTAACATTTAGATTCGGTTTGATAGGGTTCCTTTCGTACTTAGCAGCTAAACAAATTTCACATTGATTTATAAAGTCTGTGACGGTCTTTAACTGATTCGGCCAATAATATCGTTTTTTAATTTGAGTGTGAACTTCGTTTATTCCACGCTGGTTTGTCTTACCTTCGTGAAAATTTTTTTTACTTGTAAAATTTCATCTTTTTCTTCTACATCTATTAATTTTATGTTGCTTTTGATGAATTTGATTTCGGAGTGTTTAAAATAATTTTGTAATACGTTACTAAATTTCTCATAAATGGTTGTTTCAAAGTATAGGTAATATTTCACATGCGGTGTAATATATTCTTTTATAAAATTTATTGTATCTTGTTCGAAATCTGTTTCGGAAAGTTGGAGAAGAATTCTCATTTTATCGCAGTGAAGTTTTTGTATTTTTGGTTTAGAACTAGAATGTTTAACTTGGGATATAAAAATTTGGTTTTTTCCAAAATTTATAGGTGATTGTTATTCCTACAATAGGGTTTTCGGGGTTTGAGTGAATTGTTTGGTCAGTTTCGGGATCATGCTGTTCTTCTTCGCCTGGTTCTACGATTAAGGATTGCTTGTCATTGTCAGGGTTGAAATAAGTTTCGTTAAAATTTTCAATGAGATCGAAAAGGTTTTCCGATTCTGGATCTAAAGTATTTATGTTTAATTCGATAAGTGATAGTGCGTCTGCGTTTTTGTTTAGAGAGCCTTTTTTACTTCCTTGTACGTAAGTAAAGGTAGTATTGTAATCGCGAAAAATTTCGGTTTTCAGATTCCAGCAGAAATATCCATTTTGATCATCCCTGAATCCATTTTGACTAATTTCGTCGTGACGTCTGTACGTACGTACATACGTACGTATGTACGTCCATATGTACGTACTAGGGTTGCCAGTTTTTGAAAATGATGCGCGAGGACAATAAACCAGTGCAATATATTTGAGAAAAAAAAAGCGCCGCAGGCGATTTTTTGAAAATTTTCAAGGTCAAACGAGTTTTAATGCAAAGTAAGATAATATAAAGTTCTTTATAATGAAGCAAATTTAACAAATTCTTAAAAAATTAAAATCAATATTTTATAACGAAAATGCGTAACGTACTAGCCTAGTACTACTAGGGTTGCCAACATTTGCCAAGTACTCGCCTGCAACGTCACAATATTTTATTTATTCAACAATTATTCGCGAATGTTACATTAATTAATAAACCGATTTTAAGTTTTAATATTAAACGATAAATAGGTAAAACATTCCTGGTGAAATTATTAGTAAAACTGGAGACTGGATAAATGTCGCCAAAACTGGATTCTCCAGACGAAAATGACACGGTTGGCAACCTTAGTTCTGAGTTACAGATGGCATAATAAGAAATCGCAAGTAAATTGATGCAACAAAAATTTATTTAAATAATTAGCATCTCTTACTAATTTTTGGTATACATTTTTGGTAACAATAAGGAACATTCATTTATAAATTATTAGCATAAAATAAAACTTAAAGCTTAAATAGATTGTTAACAAAAATAGTCAACATGCATTTATTGTTTATTTTTTATAAATTTATATTTTTGATTAGTCTTTGCACAAGTTAATAAACATTTATCACTTTTTATTACCTTGAAATATTCAGAACAACTTAGATTACTATTAAAGTAAACTAACAATTCTGCTCTAATCAGCTCTGGAAGAGCTCTATTTCTCTCATCCCTCCATTTAATATTCATTACGCTAAATACGTAAATTGCGTATTTTAGGAATTTTTGTCTGATTACCATTAATTTTAGCTTTTATTTGGCGCACTACGAGGATATTTCGCCTCAACACGAGGACAAGAGGACATAGTGTGAAACGAGGACAATCCTCGCCAGACGAGGACGGCTGGCAACCCTAGTACGTACGTCCGTACATACGTACGTATCTCGCATAACTCAAAAACGCCGTAGAAAGTTGAAATTTTGCATTTAGGACTGCTATAACATCTAGTTGTGCACCTCTCTTTCTGGTTATTACACAATTTCCAGAAGTGGCACTTTACATGAAGCCTATAATAGATTTTAATGAAAAACTGTTTTAAAATATAATCCAAAACTTTTAAAATTTGGTATACAAGACTTTTATGTCAATCGAAATAACATAATACATTTTGGTTAAAATAGGCTAACCGGAAGTGGTACATTACTTGAAGTTGTTAACAGTTTTTCTTGAATAAAATGATTTTATTTTGATTTTAGAAATAAATGCTTCAAATAAAAGTTTTAGAGAAATAATTTCTGCGTCTAGCACATCAAATATTATTAAATTAGCCCTTTGTATAAGCGAGATATGTAAATTTAAAAATTATATACTTTTTTGTTTTTGTAATAAAGTTTGCTATGGATTAGGATAAAAAAAATGTTCATGTCAAATTACGTTAAATACGTGCAATTTTATGATTCGTACAATAACAAATATTATATTTTTATTGTGATATTATTCATATTCATTGTTGTAATCAAATATTTCTTTGTTGTAATCAAAACTGTCTTTAAAAACTTCCTTTATGGTCGTTATATATTTTACTGTTTTGAAGTTAAAATTAATATTTTGTAATTTATTTATTAAAAAAATATGTATAGTTTAATAATCGTACAAGGAAGTCGTGTGGTGTCCACATCAGATTTTTTGTTTTTGTAATAAAGCTTGCTATGGATTAGGACAAAAACATAAAAAAAATGTTCATGTCAAATTACGTTAAATACGTGCAATTTTATGATTCGTACAATAACAAATATTATATTGTTATTGTGAAATTAGTCATATTCATTGTTGTAATCAAATATTTCTTTGTTGTAATCAAAACTCTCTTTAAAAAGAACCGGGTTAGATTAATGTTAATTTAAGAATGATAGTAGTAAATGAATTATTTTTTGTTCTATATCAAAATATTTCTCGGGCTTGGCTTAAGTCTGTCAATATTTTGTAATTTAATTATTAAAAAAGTATGTATAGTTTAATAATCGTACAAGGAAGTCGTGTGGTGTCCACATCATAATCGTACTCTTCTAATTTGAGTCGCCATCTCATTAATTTTGGATGGGGTTCTTTCAGTGAATGTAAGTATTGTAAAGGTTTGTGGTCGGTTATGATTTTAAATTTTCTTCCATACAGGTAATGTCTGAAATATTTCGTTGCCCATATGACAGCAAGTAATTCTTTTTCGATTGTGCTATAGTTTATTTCTGAGCTATTTAGTGTTCGAGTCGCATATGCGATGGGTAGGTCAGATCCTATAGGTCCTTGTGATAAAATAGCGCCGATGGCATATTGCCTTGCGTCTGTTGTCAAGTTAAAAGGTTTCTTATAGTCCGGGTATTGAAGGATGGGATCGTTTATCAGGAGGTTTTTACAGGTGTTAAAGCAATTAATGTATTCTAGATCATTATAGTTAATAGTAGCGTCTTTTTTCAAGCACTTCGTGAAGGGTTTTGTAAGATATGCGAAGTTTTTAATAAATTTCCTGTAGTAGCCTAACAGTCCGAGAAATGCTTTGATTTTTGTGGCTGTTTTTGGGATGAGGTAATTTTTGATGGCATGGATTTTATCCGGGTTAGGTTTGACACCATCTGGAGTTACTATATGGCCTAAATATGAGACTTCTGTACGTAAAAAATCGGATTTATCTGGTTGAATTTTGAGATTAGCTTTTCATAAACGATTAAAAACTGATCTTAAATTTTGAATGTGCTCTTGGAGAGATGTACATCATCGAGATATACGAAACAAATTTCTTTGGTTAAATTACGAAGAACGTTGTCCATCACTCTTTGAAAAGTGGCTGGCGCGTTCTTTAATCCAAAGGGCATTCTTAAATATTCGAAATGACCGTTTTCTGTGCTGAAGGCAGTTTTTTGTATGTCAGATTCACTCATTTCAATCTGGTGAAATCCTGACGCTAAATCCAAAGTTGAAAAATATTGGCATCAAGTTTATCTAATACAGTGTTGATGTTAAGTATTGGATATTTGCCATCGATTGTTTTCTCGTTTAATTTCCGATAGTCAATTACGAGTCTCCATTTATTTTTTCCGGATGCATCTAATTTTTTTGGTACGATCCAGACGGGGGATGACCAAGGTGAATGAGAAGGGCGGATAATATTCTGGTTTAAATTTTTTTGAATTTGGCATTGCACTTCTTTTCTATGTACTTCGGGGTATCTATATGTCTTTGCATATACTGGAAGTTCATCTTTTGTTCGAATAGAGTGTTTTATTTCGTTTGTAAAAGATAATGACTTATCGTCCATATGAAAGATATCTGAGTACTCGCTCAATAATTTTGTTATCACGTTTCGTTTCACTATTCATGTGGTCAATTCTAATTTTATTCATGTCTAATTTATTTTTTGTTCCATTTTGGTTCAAATTTATATTATTAATTTCAAAGTAATTTAACGCCTGAACTTGTACGCAATCTACGCAATTTATAATTTCATAATTTTCGCCTAGGTTTATAATCGGGTATATAGTTTCATTTTTTTCGATTTTTGCTAGACCTTCTGGAATGATTACATTATTTATTTTGGTTTCCGGTATAAATACTTCGCCGTTTTCTATATTATTTACGAATATTTTGGATATTTTTTCAGATTTGGCAGGTATTTTAATATGATTGAATTTTGGAAGTATTTTGTGGTAGTGGATCTTGATTTCTTGAGTAGGGGTAGTTATTTTGTCATGTGTTAGGTCAATATTTGCATTTAGAATTTTCAAGTTGTCTAGTCCTAATAATATATCAAAATTTCTATGAAAATTAAATAGATGATACTTTAATAAAGTGGTAGGGGAATTAAATAATTTGGAGGCAGGTATTATGATGCTAAAATTATCTGATGATGTTCCGTACGCGGTTGTAATTTTGAAAGGATCATTTTTTATTTTCTCTTTGAAATATTTTTGTGCAATATTTGGGTTTATGAAGGAACGTGTGCTTCCTGTGTCTATTAAAGCTTTTAATTTTAATTCTGGGAAGACAACAAATGGTAATTCGCTATGGTTGTGAATTACGTTCATTAATTCGACGTTTGTTCCGAGGCTGTTATCGGAAAAAACTCGTTTGTTTCGTCAGCATTTGGTTCGGTTACAAAATAATCAGGATTAGGGTCAGTTACATAATAATCGGGATTTTGTTCTTCAATATTGTCAATTTCAGGGTATTCGTCAATTTCAGTATTAAATAGTTCTTCCGCTATGAGCTTAGGTCTGTTCTGTGTATTATAAAATTGTTGCGGACGGTACTGGTTCGTTCCTGGCCTGGGTGTCATTGACTGTCTAGTACTGACACTCATAGGCGTAGGCTTGGGGGCTTTATAGTTAGGATTAGGTTTGAAAACATTTTGGGATTGATTATTAAATGTTTTATTTACGTGATTGGGGGGATATTGATTTTGTATGTAAGGTTTCCTTATTTGATGATTAGGATATTGATTAATGGTAGGTTTAAAATTTGAGTTAGTAGGTGGATTCGGTCGGTACATTAGTTGTGGATATTGTGGTTGTCTATTTTGTGTAGTATGAATTATTTGTTTTTAATTAAATGAACAGAACAACAGAACTATTTTTCTTTCAACAACAGTTTTTATAAACAAAACGAAGGTTTACCTATGGGTTCACCCTTATCACCCATACTAGCCGATATTTTTATGAACCATTTTGAACACTATTTGTTTAGTCGTAACAACGAGATACTTGGAAATGTGATTTGGTGGTACCGTTATGTAGACGACATCTTATGTTATTGGAAAGGCACTGACAGGCAACTAGACCTTTTCCTAAAATTTATTAATAGCATTAATCCTAAAATACAATTTACAGTCGAAAAAGAAGTTGACCACAAAATTAATTTTCTTGACTTAACGATACAACAAAATAATGGTACTTTCACTTATAGTATATATAGGAAAACTACTTATACAGATACTGTGATTCCTGCTGATTCCAACCATCCAAATAACATTAAGATGTCGTCCTTCAATAGTTTTGTACATAGGCTCGTTAATGTTCCCATGTCCGAAGCCCATTTTGATATAGAAAGAAATACCTTAAAAAACATAGCCCTAAATAATGGTTACAATCCCGATATAATTGACATTATTATTAATAAAAAACATAAACAAATGGTGCCAAAATTATTTTATATCAATAATCCAGAGTCCATAGAAGTTAATACAAAATCTTATAGAAGAATTCCGTACATGGGTAACATTAGCGAAATAATAGGAAACCATTTAAGAGGAAAACAAATCATACCGGCTTATTACAATAATACAACTTTAGGCAAAATGTTAGTTAACCATAGATTAGGTAATAATTGTAAATTTTAAAAAAGTGGAGTCTATGAAATTAGCTGTAATAATTGTAACCACATTTACATAGGAAAAACCAACAGAAACTTTAACATTAGATTTACTGAACTCCTGAGAGCCTGGAGATTAAATAAACCCAACAACTCTAATCTTGCTAAACATTTAATAGAAAATGGACATTCCTGCAATATTTCTAATTTAAAAATTTTACATATAGAAAATAATTATTATAAAATCAGTTTATTAGAAGCCTTCGAAATTAAAAAAGCTGTATCTACAGGTAAACAATTGATGAACGAACAAATAGAATTACACAAATCCCCACTACTTTCCCCTTTATAAATTTCGATTGGTTTTTCCTAATAACCCTTATTGTTTGAAGATTATAAATACCGATGTTCGCATACTTTTACTCTATTGTACTTCTGATAATGGCGTAAGCCGAAATGCGCATAAAGTATTAATAAATTGTTATATTTGAAACTACACCGAGTGTTTTTAATTTTAAATTATTTGTTTTTATTTGTGTTGAGTATGAGTGTTAATTTTGTGATATTGTGGACGACTGTGCGTTTCCAACTGAAAGTCGTTTGTGAGCATGTTTAATGCGGTGTTCATATCACTGGGGTTCTTTGTTCTCATTAGAGTTCCTAGAGGATCTTTTAGTCCTCGGAGAAGAATTCTTAAAGCATAATTTTGGCAATAGTCTGTTAAATAAGGATTAGCAAGTGCTAGACTATGATTACTAATGTAGGAAATTTGGAGATTTAGTATATCTTGAATTTTATTGTAAAATTCAAATGGCGTTTCATTGCCTTGTCTTAATTCTGTTAGTTCGATGCTTAGGGTGTATAGATCTCGTTTATCTGAGTAAGCGTTTAACAATGCTTGTTTCACGTCTGCTCATTTACTTATTGAGCTACTGGCGATGATTACTGCGGCATCACCTTTTATTTTTGCTAGAATGCTCGACATAAGGTACTCATTTTGAAAGTCTGTTTCGTCGACCAAATTATAATTTTTTTTTACTAATTTTTCGCAGATTTCAAGAAAGCGAGATCATAATTTACCATCACCGTAGAAATCTGGGATCATGTCCAAGTAGTGTTTTTCAAGATGTGGTGTAGGTTGTACTAGTGATCCTATTTGTTGTTGTGCCATTTCGACTTTGTTTTTTGTTAATTTGCGTTTACTTTTATAAGGTTTGGAAGTTACGAGTGTGGACTCGGAGTCAGAGGAAGTTTCTGGGTTTGTATGTGTATCCGATCCTGTATCTGAGTCAGAATGGTATTGATAGTTGTGTGACATGTGTGTACTCACAATAACAGAAGCAATTTGTCCATTGGGTGCATTGATTCCCGGTCAGGTCTGTATTCAGCAGCGCCTTGTTCTTTCGTCTTCGATGTTCTCTCGCAGATGAAGAAACTGGGTGGTTTTGCACTTGGACGTAGTCGCTTCTTCTCCCTGTGGTTTTGGTTCTTCTCGGTGAATCGTAGACACGAACACGAGTTTCACTTCTCAATGTGAAAATTCGCCCGAAAAATCCGCTCCGACTGCGCCAGTTATATTTCGACGATCCGAAATAGTGTTTTTAAAAAGGGTTTTTTATTGTGAATTTATTATATATCAAAACTATCATTTGTTACACATAAAAATTATTTAATGTTTATTTAATAAAAATATGACTTATTACATTTATTATATTTTAATGTTACTTATTTGGATTCTTCACTCTGACTAAACTAAAACTACTCAAAAGTCTATAAACTGGAAACGGGAAAGTAGGTGTCGGGTTCGACGCCTGGGAACTGCAACTCATCAGTTTGGACAGCGGTAACTTGTATATAATTGGCTAATAATAAAAATTAATATTGAATACATATAAATATGTATATAACAAAATTAAATGCAAATATAATTTATATACAGGGCGGTTTTGAATTTAATGTCATAAATTTAAGGGTAAGTAGTATGACATATGTAGATTAAAAATTCGAAAAAAAGAAAATTCGACTTTTCTTAAGGAAACTTTTTTTTTACTGTTGTTTTAATTAATATTTCATTAAAAATATGGTTATCAAAAATACGTTCAAAATTAGTTGTATAAGATATTATTATATATTATATAATTGAATTAAATAGCATTTTTAACGAAAATAATTCTGTAATAGATAAAATAATGTAAATGCGTTGCCAGTGGTCCAGTGGTACCAAAAATTTTAGTTTCATGAAAACTACCTAACTATGCAAATTTTGTTAAAAAAATCTTTCTGTTTTGTAATCTACACATGTCATACTACTTACCCTTAAATTTATGACATTAAGTTCAAAACCAGCCTGTATTTGTGATATACAAAACTTTTATTTAAAATAAAACTAATGTCAAGTATTTAGTTTGTTATAACAAATTTAAAATAAATAAAAATACCAACATTTCATTCAAGTGAAATATTTTATTTTTCATATATAGGCAGAAAAAAGAAAATTTCGTTGTGTAGGTAAGACACGAAGTATTGCTTCTTCGTAGGTACTAGTTTATTTAATTTTAATGCGATACTACTTTCAATTTGTCTATTTTGAATACCATCGCTCTCCCACTTGCATTTTTTGAACAATTTTGTCTTATAAATTATACTCAGTAAATATTCTTTTTGAGTGCGGCAATTTGAGAACCTATTTGGATACACTTTCTCTGTTTCCTCTATGGCTGTATTAAACAAAATTTGTTTAATATTTCGGCAAATTTTCGGCCATTAAATCACCCATGCGTATTAATAACGTAGGCTACGAATGAACATTTCAATGTTTCTCATTATGTCAAAAATTAAATGAAAAATATATTTTAAGATCAATTTAAACTGTTGTAGATAAAATATTGAAGGATACACATTTGATATAGCCTAATGAAACTTGCGTGATTAAAACACTCGGCTCATCGCCTCGTGATTTAACATCACACGCGTTTCATTATGAACACTATATCAAACTTGTATCCTTAATATCTATTACGTAACTGAGGTGCGTAATGGTTATTTTTATAACAAGTTATGAAAAATACCAAATATCATGCGAGTAGCGGAGTGCAAGTCAATACACCTGAGCTAAGATATTTGAATTTCATACAAGTTACGAACGCATAAATAAATTTTACTTTATTTACACAACTGAAATTTAGGTTCAAACGTACGGACTGCTGACAAATGAATAATTTATACATATTTATCTATTACAAATGTTTATTTAATAAAATTATGTATCTATGATAAATAATTAATTTTGAACGACCTTGTCTAACTAGAAAATAATGACATAGCAACCGTGTCAACTCTTACGATATGAAATATTATCGTAACACTTGTCATAAGTTCAACTTTCAGTGTTAGGATACTACGTTGATATGTCATACTTATCACAATGTTCGTATAAAAATAATATTACGCAACTGACAAATTAATAATAAAAAAAAAAACAAGAATATATCAATAAAGATATCTTCAATATGAATTTATGAATTATTGACTTACACTTAATTCCACTATATCAGAAGGAAGATCTATATAGGTTTCAGAACACTTTCAAAAACCTAGAACTTTGTGTATTTTTAAATTATTTTAACGGAATTAGATAAAATTTTGTGCATAACACATTATGAAAACGTGATATTGTTTGATGAACATAATATTTGCCAAAACGTGAGAAGCGAGTTTTCCAAATTATGTAACCGATTATGTAACTATTTCGAATTTACATCTCGTCTATAATCAAAACACCTGTTTTTTTTCTTCCTTTTCCAGAGTTTTTGATTTTAAGGTCTGAAAAATATTTTGTGTAAATCCAGGTTCTAACATTAAAATAGTTGACCAACATCTAATTGTTCACCCACATAGCAGGTTGATTTTTTTTTAAATTTTCAAATATTTATATACCGCAGGGTTAGGGTATCTTAAATCTAAGGCATTTTTTTTTCAGAATGATTCCATTTGATTTTTTTTTATGAAGAAGCTAGATTCTGTTGTACTTGGTACTGGGGAATTCAGGTAGTAGGTACTTTAAGTAACAGATTGTTATCTTGTATATATAAAGTTTATTTAATATCACCACGTGCTATATGTGTCGCCGTACTTTTAATAATCATCTCAACTTGTCTTAAAACATCTAGATGTCTCTTGTACCTAAAGGTACGTTTACAACAACATTAAAGCTCAATATACAACATCTCCCCTTTTTATAATGTAGTTAATATTTAAATCTAGTAGGAGCTTTAATGATTCTGCCAAACCTAGTTACTGTAACATCCCCAGGAATAGCTAAACTAGTAGGCAAATTATTAGTAACTACTTTATTTTTTTATTATTTGCGTCTTCCAAATTTATATGCGAATTCTCATTATTTTGAGTGTTATTGTTACTAGCTTGATGATTATGATTGCGTTGATATGTATATGGGTTTAACGTTTCATTCGGTTTGGTGATATCGTTAAAACTCCTTCTTAGATGTACACTGTTTCGCCTTAGTAATTGATCTTTGGGATCTTTTATGATATAACTTCTAGGACTATCTAATTTTTTAACAATAGTGGCAGGTGACCATGTTTTATCTCGATTTTGCGTAACAACAATGTCTTGTGGTTTGAATTCATTTTTAACATGCGCTTGTCTATCATAGTACTGTTTATATTTAATTTGTTGTTTCTCTATTAAGGGTTTAACATTTTTCATAACTTTAGATTTTAACTTATCATTAAAAATGGGTAATTTGGTTCTCAATAACCTACTCATTAAAAGTTCGCAAGGCGCAGCACCTATATGAGGTATCGGTGTGCACCGATATTCTAACAACGCTTCATTTGTATTTCTATCTCCTTCCGTAGATTTTTTAACAATTTGCTTTGCGATATGTACTGCTTTCTCAGCCATGCCATTTGACCGTGGATAGTTTGGGCTAGAGGTTATTAATTTAAAATTGTACTCTTTAGAGAACTGTTTAAACTCATAAGAACCACAAGGCATGTTGTCAGCTACAATATTTTGTGGAATACCGTGAGTGCTAAACAATGATTTCAAGTGACTTATTAATTCAATAGCAGTCTTTGTTTTTAACCTAACTATTTCTAGCCATTTAGAAAAATAATCAATTACTAAATAATCTACTGCTTTGTAACTCATTATATCCAAACCTGTTCTTTCGAAAGGTACTTCTGGCACTTTAGAAGGAATTAAGGGTTCTTTATAATTAGATGTTCTATACTTTTCACAAATTTTACATTTAGTTACAAAATTTTCTATTTCATTATTTAATCCTGGCCAGTAAAATAATTGTTTAGCCCTCAGCTTTGATTTGGTAATTCCGTTATGTGAGGTATGTAACAATTTCAGAATATGACCTCGTATCACAGCTGGTACAATAATTCTATCATTAAAATACACAATGTTATTGTTGACAGTTATATCATCTTTAATTTTCCAATAATGTCGTACTTCATCAGACACAGAGTTTTTGTTCTGAGGCCACCCTGTTTTATAATATTCAACAATTTTACATAATACACTATCATTTCTGGTTGCTTCTATTACCACTTCATTAGTTACATATTTTGACTCAACGGTTTCCAAGCTATGAACTACTCCAGCGATATTGATCTCATTATTATATGTCTTATCAGTATAATTACGTGACAACAGATCTGCAATATACATATATTTTTCTGGTAAATACTCAATATTTAAATTATAAATCATTAGTTTGAGTTTCATTTTTTGAATCCTCATAGAAGCTATTTTAGACAGTTCCTTCTGATGTATTTTAACTAACGGTAAATGATCCGTTTGAATTTTAATTTGATACCCATAAACATAATCATGAAATTTTCGACAGGCAAAAACTATACTTAATAATTCCTTTTCAATCTGAGGGTATTTAACTTCACATTTATTTAAAGCTCGTGATGCAAATGCCACTGGTTTTCCCTCTTGCAATAAACAACACCCAAGGCCTGTTTTTGATGCATCACATTGTATTACTATCTTCTGGTTATAATCAAAATTTGTAAGGGTTGGTAATTTAGAAATAACATTTTTTACCTTACTAAATGCTTCAGTATGCATTGAAGTCCAAAACCAATGGACATCTTTTCTTAACAAACTTCTTAATGTTTCAGTTAGTTCAGTCATATTCGGAATATAATCCCTCAAGAAATTGACAGCACCTAGTACTTTCTGAAGTACAGTTTTATTTTGGGGTTCTTTTATGTCTAAAATATCCTCTACATACTTTGGATCAGGTCTAATTCCATCTTTGTTAAAAATGTGACCCACATACTTGACTTCTGTTTGTTTGTATTGTATCTTATCAGCATTAAATTTAATATTATATTTTTTAGCTCTTTCTAAAACTACTTTTAAAATTTCATCATGATCTGTCTCATCATTTGTGGCTATCACTATATCATCAAAATAAACAGTTACATTGTCAATATCACCGAAATACTTCATATTAAGCTTTTGGAATACCTCCGGAGAGCAAGCTAATCCAAATGCTAATCTTTTGAATCGGTAATAACCGAATGGTGAGCTAAAGGTACATAATTCAGAGGATTTTTATCTAAAGGTGTACTTGCCAAAATCCATCCTTAAGGTCTAAAACAGTGAACAATTTTTTATTTGCTTACTGCGATCTAATTTCTTCAATTTTTGGAATCAAATAATAATCTCGTTGTATTGCTTTATTTAAATCAACTGGATCTAAACATAATCTTAATGTTTTATTATTCTTTTCAACTATAACTAAATTACTAGCCCAGTTATTTGGTGTGTCAACTTTCTGTATAATATTTTTATGTTCTAACTTTTTTAATGTTTCTCGTAACCTTTTCTGAATGGATTGAGGCACTCTTCGAGGTGGCTTAATAGTACCTTCGACATTGGGATTTATTTTAATTTTATATTCATCAGGAAATCTTCCAATTCCGTGAAATACATTTTTGTTATTAGAAATTAATGAATTTTTATCCCTGAACATTGTAATTTGATCTGTTCTTTTAATTAATTCTAACTCTAAACACCCTGACAACCCAATAATTGGTGTTGTCTTATAATTACTCGCAATAACAACAAATTGCAACACTTTAACCTTATTTTTAATTTTACACTCTAACTTAATTTTACTTTCTGTATTAATAAGAGAACCCCCATAGCCCTGTAATACCATACGAGATTTCCTGATTTGACTTTGTAAACCTAATCTCTTAACAATACTATAATTAACAATATTAACTTCTGAACCAGTGTCTAGCTTAAATTCAACATTAATATTATGTGTTCTGATTGTTTCTAACCACGATAACTCATTCACTGTAAAAAAAATATGTTCGGAATCATTCGTCACAACTAACTCACTAACAATAGAATTATTAGTTTCACTTACTGCAAACATTTCTTCATCCGACGAGTTACTCACATTCTCATCATTGGTCGTAGTTACTTCTCGGACTCTTCGTTTAAATTTGCATCCTAGAGCAAAATGGTTCATCTTGTTGCAATTTAAACATTTTTTTCCAAATGCAGGGCACTGGAAGGCTTTATGTCTGGTATTACATTTTCTGCAAAGATAAACACCGTCACCCGAACAAGTATCATCTTTACGCTTCACTTTTCTGTTAGTTTCTTGGGAACCCTTGTTATGGAATTTTTGAATCGCATCCGTCGTAGGTATATTTTCTTGCTTAATATTTTGAACTTGTAGTTTACTAACTTCAGCTGCTCTACATATGGATATCGCTTTATCAAAAGTTAAATCAGACGTACGCAACAATCTTTCTTGAATTTCTTGCTTGCTGATACCCAAAACAATTCTGTCTCGAACAGCTTCATCTGACTTATCAAATTCACACGTCTTGCTTAACTTTTTCACTTCCGTCAGAAATGTGTTCAAAATCTTCATTTTCCTCTTGTTTGCGACTGTAAAACAAAAACCTTTTGTAGATTATATTTTTGTGTGGTTTTACGTAGTCGTCAAACCCAGCTATAATTTTATCTGGATCCTTATTGTCTTCCTCACTTAAATTAAGGCTATTATATACTTCCAACGCTTCCTCACCCAGGAAATTGAGTAGCATTGCAGCTTTTGTTTCCTTTGATCTCGTATCATTTCGTGATGCGACCAAAAATATTTTATAGGCTTGCTTAAACTTTGACCAATTATTAACAATATTACCATCAACAATTAATGGTTTTGGTAGTCTATAATACGATTCCATTATTAGCAGTACTTTCCCTCCAAATAATTTTAGGTTATGTACTTATCTGTTACTGCCTGAGACTATCACAGACATTACTATACTTTACTGACTTTCATTTCTCCGCAGCGCCATGTTGTACTTGGTACTGGGGAATTCAGGTAGTAGGTACTTTAAGTAACAGATTGTTATCTTGTATATATAAAGTTTATTTAATATCACCACGTGCTATATGTGTCGCGCGTACTTTTAATAATCATCTCAACTTGTCTTAAAACATCCAGATGTCTCTTGTACCTAAAGGTACGTTTACAACAACATTAAAGCTCAATATACAACAGATTCTACAAAGTGTTTTTATATGTTCTCCCGCTGGAGAATGTTATATTATGTTCTTGAAATTATATTTTTTTAGACGACGTTCTAGTTGGCTAATTCGTCTATTTTTATTTTTAATAGTCTGCTTAAGGCGCTTATTATCACTATCACTGCAAAACTTTCGTAATAAACGTTTCTTGCAAATTGAAGGACCACTAATTCCTGCGATTGGTGATTCTGCTAATTCTTTGGAATTAAATGCAACCCGGGTTTCTTATTTAGTGTAGGAATCCTTAAAACAACATCTTTAACAATAGAAGGCAAGCTAGTTTCTTCCATTTTTCGTTTTCCGTAAATTTTTTGAGGAATAAAAACAAATTAAATCCTTATTTTCTTTGATTTGATTATTATTCTAAAATATCAAAAAAAAAATATTACGGATGTTTATTCAAAACAGTTAAAAAAAATAAACATAATGGGCGGTAATCTGTGCTAGGCTCTGAAAATTAATGGTCGCCAGTATGAACAGTGATTAAGGGTGATTAAAGAGCATTAGACTAGCATTGTTTTATCTCTGTCAATCGTTTACAGATTATTTTACAGAAAAATATTTCAAATAAAAATTATAGAAAAATTTATTATACGCATTTTCTATTTGAAGTATTTTTGTCTAAAATAATCCATGAACGATTGACAGAGATAAAACAATGCTAATCAAATGCTCGCTAATCACTCTTAATCACCTGTTCATACTAGCGGCCAATGTAATTAAGTTTTAACTAAAACCATGATGGCTTTATTTAAACTTTATCAAAATTTTAGAAAAATTGTCTTTGGCACCATTGTAACAAATTATTATACTCCCTAATATTTTTATTTTATTTTAATCATATATTTAAAGGTATGAATACATAATATACATACATTACAATTACCCTTCAAAAGTACAGTCAATTCTACCAATAAATTAGAAGAATCTCACACATTTAGAAGTGTAGGAACATCAAAAATTAATTTAAAATTATATAAACAATCTAAATATGAATAATAAATTTGAGAAATTGATAGAAGCAAAAAAGAAGTTTGTTGTCGACAGCAATTTTTTTACATATAATAAACGGGCTGGGTTTGGTTCCCAGATGTAGGGGCACCTACTCCACCACCTTTAGAAACGGCCTTACTGGTAGTGTACAACACAAAGATACTTAAGAAATGAACTAACATAATTAACTGAAAATGAAGTCAATCAGAGTAAGATTTGAAGAATGTGTTTTAACATTTTTGAAAGGGCGTAGAAAAATAAAGTTTATGTGCGTTACGAGCATAAAGTATCTTTGTCGCTTGTTTTCGTCTTCTTTATCACTTTCCTCTCTATATACGCAAGTAATTATTTTGATTAAAACAAAGAAGTTATTGATTACAATAAAGGAAATTGGATTACAACAATGAAGTTCTTGATTGTAATAAGGAAAATTATATTACAATAATAAGAATGAGTAATCAAACAGTTATAACGAACGTAGAACTGTTAGTGCCGGCTACAAAATTAAAATATATCCTATACTAGTAGGTGTTGAAATTGGCACCGAAACTGGCCACTTAAAAAGGGCTTGTTTTGGTGGGATAAAGACTTACGATTAAACGATTGATCAGCAGTATTATAAATTTTACAATGATTACAATGAATTATGAAATACCTTTATAAATAAAATTTAAATTTATCTGAACAAATGTTCTGATAATAATATTTGACTCAGATCTAAGTAGAAAATTCCATATTTTGTCCAATAGCAAGAAATTTTCAAGTACATTATTTTCTATTGGAAGTTTGAAACCGATTGTTGATTCTAATACTATAAAAGTAGTGTATTTCTCTATATTTCATTCGATTATTACTTATGGTAATTTAATTTGGAGAAATTCAGCATACTTAATTACAATATTCAGGTTGCAAAAATTTACAATTACATAATTAGCTGAATTAGGCTACGCTGCGGACATTATTGTAGACAAACCTTTATTATATTAAAGAAAGACAATGACACTTCACAGTTCTATGTATCTATTATACAGAGTGTTAAAAATAAAAGGATAAATTTTTAAAAAATTCAGTCAATTATTTAAATAATAAATGTGGTATTCTACTATATTTTTTATATTTTTTTCTGATAATGTTAAAATTACCGAGATATGAATTTTTGAATATATCAAATTATCTATGATGTCAAAGGCCCGATTTGGTTAACTTGCCAAACTGTTAATTCCAGTGGTATAAGCATTGTCTGCATTAGACATATTTTATTTATTTTTATTAAAACCGCTTCCCTTATCATATTAAGTAGTAACGAATACATAAATAAAGAAAAATTTTAAAAATAAATAAAATATATATATTTTATGAAATATTTTGAGATTAGTACAGTGCTACTGTTTGCAGGGTATTGGGTATGAGTACTACATTTGAATACAAACAAACAAACGAATAAGTCTAGTTCGCCCGAATAAAGTATGATACCTTATAATTATTAAATTTTACCATTTATTTGCAGTGGTAACATATTAGGATGACCATATTGCCAACGTTTAAACCGAGACATTCCATAAAAAAAAATCAGCAAATACGAATATATTTTCCTATGTTACATACATACATACATAAAATCACGCGTGTCCCACTTAGTGGGTTCGCACAAACCCGATAACAAACGTGTTTATGTTCGACTGCATCATAATCACTTGATTTATGGTTGCATTTAGTGTCCATAATGTGACACTTTATTGGACTAGTACTTTTACTTTATTTTATTGGACAGAACTGTCACTGTCAAAAAAATGTCACAAAAATATTTTTTTTATTAATATAAAATAACAAATAAAACAATTAAATTAACATATTTATTACATATTATGATAATTTATATTTATAACACAATTGGTGTTGTCGCAAATATTTAGACCCGGAGATAAATTGTTCTTGTTACTAAAACATTTTACTCCCAATATTTTGTCACGAATATTCAGACCAGGTGACATATTTTGAGCAAAAGAATGTTGAATATCCTTGTTACCAGTAGAACATTATTCTAATATTTTGGTCGCCACATTGATTTTAGTATTATTAGAATCTTCGATATAACCAGCGGCAACTGTTGAAGAAAGCCATCCTCCATGTAGCATTACATTCTCCATTGCTGGCTCCAGTATTAGCCAAAATACTTGCCGCTGTGCGCCTGAAACAATGTCCTGTGTATAATGACGAATTCTCTAAATTGAGATATTTCGCCACAACACTTGGCACACCTGCAATTTTGTGCACCCCTACCGGTTACACAGTGCATTTTTCTCGGACATAGTTTACAAAGAATATGTTATGTGGTATCTTCGCTGGTCTAAGTTACATATATTTTCTGATTATTTCTAACAGGTCCAAGTTTTTCACTTCTGGCACTATTAAGAAAGACCTATTCTATTTGTCTTCGTGTCAAACGGTTTTACGAAAAAATGTGTTTGATGGTCTTCCACACAGGAAATATCGTCAATGAAGCCAATTCCTGGCGACGGCATGCTCCAGCTACGCCAAATATAAGAATTACCTAAAAGTATGACATTTTATTATAAAAGTAAAATTAAAACAATAACAATAAGCCTTATTTAACAAATTTTCCTTATTTTCTGCTCCAGTTGAAAATTATCAACATTTTCTTTTCTTGAAATGGTAGATTTCTTTGGTGCACATTGTTCTGCTTTTCTTTTCAGATAGGGTATCATAGTTGGGAACTTCCTAATATCAACGCCTTTATTAAGATTTATAGTTGATCGCAACATGAAGTACTTGGTCCATAGCGAGGAGCTTTTAAAAGACTTCAGTTCGCCATTTCTTTACATAATGATATGATTAATAATAAATTATTAAATTGTATTTAAGCAATTTTTGACGTTTGCATAAAAACAGTAACAGAAAACAATCGATACAATAGCAACACTAGAAAAGCACACTAAGTTATACCGAATTTTTGTATAGGGTAATAAAGAAATATTTTTAGAAGATACCCTGCTTCTCTAGAGCAGTCGAACATAAAACTTTGTATGTTATTTGTACATAAACAAACTTTATAGACGCCTTTGTTTATTAGACTCATTGGCTTTTCTCTCTCGTCCATAAACAGCGGCTCGTCCAATAAAGTTCTATATTATGTATTAATTACATAAATAGCTATTACCAAAGGGTTAGACATTCATATTTTACAATGACAAATGTTTAGAAATTATATTTCATCGGCGAAACACCGTGTAAGTACAAAAAGAAAATTAATAATTTAGTAGAAACCGGGAAATTACAACTCTCTGTCGGGACAATCTGTGAAATCCGGGACTGTCCCTGATAAACAGAATGGATGGTCTCCCTAAGAATACCCCGTTATGTAATCATGTAACTGACTTTGAATAGCAAGTAATTTCGTAATATTTTACCTTCCGTCACCTTTAGGTAAGGAAGGTATTGTCTTTGGTCAAAAAATTCAATGATGAGTTTTTAGTGAATAAGCATGTTTTAGGGTCCCTATAATACGATTTCACCATTTCTACGATGTGTGTGTGTGTGTGTGTGTGTGTGTGTGTGTGTGACGTAGCCTCATTTGAAGATTTAACAGTTAAATTTGATTTATTGACATGTAACGTTATTATAACTTAAAGAATAATAATATATTATTCTCTATACGATTTGATTACATTTTATACTTCATATTCAATAGATACAGAGTTAAAGAATTTTTAAGAAATTAAATTTTATACTTCAGCCAGCTATGCTAAACATGGAAACTACTAATATATTCATATAATTCAAATTGACAGATGTCAGTATCAATAAAAAGTAAATTAATGTGGGAGAGATGAGGATGTTGAAGTAGATGTTGGGGAAGACACGAAAAGATAGGTAAGAAAATAACTCTAGTGTTACAAGTTTCTAGAAAGATACAAGAAAGACGATTACATTGGTTTGAAAATGTCATGAGGAGAAATGAAGAATTATATTTGAACAAGAATGAGTAGTTTAGCAATAGGAGGTTGAAGAAACAGAGGAAGATCAAAGATAAGATGGAAAGACTGTATTGCGGAAGACTTGAGAGAAAAATAACTGAATGAGAACGACACGCAAAAATAGCGACCCCTAACGAATGGGAAAAGCTAAAGAGGAAGAAGATGTAAGTGTCAAGTGCAATTTGAATAGTTTGTTTATGAAATAATTTTACTGAAAATTTAGAATCTTTTGCAAGAAAAATTATGTATGGAATCAATCCTTATACAAAGGATTGACGGAAGGTATTGTGCTGGCCACAACTTTTTTATTAAACCGTACGAAATCCAATATCGCGGCCGTTATCATAGTAGCGTCTGCGAAATTGAAGGCACATTGACACTTGAGAGTTGAGATGACAAAAAATAGCTATTAAAATACCTAGGAGTGTTATGAGTATCATAACAGCCGCAGATGGCGCTTTGAAACTTTAAAACATCTAAGGCTTGTTTATGATTCATAACATCCGTAGTTTGTTCAATAGTTTATCGGTTACAGAAAATGAATACAATATTAATAAATTTATTTTGTGAAATTCTTTCATTAATGCTACTTTCAGAATACTATGAGAAACAGAACAATTATTTTGCGATACGTTAATGTGACAAATATTCAAATCATGTTTATTATTTTAGAATAAAGTAAGCAGTTTTAGGAACGATACACTAACGATATATATATATATATATATATATATATATATATATATATATATATATTTACATCCCACTATCATTGCTGCGTCCTTTCATGGCTAGGACATTGTGGCAACCACCGAAAGGAATAGAGATAGGCTTCAAATTTCTGAAGTATATCGGCTATTTTTTTCCCCTGATTATGAATATCGGTTTAAATTTCAATTAAATCAATTTACAACGATATACGTTTCCGTTTATTTCACGATATTATGAACTCCTCCAAACTGAGTGAATCCGACGTCCAGAGTATATACTTCATGCATATCCCGTACTTTGTGACGTCCGATTTGTATATTTTTATTCATACTACCGTTACAATGACGTCCAGCAACGTTGCCAATATTAAATACATTATTCTGATGTAGAAACCAAAGCGAAATCTTTCATAGTCATATGCACACCCATATGTTAGAGATTTTTTACAATCTCTGGTAATGATAATTAACAGATATAAATGTCTGATACTTATTTGATTTAGTTTAGTTCAATGTTTGAAGATTTAAAGCAGGATAGCATAGTTTATTTTATTCAAAAAATAATTTATTATCATTAAACTAACGAAAATTGATCAACGTAATCTTCCTTTCCATAAAAATTCCTAATCTATAATAAACCTAACGATATTTTACAAAAATAATTTTGCAGTTTTTAATGTGTAATTTTTCTTCTAATTTTTGTGATATGATTTATTTTCTATGAGAAAGGATATTTAACATAATAACCTGACCCTAACATCCGGCACTCGGTGTAAGAAATCAATGGCAAATTTTCGTTTGGCTATATATAATTCCCTATTCTAATTTTTAGATCAAAAGTGTAGAAATCCTGTCATTAATCACACGTAAATTAAAATAAAACTAAAACAATTACCCCTTAACCTTAAAATAATAATATAAGCTATGAGCTATATACGTATTTCGAGAACTAAGTTCTCATCATCAGTAGAACAAAAACAAAAGTTTAAGCAGAGAAGTTAAGATTACTCAACATGTAAACCATGTCAGAGGTCTAACAACTCTGAGTTCAAATTACACCTCATGTAGAGTTCAATGATATATTGGATTTATATAATTTTTACGATCACGTGTTCTATGCATATATTTGCGTTGACCCACACCCCTTGCAAATCGTTCTCCGGAGCATTTTTCATTGAATTTGCAAGTTAAAGCTGTAAAATTATCAAAACTTATTATTTTTAAAGTAATTAAGTAATTTAATTGTTGCTATTATAATGGCGACATTTGCGACTGTAACAGAATAAAACATAGATCGTAACTAGGCGTTGAGAATATTTTCTTTAGTGACAATAATTTTGGCGACAAAATAATAATACTCGTATTAGCGCAGAAGTAGATATTTTTTGCACAAAACTAATTTCGTGCTGTTATGCGAAATATCTTCAAAATTTGAATATCCTTTCAATATAATATATACAAAAAATATATCATCACGACATATTACCTATTTCTGGGTGTGTCAATCAGCTTTGAACACAGAAATTAGTAATGATGATGACATATACATATCATGCCAGCGTTTACCAGACGTCACCTCACAGGCACTCACTGCTGTGTGGAAAGTGAAGTACGGGAGTCTCTTTTGTGTCATTTAAAATTCGAAATAATTTTGATGTCACAGGCGCATGGCCACTGGGTACCTACCATATATTAAAAGAAAAAAAATGAATTTTGCAAAAGTGCAATTTTTATATAATATAATTCCAAGGAAATGGAGACTAATTTTACAAAAAAAAATTCAATTGTTAATTTAGTTCATATTACATGCCTAGTGGTTACTAAAAATAATTATCTGTATTTTGCTGTGATTTAAATAAATATATTTAATAAGTTCATTTTTCCTTTATTTTGTAACAGTGACGCATTAGTACAATGCACTTTGTTTTACTACACTGATTTTTTTATTTATTTATACATTTATAAAGAAAATGAATACAAGTAATCCGGGAGTCTTCTTTATATTTTCTATAGTAAAACGGAATTTATCACCAAAATACTTATTAGTTACCAAACGCAAGACCCGAGATTCACTTAATCCCACACATTTATTTTTGTCTTAGATTAATGAAACTATTTTCAAATTAACAGCAATCTATACACTCAATAAATAATTAAGCACCTATTTTGTCCCGCACGAAATCAGTTTTGTGCACAAATTATCTACTTTTGAACCTATACGAGTAATATTATTGTGTCGCTAAAATTACTGATTTGACACTAAATAAAATATTCCCGACGCCTAGTTATGATCTATGTTTTATTCTGTTACAGTCGCAAATGTCTCAATCATAATAGCAACAATTAAATTAGTTAGTTACGATAAAACTAAGAAGTGTTGGTAACTTTACAGCTTTGACCCGCAGATACAATGAAAAATGCTCCTTAGTTTTGAGTAATTAGAAAATATTTTTATACTTACTAGTAATAACGATTTTAATTATGTATTCTTATTCATAAATATCTTTACGTGGGACTTTTTGATCCCCTTCTATGCAAAATGAAATGAAAAACCAAATGATTTAAATTCATGAAATACTATTATGGAGAACTATTCTGTTTATTTCCAGAAAGAATATTTCAAAAACCACACAAATTCGTTATTGTTGCCATAAACAAATAAATTCTCCGCGTTTCTTTCTAAGTAGTGTAGGTTCGAATAAAATTCAGTGTTTTTAAAAGCCATTAATTTTGAAAATTGTTCTTTTGCATAATGCAAAGAAATATAATCACAATTTTCAAATTACATTTTAATAAAAAACAAATAGCTTTATAATGTTTTTCACAAAATAATCTTATAAATTTTTTAGGTACCTATACCTACATTTTGTAAACAAAAACTATCTAATGGGTCTATATTCTGTTCAAATCTGTAAGTCATACGTATTTGTAAATCTGTAAATAATGAACAAAATCGCAACGAAAGCTGACACTCTTATGTATAATTTTATATTAATCAACAAGAATAGATGTGTTTTTATGATGTTTTTAGAGATTTAGAAGTCTGTAAGACTTACAGATGTCAACAGAATCGACCCATAAACTTATGCTACTAGTTACAGGCACGTAAAGATATTTATTAATAAGTGTAAATAATTAAAATCGTTATTACGAGTAAGTATAAAAATATTTTCTAATTACTCGGCAACTGACTTTGGCTAAACACTTTATTAAGTAGAGGAAAAGTCGAAAGAAATACCTAAATAAGAGTAATTAAATTATCTATATTTTTTAATAAATAGTTTATAATTTATTGAGAGTTAATTTGTTTAAAACATTTTTTCTATTTAAAAATTATTTAGATTCTCCCTTTTTCAACTCTATTTCAAATTTCAATCTTGATATTTTAGATCAAAAGTTTATAAAGATTTTATTTTTATATTTTACTGTAGCCTACCGTCCTTATATTTATTCCATACATTTAATCATATATTTTGTTATCCTTACAATTACAATTGGCATTTATTTACAATTTGCACAATATTTTGTAATTAATAATTCAGCTTTATGTTATTTAAATAATTATCTTTTTTTAAATTGAGTAAATTTCTATTTTGACATCATAGTTTATCGATTTTGTCTTTACTAAGAGGATTTTACAAGTACAAAATAAATGTTTGATTATTTAAATATTAATTTAATATATTATCAGGAGTTCACAATATAACTTTAAATACGATTAAAAGACTTGCGCGCTAATGTATTGCCCAGTGCCCACTGTTGCCAAGTATACGGAGTTCAAATTGTCGGTGGAATGAAACTTCTGTATATACAGTGTATATACGCCGGACGACACTAACGCCACAAGTGGAATTTTTTTGAACTACAAAAAATATACATTTTTCACTCCGCTATCATTGTGACGTCCATAACAAATTTTGCTAAACGATTCTAGGGCCCCCCCTGATGCTAGAAAAAAATCTACAAGGCATTTTAAAGTGACGTCCGTATACCGGACGTCATATGCACAAGGACGTCACTTTGAATGTAGAAAATGACACAGGGGACGCCACAATAGTAGTGGGATGTAAATATATATATATATATATATATATATATATATATATATATATATATATATATATATATATATATGGCTAACGTTCCCTTTGAGGACGGATAAAATTGTTCATATATCTTTGAGGACCAGGCATAGACAGAGGTGGTTCAAGTCCCCGCTATGTAGTATATGCAATGTTCTTTACTGCAGTGATGTATTTGTTGCTTTTATTCAATCTCACGTTGATTCATCGTGGATTGTGAAGTCATGTTCACACCGACCAAATTATATTCTAAACGAAATGTGTAGCCAGGGTAGTATCGGAAAATTTTATTTGCATGTTGACGTATTCATTAGATTTAAATTCAGATATATAAATTTTATTTCTGTTAAAACGTTTCATGAAATTTATTTCGCTAAGAAGTTTTAAAGAAATTTCTAATAATGCAGTAATATATAAGGTGGTAAATAAATAATCCTAGTATTTAAGTATTTAATAATATTCTTAATCTTAAATTAGTGTTTATATTAGTTTAAACAGTGATAGTTATTTTATTTTTTTAATATGTATAATAAATTTAATAAACGTTTATTTTAATTGATAATAGTTCTTTGATTTTTACACTTCATTAAAATGGTCTGCTAATGGGACAATTTTTGAGCGATCAGTTCTCCCCGCGGTCAATTTACTAGTGATTAATTTTCCCCGTGATCAATTTTTCACGCGGTAAATTTACCGGTAATCAGTTTTGCTTGCGACAAATTTTCTGACAATCAATTTTCGAACGATCAATTTTCCTCGAGATCAATTTTCTTTTACTTAAAGCTCATAACAGTTTTTAATGAAAAACTATTTTAATTATATAATCCAAAACTTTTCATTTTCAGTATTTGAGACTTTTGTATCAATGGGAACCACATATTAGATTTTGGCTAAAATTGATAAACCGGAAGTAATACTTAGATTTTGTTTGCAAACGATCAACTGGAAGTGTTACTTTACTTAAAGCTCATTGGTAATTTAAACACGGAATTGGCTGGGATCATGTGCTGGCAACATCTGATTTTTTATTTAAATAATTAATTAGACTGATTTAAAACCGTTTACTTAAGTACTTAGGGTCATTTTCATCAATCTCAGTTAAAAAATATTCTTAAGGAATAAATACTACAAACTAAAAAAAAATATTTTACCAATCTTAGTTAATTTTAACAAAGGGGATCAAATATAACAGATGTATTAATTGTGCGTTTGACAGATTACAATCCATTGTCAACCACTTCGTATATATTTGTGTAAGTATAATATAATTTACTTTGGTAATGATTCTGAAGAAAAGTTCTCCAAAACGAGGGCAGTGAGTTTCGGAATTTACATGGAGGTTCCGCATGTGTTGCAAACAATATGTTTTCTGCAATCATTCAAAAAAATAAGAAAAACGACTAAATATATATATTAAATTTTTGATCTATTTGCTATTTGGGTCAATGACTACGTTTACACCGTGCGTATTATTCTGATACGCAGACCAAGTGTATACTAAAATTTATCTTAGTACGGTATGTTTACACCGGTATCTAAATAAACAAACGAAATATTTTGGTACGTTACACACGCTTGCGTAGATTTAACTGTCACAATCACCCTAACCTAAAATGACTTAACAATGCAAAATAGTCGTGAATCTATGTAATTTACATTGCAACACTATTAAACTTGTAAATATTACTAAATTTTTACAGTTTCCCTAAATGTTAGTAAACAATTTAATTAAATTAGAAGTGGTCATAAATGGCAGAAATATGGCATTGGTACGCTTGCTGTTTACACCGTGCATGAGTAAGGTCTGGTACATCCCCCTTTGCAGCTTTGCACGTACTAAAAATGTGAATCAATTGCGTACCAAAGGTTTGGTACAGAGTGTTTACACCATTCGTCGCCATCTTGTTATGTCACTTGGTATGCGGACTAAGTGTTTAATACGTGTGGTGTAAACGTACTCACTATTGACTTTTAGCCGAATGTTTACAATAATTGTAACCTATTTATTAGTACTTATTATATGCTGTTATTACAACGAGGTAAACATTTCATCAACATCTAAAATTGGTATAAAGAGCAAGGAGTTTCACTCACAACACAACCTAAAGAAAATGTAGTCGATGTTTTCAAGTTGGCTACTATGCGCAGATCATTTGAAGTGAATGCGCGGCAGCTATACACATTTTTAAATTTCAAATTATTGTAACATTGTTATTTAACTTTGAGGCTATTGCTATATAATAAATTTTTATTTATTAGTAAGCAATAAGTATTCTGAATCTGTGAACAAGTGATTTACAATAATTGCAACATCGTAAAGTACTTACCTACACATAAATAGGATAGTGGAATATGCTAACAGTGAATCTCACATAGGTCTAAGAATTTAGTGCACTATAAACGAAAGTTCACTATAACAAAAGTGCACACTTTAAGTTTAAATTAAATTCTCAATCTGAAACATTTAATTTTTTTATTATATCTCGTGTAGGTTTGGAGATATAGTATATAATAATATAGAATAATCTGTTGTAATAAATCTCGTTGCCCAAAAAACAGTTGAGATATTTAAATGTTTGTAATTGACAGATAAATGCAAAATGTCAGTGTAAAAAATTTGCATTTTTAATAAAACATTATTGGAAGATTTTTCTGAGACGTATGAGTACATTTAATATATATTATTGTATTGTATTAATTAAATATGTATTTAAATTATAGGTATGTTTATATTACATAATCCTTAAGAAATACCGCTAATACTGTCAATGAATTTGAAGAATTTTGAACATATTAGAATAGTAGGACAAAATTTCTCATAGAACAAAAGAAGAGATGCAATTTCAATTATTTGTGTGTACAAGAAATGTTAAATTCGTTACTTATAGTCATGTGAATTTGTGGGCTTGGCAAGCAGATATGAAGATCCGTGTCAGAATGACGCCTAGTAGTTTTTTACATAGATGTCACTGTTATATGTCATAATTTTTCGTTCAAAATTTCAAAATATTCTGATGTTTATTTGTCGTCAATAATACTTGTCGAGGAAAATAATACACATGGATTTGGAAAATCATCATTCAACACATTATGATTCTCCAAATCCATTTGTATTATATGTACATTATGACTAGCTGTCATTCTGACACCGGCCTCCATATCAGCTTAGTCACATATCTGCTCGCGCCCTATGCAACATAAAAGCAAATGGCAAGAGGTATTGTGCTGGGCACAACAGATTTTTTTTTTAAATAACAGAGTAGGTATATACATGTCTAAGAAAACAAATTTCTGTTATTTTCGTATAGCATCTGTCTGCTTCAAGAAATAATTTTGTAATAATATTTTGCCGATGAGTAAACATATTTTTACTGCCTATTGTTGCTATTTACATAGCAACCGCTTAACAAACGCATAGCAACCGTTGAACAAACGCATGGCAACATAATTTGATGGCGACAACTTTCAAAATGGTTGTTAAAAATAATCACTAAATTAATATTAATTCTAAAATCGGCAAAAAATAATGTGTTCAACAGGACACCAAACACAGATTTACAGCTTCGGCAGCATTGAATGTCGTGATTGAATGCAATGAAACGGCAGCCTCTCCTGTAAATCTGATATTTTAGTGCCTAGTTAAACAAATAAATATTTGTTTACATCTTCCCATTATTGTTCACTTGTTATAATTTAATCTAATAAAAACTTTTATTTGTAACACACGCATTAGTTACATATGTACAAAACAATTTAAAAAAAATAACTGCTAGCGTGTTATTACTTCTTTTTTTACCTGTCTTGGCGGATGAATTTTCCTCCATCTATGTTTTTTTTATACACGTATTTACTATTTGACTACTAAACGTCTATTATTTAAAATTTAACAAAACACTATTGTTATATATCTTCATATTTTTCTTAGTTTTCTCTCGTTTCATAATATTCTACATTATTTAAACAATATAGAAAAGAGATTGAGACAATAAGAATAGAATGACTACGGGTATCTTCATTTATTTTTAAGAATGTCGAAAATATTTTCCTAAAAATTAATTGAAGGTAAATGTAACATTATTCTTTAGAATATTGTTGACTGCTCAGTACAAGACTAAATAAGTTTACGCGAAGAAACGATTAAGTTGAAATCATGTTATCTTAATACATAATATGCAGATAATCCGAATTTCTTAAAATTAAATATTTCTTTGTTATATTTCCTATTATGCACAGTACTTTTAAACAATTTAGAGTGTATCACATAAATTATGTGATTAGAATTAGAATATTAATAATTAGCTGTGTATTATAATTTTCGGATAATTTGCAATGTACGAAATCAGATGTATGTTAAATATTTCCAGTATTTTAATAACATGAAACATATCATTTGTTTAACAATAGGACTATTTAGTTTCAATAAAGATATGAAAATCAGTAATGAACATTAATAATTAGCTGCTTATTATAATTTTCGACAACTTTTCAATTAACCTAAGCACAGACAAGTAGCAAGCTTGCTGTTTTCTGTGACCTAAGTTAAAGTACGAAATACACGAAATCAGATGTATGTTAAATGTTTTCACTATTTTCATCACATGAAACAGATAATTTGTTTAACAATTACGTATTTAGTTTCAATAAACATGTGAAAATCGGTATTGAATATTAATAATTAGCTGATTATTATAATTTTCGACAACTTTTCAATTAACCTAAGCACAGACAAGCAGCAAGCTTGCTGTTTTCTGTGACCTAAGTTAAAGTACGAAATACACGAAATCAGATGTATGTTAAATGTTTTCACTATTTTCATCACATGAAACAGATAATTTGTTTAACAATTACGTATTTAGTTTCAATAAACATGTGAAAATCGGTATTGAACATTAGATGCTTGTTATAATTTTTGGAAACTTTGCAATTAACTTAGAAAAGGAGCGAAATGCACAAAATCAGATGTATGGTAAATGTTTTCACTATTTTCATCACATGAAACAGATAATTTGTTTAACAATTACGTATTTAGTTTCAATAAACATGTGAAAATCGGTATTGAATATTAATAATTAGCTGATTATTATAATTTTCGACAACTTTTCAATTAACCTAAGCACAGACAAGCAGCAAGCTTGCTGTTTTCTGTGACCTAAGTTAAAGTACGAAATACACGAAATCAGATGTATGTTAAATGTTTTCACTATTTTCATCACATGAAACAGATAATTTGTTTAACAATTACGTATTTAGTTTCAATAAACATGTGAAAATCGGTATTGAACATTAGATGCTTGTTATAATTTTTGGAAACTTTGCAATTAACTTAGAAAAGGAGCGAAATGCACAAAATCAGATGTATGGTAAATGTTTTCACTATTTTAATTACATAAAGCAAATAATTTGTATAACAATAACCTATTTAGTTTCAATAAATATGTGAAAATCAGTATTGAATATTAATAATTAGCTGATTATTAGAATTTTCGGCAAATTTGCAATGAACTTATAAGAGCGAAATGCACAAAATCAGATGTGCCACATATTTTTAATATTTTAATAACCTGAAACATATAATTTGTTTAACAAAAGCCTATTAATTTTCAATAAACATGTGGAAATATATATTGAAAGGTTGTAATATTTTGTTACGTCGGTAGTACACCAGGGACTCTGGGACAAGGCTATGTCGGCAACCGAGCTATCGCTCGCCGACTCTTGAAAACTCTGGGTCCCCGGTTGGGAACTTAAATTACGTTAGACTTGGATATTAAACATATGTATCGAGTATCGTTTCTGTTAAATAAAAAAATATAAATTAAATACTTTTACTGTGGTAATTATAAATAGGGGTTAAATACTGAATATCCTCCTTTTAACACAGATATAGTTTATTACGAGCTTAACCTACAAATGAATAATAATAAACATAGAATAAGACAACTCTATAGAATAAACTCTCCATAAACGTCATTTTAACAGAGGGTTAAGAGATATTCTCGGAATACCTAATCTGGAAATAGGAAATTATTTTTTTATTATCGCTGTTAATGTTACTATTAACTTATAAATAAAAATTGAAACATATTTTTTATTTATATTTTTATAGTGTTAATATATTTGAACAACTTATTATAAATATAAAATTGTTTATAAAAAGTCAACAAATTATAATAAATCAATATTAACTCTGTGGTATATTAAGTAAATTCATTACTTTGTTAAAACTCCGGGTAAAGAATAACCACTTTTTTTACTACTGGTAAGAGTAATATTTTTCATTTTGGCGTAATAAATTACTCATTAATGTGCATTAAATACCCCAATTTTTATCTCTCGCTAAGAGAGGTATTAGATTCGTGCTAAAAACCGCATATCGAGATTTTAGTGAATAAGCACGTTTTACGAAAAATTAGATTGTTTTGTGTGTACAAGAAATGTTAAATACAATACTTAACATAAAATGGAAATGGCGAGAAGTATTGTGCTGGTCACAACAGATTTTTTTTTGCAATGGGGTTGTGCCAGCTTCACAGTGAAGTTGTATCAACCATACTTTTTTGTTAATGAGTAAAAAATATTTCAATTAATTTTATTGAGTTATGCCATAATGGTTTTGCCAGCATCACGGAGCTGGTATAGGAATCATGCGAAATTTCACATATAGAGATTTTTATGAATGAATACGTTTTAGAGATCCTGCAATTTGTAAAACATATTTTCACGATGAAAATCATATATAGTACGTCTTCCAACGCACCAACCTGTAGATATTGCAATAACAACAAAATGTATTCAATTCTGAAAACTATAGGCGAAGGAAAATAAGATCGCAGCGCCAAAGTGGAACTAATGTTAACGGGATAATTTGACATTTACGAATTGTATTTATGCATTAAGTGTATAATATGAAGAGATATTACATATGCAAACGTAAATATTATAAACATACTAGATAACAGTTGTGTTTATACAAGCAAGAAAAATGTCACGTGTATAATTTATCCCGGCAACTATAGTTCCGAAAATACCACCAGATGTTATATTGCTTATTTCCCGTCGCCTATAGACTATATGTGACGGGAAATAAGCAATATGACATCTGGTGATACTTTACAGAACTATAGTTGATGGGATAAGTTATACATGTGACATTTGCTTGGTTCTATAAACACAAGTGTTATTTATTATGTTCATATTATTTGCGTTTAAATATAAAATATCTCTTAATATTACACACTTAATGCATAAATGGAATTAGTAAATGTCAAATTATCCCGTTGACATTAGTTCCTTTAAAAGCCACTTTGGCGCTACGACTTATTCTCCGTCGCCTATAGCTTTAAATTCCATAAAATAAACTATTACATATATTGCAATGTCTATTGTATTTAAATTATTTAAGCATTAAGCATATCCCTTTATTTCAAGCAAAACTCTTAAAAAACGTAATTAATTAAAGTACGGCCGGAATTATAATTGTAATTAAGATGCTAACTAAATTTATAAATGAAAAGTGAAACAATAAACCTAATTTTACAGGTTAAACTTGCATTGTTGGTCTACTGCATGCCGCCTTTTATATTGCCGCCGCTAGGGAAATGTAACATACCTACCTAATGTAAACACGCTGTTGTTAGGGAGGAGGTTGTTATTAGTAGTTTGACAATTTGAATTATTACATATTAATTTTTAAAGTAACTTGTACATTGTAATAAACTACTCATGGAACAAAAAATAATTAATACATTTTTTTTGTTTATTATTCCGTTATTATTAATAATTTTATACGTACACATATAGGATAGATTTTAATATAAATAAGTAAGTATATAAATAAATCGTCACTTTCACAACTTTTACCCGTTGCCGGGTGTGTCAATTCTGCAAGTAAGCAAATATCGGTAATGAGATAATATATTCCAACCGTAGGGCGGCTACCAGAGGTCACCGCACGGGCACCCAAAGTTGGTGTGGACGGCGCACCACAGGGGTCATTTTGTGCTAGTTATATATTATAAATAATTTTCGGCAGCGGTCAAGCTTGAACCTGGAACCACAGAGCCGTACCGGGAACACACACATCCTAATGTTCATCATACATTGCCCCGTTCATTTCTTATTTCGTTCAGTTTCCTAATGTTCAAATCTTGTCCATGAAGTTGGCGCAGATGAACTTGGCATGCTCACAATTTAAAAAGTACACTACGGAGTACCAAATGTACATGAAAATTATTTATTGAATTGGAGTATGTAATTATTGCTAGTATTTTTTTTAAATTTGTACAGCTAAGTTTACTTTTTAAATTGTGAGCGCGCGAAGTTAATCTGCGCTAACATCATGGTCAATAATTGAACGTTCTGAAACTGAACGATACAAGAAATGAACAGGGCGATGTATAAACATTATGACGCTTCATACCTAGCCATTCGTAAACAGACACGCTGTACACTGAGATATGCGACACCATAATTAGAATATAGAATTAAAATTTAATTACAATTAGAATTTAATGTACTTCTTATTGTTTATTCTTTCTTTAAAAAAAAAAAAACCAAAATGTAAATCTAGCAAAGTACTAAAATGTTCCGATTAATTTGGCTGTAAAGTGAAAAATTAAGATACTGTGATGATTTAAATGTAGAATTTAATTGTAATATATATGGAGGTAATTGTTTGATATTAAAAGTAATGTTTCCCATTGTAAATACCCCGACTACATAAAATTATGACTTATAAGTAACGTAGCGTACGTACATATTAAAAAAAAATCAGTGTTCGGATTTCCTTGCCTAATAAAGACTTTTAAATCGTGTCACCCTTCGTGAGTAAAAAACATAAGCCCTGAGAGTACGTGATAGTGAATTTTCAAGCGTTGGGCTTGAGTTACTGTTCGTGATTATTTGTTTATTTATATATGTTATAACTATAACAGATTTGAAGCTTTTGAAACATATAATTATTATATTTGTTCGATTTTCGTTGCGAATAAAATCGACTTTATGAACATATGGTTTTGATTCTATTAATTCTAATAAACTTAATATTGCATAATATGTATTTGACAATATTAGTGCATACTAATACTCAGATCCGTGAATTTAAGGCTTTTTACCTTTCGTTACCTTTAGGTAAGAAAGGGATTGTCTGGTCAAAACAATTCGATTATGAGTATTTAAAGAATAAGCACGTTTTAGGGTTCGTATAATACAATATTATCATTTTTACGACGATATGTGTATGTGTGTATGAGTGTGTGTGACGATTCTTTCGGATTCGATAACTCCAATACTACAATTCATTTAAAAAAAAAATCGTATTCATCTTCCTTACATCCATATGCAGACGTGCTTAGATTTTGATTATAATTGGTCAACCGGAAGTATCATATCATTTAACGTTATTATAACAAAGAATTTATTATTCTCTATGTACGATTTGATTGCATTTTATACTTCATATTCAATAGATATAGAGTTAAAGAATTATATAAAATTTCATAAATCAGCCAGCTAAGCTAACCATGGAAACTGCTAATATATTCAAATAATTCAAATTGACAGATGTCAGTATCAATGAAAAGTAAATGAATGTGGCAGAGATGAGGATGTTGAGGAAGACACGGATAGATACGGTAAAGAATGAAAAAATAAGGGAAATAACTCTAGTGTAAGAAGTTTCTAGCCAGATAAAAGAGACGATTACATTGGTTTGAACATGTCATGAGGAGAGATGAAGAATATATTGGAAGAAGAATGAATAGCTTAGTAATAGAAGGTTAAAGAAACAGAGGAAGACTAGGATAAGATAAAAGAGAAAAGGAACTGAATGAGAACGACACGCAAAACAGAAATGAGTGAAAGAAGAAAATAGCGATCCCTAATGAATGGAAAAAGCTAAAGAAGAATATGTCAGTGTCTAATACACAGGATTGACGGAAGGTATTGTGCTGGTCACATTTTTTTAATATAGAGTTCATTGGCACATACACAGAAGATGTTAATAAATTGCACTTTATAAACATGGCATTGATTTATACAATATTGTTAATATGTATTTGACAGTATTAGAGAATTATAATACTCAGATCCGTGAATTTAAGGCTTTTTTAATACAGACTTCATTGGCACATGTGCGTAAGATATAAATAAATCGTACTTTATGAAAATATGGTTTTTATTTAAACAAAATTGTTGTAAATCTAATTATATAAATATTGCATAATAGGTATTTGACAATATATTCTTATATTCTGATCCGTGTATAAGGTTTTTTTATTACAGAGCTCATCGACATTTTGTGTGTGTGTATTCTAGATATTCTTTTTGAACATTTGTTATTAAAAATAATAAAGATCATTAAATTCAAAATCTCATTCATTTAAAAAAAATATTATATCTTTTATTCATTAAGAGATAATATGTAGTAATATAGAATAATCTGTTGTAATTTTGTAATGCATGTTTCTTCCCAAACAACTCCATGGAAACCAGTTGAAATAGTTAAATGTTTGTAAGTAATTGACAGATAAATGCAAAATGTCAGTGTCAAAAATTAACAGTTTACTGACATTACTGAATAGGTACATTTAATATTTCTTACTGTACTATTAATTAAATATTTAAAATTATAGGTAGGTATATTAATATTACATATGTCCTTTTATTCTTATACCGCTAATACCGTCAATGAATATGAAGCATTTTGAACATATTAGAAGTGCAAGACAAAATTCCTCATAGAACGAAAGGATAGATATATTTTGAATTATTTGTGTGTACAAGAAATGTTAAGTTCGTTAATTATGTAACAAAATGGAAATCGCGAGACGTATTGTGCTGGCCACAACAGATTTTTTCTGTTGCAAAAAAGTCCTCCAAATTGTAAGCTTATCTATAAGTACTTTATACATATCTAACTTCAATTTAAAAATTGCCGTAATTTTTTTAAGTCGAATGTAACCGACAGTCTTAGTAAAATCAAAAACACTGATTTCCGTTTGTGGAACAGGTTGAAGGCTGAACAGATGTAATTAATTCAATGGGCGGGTCCAAATTGCGCAGTACAACTTGCACAGGAACCAGCTTGAAAAACGCGGAATAATTCAAGTATTTAATTTTAATATCAATACATATAACGAATATGTCAAAAATATGAAAAGTTAATAATTATTATTCCAAATAATTTTAAATAAAACCGGAAGTTATTTAATGAAAAAATTATTTAATTGGCCATTTATAGACGACAGAAAGGATTCAAAATTGTGTTTATTTAAATAAAAATAAATGAAATAAGTGTAATAAAAGAATCAGAAATATGAAGCAACGTTTTTAATAATTACTATTTCATTGCGAATTCGGAATAATTATTAAACAAAATTCGCATTTTATAAAAAGTGGCTTTAATTTGTTCAAAATTGCTAACTAATTCTAATAAACTAAATATTGTAAAATAGGTATTTGATAATATGGGAACATTTTAATACATACATCATCGACAATTTTTAGAAATGGTGTATTCTAATGGAGCAAAATTTAAGGTAAAAAATGTTATTACAATGTGGGTTATGAAAACAGTAACCGAATAATGTTAAAAATATCATTTTTTTTCCTAACATGAGTTTTCTTTTGTCATTTATTTTGGCGTTAAAAAGATACCACATGGTTTGTGACGTACGAGTGACTGACGAGATGAAATTTCTTACAAATTTTATATATAAACATATTCTGCCATTGACGGGTAAACTGTCTTGTTCGCGTTCGTTTTATTACATTATTCAGAAAATAAAATTAACAAAAAAATATTAGAATACCCCATTATGTCGGGCGTGTATGCCCGCCAATATACAATTTGCGGTCACAACTTTTATAACATTCGTATTCTTGCATTTAGTACTTTACAATAACATTGTTCGATTTGAATTTTTTTCCACTTGGCCATTTCTTCATATTTGGAAAGAGGAAGAAGTCACAAGGGGTCAAATCAAGAGAGTAAAATGGATGAGGGAGCAGTTTGTAGTACAATTAGAGCAATTTGGCCATTACAACTGCGGACGAGTGAGCTGGTGTATTATTATGGTGGAACAGCACTTTTTTCTTTTCCAAAATGGGACCGCTTTTTCATCAATTCAACATGAAATCGATCCAATAAAGCGGCATAGTAATGTCCTGTGGCTGTTTTCCCTTTTCCAGATAGTCGATAAAGATTATGCCTTGCTAATCTTTGAAAACCATGACCATGGCCTTTCCGCCCAATCGAACCGTTATTGCCTTCTTGGGAGGACGTCCATCAGGAGAAATCTACGGTTCTGGCTGTTTTTTGATTTCTGGTGTACAGTGATGTATCCATATTTCATCAATAGTTGCGAAACATTGTAAAATACGGCACCCATCTTGTCGGTAGTTTTTCTATGCCCCAATATTCACGCAGGATATTAAATACGCGTTTGTCTGAGATGTTTACCATCTTAGCTTCAGGACCGAATGACGCCGAGCGATCATACAAATTTTTGCACGGACTGTACAAATGATTATTTACCTATAATTCTATTATTATATCTCTCTGTTCATCGTACTATCGCAAGTATTTTACGCAATCCAGATGAATTTATATTTTGGTAGACCTATACTGTAATAATTGCATATTTTTACGATTAAATATGCGTTTGTTATATAAATTATCTGTTTCATGTCAACAAAATAGTAATAATTTGTAGCATACTACTAACTGCGTACATTTCGGGTATTAAGGTAGTCATACCATGAAACTATTTTACCCAGAATTAATTGAAATATAAAGTGCATCTAAACTGAAGTATAATCTAATTGCTCTCCAATTTTTAAAACAATTGACCACGCGATAGCTGAAATATTTGCAATTAAATTTGGCTTTTTTAACACGTAAAGAATAGGAAATGGTAAAATAAACATAACTTTTATATCCAAACCGACATTTAATAGAAAAACTAGCATGTTATAGAAGACTAATTAAGGGAATGCATACAAATTCCTTAATGCCCATATAGCACTCTGTACATTCCTTGACATATACATTTATCTTTCGTACAAATACGTCCGTTGAAGTTATATTGCCCTGTACATTTCTCGCCTTATACATTTGTCACTGTGAATTCAAACTTGGCGCGTTCATTTCATTTCAAATACAAAACGTATTTTAATTTAAATATGTGCAATATTTGCATTATGTTTTAGGATAGGTTTACGTTTATATATTTTTATTAAAAGGAATAAAATACATTTTATTTACGAAGTCTACTTCGAGAGAAGATAATGCACCATGTTCGAATTCTCTGATGTGCGACAACTTCATGGTATAGATTTGTCACGAATGTACAAGACGAGAAACAGGGCAATATAGATTGAAGGGACATATTTGTACGTTAGGAAAATGTATATGCCAAGAAATGTATAGAGTTGATATGTGTGCAGTTTGTAATTTGTATTCTAAGCCTAATATACATTTATTTCTCAGATTTTATTAGTCTACTCAGGTAATATATTATTCTAACCTTAAACTGAAGTCATATGTCATATTTATATTCAACACCGATGTTGTTACCCTATTATTCCTTTATAAATTATAAAAGCAGCTGAAATAAAATATATGGTATTTATTTTATTTAATATATTTTATTTAAGTTGGAATACAGTCCGTCACAGTGTTCCTTTGCACATAATTTTTTTACCAACTAAGTCATTTTTTCTTTTATTATATATTTAAATCATTATAATAAAGGTAAGTTATATAGTTTATAATTATTTTTCAGATAAGAACATTTTTAAACCATCACATTATTATTTACTATAAAAATCATTTTAACCTATTTGTTTTAAAGGTCTGGACATTGAAGAAAACGTTAACGAATTAATAAATAATAAAAATTATTTATAATTAACTTAATTAATTACTTAATTAAAAACCATGTAATAAAAATTGTGACGGTGCATTTTCTTTGCGGATAATGTTATTACTCTGATATAGTGTAAATATGACTTCTTAACTTACGTAAAGACATCCTTTTAAATATGTAATATCACACCTTAAAAGTTGTGAGGGTTACATACGGAGGTATTGATATTTAGCATTGAATCAAACCACTTTTTTATTTCTTACTACTGCCACACTTGGCGCCAGAGTTCCTGTCCTCGAACTGACTGATATATGAATTAGGCACTTTGAGGACGTCCCCAAAGGGCCTGCTCTGTCCTCATAGTGCACAATATATGAACTAGAATGTCCTCAAAGGGAGCATTGGCCATATATATATATATATATATATATATATATATATATATATATATATATATATATATATATATATATATATATATATATATATATATATGGCTAACGTTCCCTTTGAGGACGGATAAAACCGTTCATATATCGATAACTTTGAGGACCAGGCATAGACGGAGGTGGTTCAAGTCCCCGCTATGTAGTATATGCAATGTTCTTTACTGCAGTGATGTATTTGTTGCTTTTATTCAATCTCACGTTGATTCATCGTGGATTGTGAAGTCATGTTCACACCGACCAAATTTAATTCTAAACGAAATGTGTAGCCAGGGTAGTATCAGAAAATTTTATTTGCATGTTGACGTTTTCATTAGATTTAAATTCAGATATATAAATTTTATTTCTGTTAAAACGTTTCATGAAATTTATTTCGCTAAGAAATTTTAAAGAAATTTCTAATAATGCAGTAATATAAGGTGGTAAATAAATAATTGTAGTGTTTAAGTATTTAATAATATTCTTAATCTTAAATTAGTGTTTATATTTGTTTAAACAGTGATAGTTATTTTATTTTTTTAATATGTATTTATCATTTAATAAACGTTTATTTTAATTGATAATAGTTCTTTGATTTTTACATTAAAATGGTCTGCTAATCGGGCAATTTTTGAGCGATCAGTTCTCCCCGCGGTCAATTTACTAAATTTCCCGGCGAACAATTTTCCTTGCGACAAATTTTCCGACAATCAATTTTCCAACGATCAATTTTCCTCGAGATCAATTTTCTTTTACTTAAAGCTCATAACAGTTTTTAATGAAAAACTATATTAAAATATAATCCAAAACTTTTCATTTTCAGTATTTGAGACTTTTGTATCAATGGGAACTACATATTGGATTTTGGCTAAAATTGATAAACCGGAAGTAATACTTAGATTTTGTTTGCAAACGATCAACTGGAAGTGTTACTTTATTTAAAGCTCATTGGTAATTTAAACACGGAATTGGCTGGGATCATGTGCTGGCCACATCTGATTTTTTTATTTAAATAATTAATTAGACTGATTTAAAACCGTTTACTTAAGTACTTAGGGTCATTTTAATCAATCTCAGTTAAAAAATATTCTTAAGGAATAAATACTACAAACTAAAAAAAAAATATTTTATCAATATTAGTTAATTTTAACAAAGGGGATCAAATATAACAGATGTATTAATTGTGCGTTTGACGGATTACAATCCATTGTCAACCACTTCGTATATATTTGTGTAAGTAATATAATTTACTTTTGTAATGATTCTGAAGAAAAGTTCTCCAAAACGAGGGCAGCGAGTTTCGGAATTTACATGCAGGTTCCGCATGTGTTGCAAACTATGTTTTCTGCAATCATTCAAAAAAATAAGAAAAACGACTAAATATATATTAAATTTTTGATCTATTTGCTATTTGGGTCAATGACTACGTTTACACCGTGCGTATTATTCTGATACGCAGACCAAGTATATACTAAAATTTATCTTAGTACGGTATGTATACACCGGTATCTAAATAAACAAACTAAATATTTTGGTACGTTACACACGCTTGCGTAGATTCAACTGTCACAACCACCCTAAGCTAAAATGACTTAACAATGCAAAATAGTCGTGAATCTATGTAATGGGGTCATTTCACATTTTCTAATTAATTTTTTCTTGAAAGAATAGGTCAAATTAAATATGTAGGTTTATATTTTACACCTTACAAGTCGTTAGAATCAGAGATATGATTTTTTAAAAGTTGTCTTTAATTTCATATATTTAGACGCTGACGTCATGGCTACGTCACGGTTTGCCGGATGCGGCAGTAGCACTCTACCGGTTGTGTTTGGAACTATGATTGTTAGGGTTATTATCACTTGTCAGTTTGATTTTGTGACAGCAACAGGTGGTTCCTATAATTTTTTTGTTAAATTAGTATTTTCTGCGCTTTTAAATATGGAAATTGGTTATGAAAAGGCTAATTCAAATAATTTACCTAAAATTGATTTCTTAATGGTCAATGACTTTTTTGTGAAAAGTTCTGTGTTCAGCAATGCTGAAGTGCAGAATGTAAAAATGGCAAGGTTTGTAGTTTATTTGATATTACTTTTTATAAATATCTCTAATAATGTAATACTGCAGGGCGGCAAGAGAAAATTACGGGGACAATGCTGCCGGACATGTACATTTAAAACGTGAGAAAAATAGTTTTTTTGTGTATTATTAAAGCGAAAATAACACCGGAGCATCGTGTAACAGGGAAAGGTTATGCAGTTTCGATAGTAGTGAATGAAAAAGACGAAGAAGTTATCAGCTGTGAATGCCATGATTGCACTGCTTCTGCTGGTGAGTATATTGGAAATGTTTATTTTTAATTTGAAGTATAATAACGACTAATTATATCAATTTTATTAGGTGGCTGTAAGCACGCAGTTGCATTTTTGATGTGGTTACACCGTCGCAGCGAAGAACCTTCAGTGACAGAAGTAGTTTCTTACTGGCGTACCTCCAAACTTTCGAAAGTAGGAAAGGCTTTAAAAGGTTGCACTATATCTGAAATGTATGGTACAAAAGCGCAACAGCCGATGCAGTCTTCAAGTGGTCAGTTCAGACAAAAAATTATTGAAAATGGTCAAAAATGTGGAAGTGAAAGCTTGCTGGTGAAAATGATACAAGAAGATTCTATAGAACGAGTATCATTGCACTGTTTGAGTGTTAAATACAATAAATATATTAAGGACAATAATGTTCAACCCGAAGTAGACAACTTTATACAATTTTGTACAGAGAATGTAACAGAGGAAGACTCTCTCAGTGTGCAAGCTTTGACAGTTAACCAATGGAAAACTACCCAGTGGTATAAAGCACGTTTTGGGAGAATAACAGCTTCTAGAGTTTACGAAGCATCTAGATGCCAGACATTTGAAGGAAGTTTAGTAGAAAGTATATTTGGTTCTAGCAAAATTTGGACAGAAAGTATGCAGAGAGGAATTAATTTAGAAGAGTCTGTGCTGCAGAAAGTTTCAGCAGAATTAAATTTAAATATAAAAAAGTGTGGATTTATTGTAAAAAAAAAATTTATTTTATTTGGTGCTTCACCGGATGGTATTACCGAAAAATACTGTATTGAAGTAAAGTGCCCAACAAAAGAAAAAACTATGTTTAATTACATTACTGCTGACAATAAAATTTGCCAGAAACCATTTGCTCAACTTCAGTTACAGATGTTTTTAAGTGGAACAAAAAACAAGGACTTTTATGTGTTGCCTCTCCTAATTTTGAAGTGGACAATAGTGTACAAATTTTTGAAACTAAATTAGATGAAGAGTTTTGTATAAACATCATGAATAAAGCTGCGGAATTCTGGAAGAATGCTATATTTCCAAAAATTGTAAAATAAAAGATATATTTTTGTACAATTTTATTTTAATATACATATTTTAATATTAATGCTATATTTAATGTTTAATGTCAATATTTTGGTTGATGAATGCAAATAAAGGATGTTTTTGGAAGCATGGATAAAATCAGTTTCATAGAAAGAATATTTTTTGAAAATTGTAGGATGAAACGTTTTTTGTTTGCAATTATTTAATTTTGAATGTATGCATGTTTTTAAATGGATAAATGAATACATCAGGACAAGTTGGGTAAGTATAACAAAAATATTTTATTACTTAATTAATTCTCCTTGTATATTCACTATTCCACATACAATAATTATTATATTATCTAACCATGGTATAAGTTTGGAATGAACACATGCGTGAGGTGATAAGATATTAAATTCCCTTAAACGTCTTATCACTCGTTCGATGTGAATTCGGAGCGCCGCTATTCGTTTACTTTCTGTCACTTGTGCTTTCGACATCTTTGTATCAGCAGATACAGATGGTGGTCTCACTAGAACACAGTTTTGATGATGCAGAAGATTTGATACATTCTTAAAACCTCTATCTGCCATGACTGAACAGTTTTGAGGTAATTTATTTAAATATCCACTTTTCTCAACAATATCTGTTTTATAATGTTACAATTGGATATTAATAAAAGCACATGTTTATTATAAATCTAGTTTATTAGTTTCTTTTAGACGTTACAATTCAACGAGCCACTTATCACATGTCTGTCTAGTTATATTGGTTACTAGTGGCGTTACCAACAGTATCTTATAACTATATTCACAACACCTCCCTTTTTACTTTACAAAATTACTTACTCTAAAACAGGTTAATATATCACGAAGTCATTGAATCTAGATGGAACACGTGTTATTCGTTTTGGTTTATTTAAGCCTTGATTTATGCTTATGTTACTAGGACTAATTTGGATTCCATCTGGATTCATTACAGTCTTGTCTACATCATTTTCCTCTACATCACTAATTACATTTTTAATATTAGGCTTACTCAAAGAATGTTTTAAATGTACAGAATTTCTTCTATACACTCTATTACTACTATCTTTTACTATATAGGATCTAGGAGTATTACATTTTTGTACAACTTTTCCTGGTTCCCATATTTTATCTTTTTGAATTACAATGTTTTCACCCTCTTCAAATTCTTTTCTTTCTTTACACTTTTGATCATAATATGCTTTAGCCAGTTGTTGTTTTTTATTTAGACATTGTTTAATTAAATTATTGTCGTTTGCTTTTGGTTGAAGTAAGCTAGTTACAATAGGTGATTTTGTTTTAATTTGTCTACTCATTATAATTTGAGCAGGAGATAATCCTATCCCTTCAATTGGCATTGCACGATAATTTAATAGAGCTAAATCTAGATCAGAATTCTTTCTCAATATATTTTTAGCAATTTTAACCGCACTTTCTGCCATCCCATTTGATTTTGGGTATAATGGACTACTTGTAATAATTTTGAAGCCCCATTCACTTGCAAAATTACGACACGCGACTGAATTAAACGGCATATTATCTGATATTACTGTTTGTGGAATTCCATGAATGGAAAATACACTTTTTAATTTTGAAATTATTTCAGCTGACGTTTTAAATCGTAATGGGAGTACTTCTAACCATTTAGAGAAATAGTCGATTATAACAAGATAATCTTTACTGCCAAATGTACATATATCAGTTGCAATTTTCTGAAATGGACATTCAGGGATTATGTGGTTTATCATTGGTTCTTTGATATTGGATGGTATATACTTTTCACACGTTTTGCAACTTAGTATTAACTCATCTATTTGTTTAGTTATTCCCGGCCAGTAGTATAATTCTTTGGCTTTACTTTTGGTTTTGTTAAGGCCAAAATGGCTTTCATGTAAAATTTGTAATGTTTTGTTTCTTAAATTAGTAGGAACTATTAGTCGATTTCCAAAAAATACTAAATTATCTACTATATGAATATCATTTTTTCTTTTATAATATTCTTGTAATTCAGGCTTAACTAACTTATTAGTTTTTGGCCAACCTTTGTAATAAAAATCTTGAATGATATTTAAATTTGTATCATTTGCGGTTTCTTTGACAAATTTTTCTCTATCCTTATCATTTATGTTTAGGTATTTACTAACAGTATGCACAATTTCTAGCATAGTGGGATCATCAGCGACTTTATCTTTTATGTACGCACGCGACAACGTATCTGCAACATATAACATTTTACCCGGCATATATTGCACGTCAATATCGTATTTTAGTAATTTTAATTTTAATCTCTGTAATCGAGCTGATCCTATAGTATTTAGATTTTTTCTCATAATTGCAACAATTGGTTTGTGATCCGTATAAACTTTAACCCTTTTTCCATAAACGTAATGATGAAATTTTTTAATCGCAAATACAATTCCGAGGAACTCTTTTTCAATTTGCGCGTAGTTCTTTTCGCATTCGGTCAAACTTCGAGAAGCGAAGTATATTGGTTTACCTTCTTGCAGTAAACAACATCCCAACCCATCACGAGATTCATCACAGTGCACAACAATATCTTTACCTTCATTAAAATTAGCTAATACTGGTGCACTGACTAGTTTTTCTTTTATTGTATCAAACGATTTTGTATGACAAGGCAACCACTTAAATTCATTTGTTTCTTTGAGTAATTCTCTTAAGTTTGCAGTAAGACTTGACAAATTCGGTATAAAATTTCTGAAGTAATTTATCAAACCTAACAATCTTTGCAATTCTTTCTTAGTTGTAGGTTCTTCTAACTGTGTAACAGCTTTTGTTCTTTCTGGGTCTGGTCTTACCCCCTCTTTATTAAATATGTGACCTAAATATTTAACATCTGTGACTTTATATTGAACCTTATTTTTATTGAATTTCACATTTAACTGTCTAGCCCTTGCTAAGACCTTATCTAAAATTACATCATGTTGTTCTACAGTTTCTGCTGCTATCAACAAATCATCAAAATACACAATAACACCTTCTATATCCCCAAAATTTCTTTGATTTATTCTTTGAAAATATTCAGGCGCTAAATTCAACCCAAATGGCATTCGAATAAATTTATAACACCCAAAAGGTGTACTAAAAGTGCATAATTTAGAAGAATTACTGTCTAATTTCACCTGATAGAATCCGTCTTTAAGATCCAAAACACTAAAATATTTTTTATTTGATAACTTAGTGCATACTTCTTCTGTAGAAGGTATTAAAAAATATTCCTTTTGTATACATTTGTTTAGATCTTGGGGATCTAAGCAGATTCTAAGCGTTTTGTCCGGTTTTTCTATCACAACTAAATTACTGACCCATTCAGAGGGTTCATCAACTTTTACAATGATTTTACTTTTCTCTAACTCTAGTTTCTTTTTCAATCTAGATTTAATCGCAATAGGGACACGTCTAGGTGGTCTCGCGACCGGTTGTATATCATCTTTTAACTTAATTTCTAATTCATCTTTGAATTTTCTAAGACCAGTAAATAAATCTTGATTTTTAAGAATAAATTGCTGCTTTTCAGTTACTTTTTTATTCTCTACACTAACTATGTCCGCTCTTTTAATTAAACCTAAATCTATGCATGCTTTTAAGCCTAACAACGGTTGTGCTCTTGACTCTATAACTATAAATTCTTGGCAAGTCTTAATATCACTCATTTTACAATTTAAACTTAATGTACCAAGTGGCTTAACTTTAAATTCTCCAAATGTCTCTAACATTACATTAGTACGTTTAATTTTTAACGATTTATCAATTACTTTTAACTCAGATAAAGGAAGTATATTAACTTCCGCACCTGTATCTAATTTAAACTTAATATCTTTGTCTTCTACTGTTACTATTTTATACCATGCTTTTTCTAAACAATTTAAGCTTACCACATGTGGTTCACTCACTACCTTTACAGTTGTAACACACAAGTCTTCAATTTCTTCTGGAGTCAGTTCACGTTCTTGAACTTCTTTCACACCTTTCACTCGGCATGCTCGTGCAAAATGGTTCAGTCTCTTGCACTTTTTGCACTCTTTTCCGAAGGCTGGGCACGCTTTCGGTCCATGCTTGGTCTTGCACCGCTGACATAAGAACTCGTTCACTGCATGAGCTGACTTCCGGTGGTCTTTTCTTTTTTCATACGTGATTTTTCTGCTGACTACATCTATTGACTTTTCATTCTGTTGAACCTCCTTGATCTGTTCCTTTGTGATCTCATTATTTTTGGCCATTTCGATTGTTCGATCCAAGCTTAAATTTGAAATGTTTAATAATTTTTCTTGTAATGATTTATCACTCACGCCCAATACAATTCTATCACGAATCATATTGTCTTCTTGTTCATTGAATTCGCACGTCCTTACTAGCTTCTTTAGATCTTGGATAAAGTGTTCGATGTCTTCATTTTCACGTTGTTCTCTCTTATAAAATCGAAACCTTTCGTAAACTACATTTACCTTGGGCGTCATGTATTTCTCAAATTCTTCAAGGACTGTTTTATAGACTTTTTTCTGTGCTTCCGTTAGTTTAAAATTATTATAAATTTCAATACCATCTTCGCCAATTATATTCAAGAGTATTGCGACTTTTACTTCTTCTGGTTTCTCACTTTTTCCACTTGCCAGCATATATATTTCGAATTGCTGTTTAAATTTTTTCCAATTGTTTGTAACATTACCTTCTAGTGACAATGATGCTGGTAATTTCGTTTCCATTTTATTTAGAATTTTAACTTTTGAGTTTATTTCTTAACCTCACTTTTTTACCTTGTGCTAACTGTTAACACTTTTTTATAAGTATCTTCTCTTATTTTTAAAGAACTCTTGACTGCGCCATGTTTTATAATGTTACAATTGGATATTAATAAAAGCACATGTTTATTATAAATCTAGTTTATTAGTTTCTTTTAGACGTTACAATTCAACGAGCCACTTATCACATGTCTGTCTAGTTATATTGGTTACTAGTGGCGTTACCAACAGTATCTTATAACTATATTCACAACAATATCTGCATCAGTTGTACGTCCACCGTATCCTTGGGATATGAAATTAATTAATCCATGAGGTGTAGCAGATATTAGGTATTTAATCGTATTTTTTATAGCTACTCCACGTCTGGGCCAGTACATACGGATTTGTTGGAGTTTGAATTTCTATTTCCAGACAGTCTATGACTGATTGTACTTCTCTGTATCTGACGGAAAACTGTATCGGTTGTTTTAATTGAACAATATGTGAATCGGGCCAGTAAATAAAATCTTGGAAGAAATAAGTTTACTTTGGTAACGTTGCAAATAAAATTCGTGAAATGCTACTGAAACTAACGCGAAATTCAATTGAAATACGTTTATACGAATCATTTAGTCTAATTTTTTTTAATGTTATTAATATGTTCTTATAATTTATTTGTAATTCTGATGTCAATAATTTTAGTAAAAAATACTCCTGCTCGGGTATACCTAAATATAATCGGCTATTATTTTCTATGTTCTGTATGGATATTACATAATTTTGTTCTTTATTTCTATTAACATATTTTTTGGTCGGTGATGCATCGGTTGAAGAAGAAATTCCAGTAGGTGTAAAAGATGAATCACTAATGGTAGATGAACTAGAAGAACTTGAACCTGCTTCTGCTACTGATTTTGTGTCTATTTTTTGTGGTTTTCTCCAAAATTGTACTTGTGTACCTATTGTTGAAGTAGGTTTTGAAATATTGGCCTGAACGTGCTTATCTTTCAACTTCGTTTTCATGTTAGCTTGAACACCTATATCGTTTGTTAATTTTATTGGATCGTCTTCATTTACGACATGAATTGATAATTTTCTAGATGGAGAATGCATAATTTGTTCCAAATTAACTGAAAATTTTCCTGATGGAGAACGCACAATTTCTTCATTTGAACAATGAATTGGCATAAAACCAGAAGTACTTGGCTGTTCTTCTTGAAATAATTTCCTTCGACTAGATATTGCTGATTTGTTTACTTCTTTACGCTTTTTAGCTGACGAAGATATTTGAGATACAGTCGCATCTGCTTCATTTGTAGCTAAATTCAAATGTGGTACAACGTTCTTCTTTATTTTTAATGGACATCCTATTAATTTGTACTCCATCCAGTTTGCTGCATCATTTTCGAGCTGTTTCGCACAAAAATGGAACATTAAAATTTAAAAGTTATTCAACATTTTCGCATTATTACTTACATCGAAATGATCTTCGCAGACATGAGCATAAGTACTAATTAATATTCTTGGTTGGTTCATTGCACTGTACCATTTGTCTCTTACTTCTTTCGGTTTTGGTATTCGAATGAATATTTTTTTGGATGTTTTCAAAGAGGAGTTCTCACAGCAAGGCATGCCACAATACTTCACAACCATTTTGTTAACTAAAAACATATTATTTATTTATTTATTTATTTTAATAAATGTTTTGTTTACATATTACATAACTTTACTCTTAACTCTACTGTCACCTGTCACAATTTTAGGTTATGTTTACAACAGCAAACGGAAATCACGTGGACCTTAACTGTGTGTGTCTGTGAGAGGAATGTCTTTGTGTGCGTAACAAACCATGACGTCATGAATTTTGTAGCCGCGAAAGTTTATTTGCATATTTATGAATGAAAAGTCGCATATTTCATATTATTTTATATTACTATATTTATTAAATGAGATGGATTTCACGATTTTATAAAAAAAACATTTTTTTTTTTTAAATGACCCCATTTACATTGCAACATTATTAAACTTGTAAATATTACTAAATTTTCACAGTTTCCCTAAATGTTAGTAAACAATTATTTAATTAAATTAGAAGTGGTCATAAATGGCAGAAATATCGCATTGGTACGCTTACTGTTTACACCGTGCATGAGTAAGGTCTGGTACATCCCCCTTTGCACGTACTAAAAAATGTGAACCAATTGCGTACCAAAGGTTTGGTACAGAGTGTTTACACCATTCGTCGCCATCTTGTTATGTCACTTGGTATGCGGACTAAATGTTTAATACGTGTGGTGTAAACGTACTCACTATTGACTTATAGCCTAATGTTTACAATAATTGTAACCTATTTATTAGTAATTATTATATGCTGTTATTACAACGAGGTAAACATTTCATCAACATCTAAAATTGGTATAAAGAGCAAGGAGTTTCACTCACAAGCTAAAGAAAGTGTAGTCGATGTTTTCAAGTTGACTACTATGCACATGCACAGATCATTTGAACTGAACGCGCGGCAACTATACATATTTTTAAATTTCAAATTATTGTAACATTGTTATTTAACTTTGAGGCTATTGCTATATAATACATTTTTGTTTATTAGTAAGTAATAAGTATTCTGAATCTGTGAACAAGTGATTTACAATAATTGCAACATCGTAAAGTACTTACCTACACATACATAGGATAGTGGAATATTATGCTAACAGTGAATCTCACAGAGGTCTAAGAATTTAGTGCACTATAAACGAAAGTTCACTATAACAAAAGTGCACACTTTAAGTTAAATTAAATTCTCAATCTGAAACATTTAATTTTTATATTATATCTCGAATAGGTTTGGAGATATAGTATATAATAATATAGAATAATCTGTTGTAATAAATCTCGTTGCCCAAAAAGCAGTTGAGATATTTAAATGTTTGTAATTGACAGATAAAAGCAAAATGTCAGTGTCAAAAATTTGCATTTTTAATAAAACATTACTGGAAGATCTTTCTGGGACGTACGAGTACATTTAATATATATATATATATATATATATATATATATATATATATATATATATTATTGTATTATTAATTAAATATGTATTTAAATTATAGGTATGTTAATATTACATATATCCTTAAGAAATACCGCTAATACTGTCAATGAATTTGAAGAATTTTGAACATATTAGAATAATAGGACAAAATTTCTCATAGAACAAAAGAAGAGATACAATTTCAATTATATGTGTGTACAAGAAATGTTAAATTCGTTACTTATAGTCATGTGAATTTGTGGGCTTGGCAAGCAGATATGAAGATCCGTGTCAGAATGACGCCTAGTAGTTTTTTTACATAGATGTCACTGTTATATGTCATAATTTTTCGTTCAAAATTTCAAAATATTCTGATGTTTATTTGTCGTCAATAATACTTGTCGAGGAAAATAATACACATGGATTTGGAAAATCATCATTCAAAACATTATGATTCTCCAAATCCATTTGTATTATATGTACATTATGACTACCTGTCATTCTGACACCGGCCTCCATATCAGCTTAGTCACATATCTGCTCGCGCCCTATGCAACATAAAAGAAAATGGCGAGAGGTATTGTGCTGGGCACAACAGATTTTTTTTTTTAAATAACAGAGTAGGTATACATGTCTAAGAAAACAAATTTCTGTTATTTTCGTATAACATCTGTCTGCTTCAAGAAATAATTTTGTAATAATATTTTGCCGATGAGTAAACATATTTTTACTGCCTATTGTTGCTATTTACATAGCAACCGCTTAACAAACGCATAGCAACCGTTCAACAAACGCATGGCAACATAATTTGATGGCGATAACTTTCAAAATGGTTGTTAAAAATAATCACTAAATTAATATTAATTCTAAAATCGGCAAAAAATAATGTGTTCAACAGGACACCAAACACAGATTTACAGCTTCGGCAGCATTGAATGTCGTGATTGAATGCAATGAAACGGCAGCCTCTCCTGTAAATCTGATATTTTAGTGCCTAGTTAAACAAATAAATATTTGTTTACATCTTCCCATTATTGTTCACTTGTTATAATTTAATCTAATAAAAACTTTTATTTGTAACACACGCATTAGTTACATATGTACAAAACAATTTTAAAAAAAATAACTGCTAGCGTGTTATTACTTCTTTTTTTACATGTCTTGGCGGATGAATTTTCCTCCATCTATGCTTTTTTTATATACGTATTTACTATTTGACTACTAAACGTCTATTATTTAAAATTTAACAAAACACTATTGTTATATATCTTCATATTTTTCTTAGTTTTCTCTCGTTTCATAATATTCTACATTATTTAAACAATATAGAAAAGAGATTGAGACAATAAGAATAGAATGACTACGGGTATCTTCATTTATTTTTAAGAATGTCGAAAATATTTTTTTAAAAATTAATTGAAGGTAAATGTAACATTATTCTTTAGAATATTGTTGACTGCTCAGTACAAGACTAAATAGTTTACGCGAAGAAACGATTAAATTGAAATCATGTAATCTTAATACATATGCAGATAATCAGAATTTCTTAAAATTAAATATTTCTTTGTTATATTTCCTATTATGCACAGTACTTTTAAACAATTTAGAGTGTATCACATAAATTATGTGATTAGAATTATAATATTAATAATTAGCTGTGTATTATAATTTTCGGATAATTTGCAATGTACGAAATCAGATGTATGTTAAATGTTTTCACTATTTTAATAACATGAAACAGATCATTTGTTTAACAATAGGACTATTTAGTTTCAATAAACATATAAAAATCAGTAATGAACATTAATAATTAGCTGCTTATTATAATTTTCGACAACTTTTCAATTAACCTAAGCACAGACAAGTAGCAAGCTTGCTGTTTTCTGTGACCTAAGTTAAAGTACGAAATACACGAAATCAGATGTATGTTAAATGTTTTCACTATTTTAATCACATGAAACAGATAATTTGTTTAAAAATTACGTATTTAGTTTCAATAAACATGTGAAAATCGGTATTGAACATTAGATGCTTGTTATAATTTTTGAAAACTTTGCAATTAACTTAGAAAAGGAGCGAAATGCACAAAATCAGATGTATGGTAAATGTTTTCACTATTTTAATTACATAAAGCAAATAATTTGCAATAACCTATTTAGTTTCAATAAACATGTGAAAATCGGTATTGAATATTAATAATTAGCTGATTATTATAATTTTCGACAACTTTTCAATTAACCTAAGCACAGACAAGCAGCAAGCTTGCTGTTTTCTGTGACCTAAGTTAAAGTACGAAATACACGAAATCAGATATATGTTAAATGTTTTCACTATTTTAATCACATGAAACAGATCAATTGTTTAACAATTACGTATTTAGTTTCAATAAACATGTGAAAATCGGTATTGAACATTAGATGCTTGTTATAATTTTTGAAAACTTTACAATTAACTTAGAAAAGGAGCGAAATGCACAAAATCAGATGTATGGTAAATGTTTTCACTATTTTAATTACATAAAGCAAATAATTTGTATAACAATAACCTATTTAGTTTCAATAAACATGTGAAAATTGGTATTGAATATTAATAATTAGCTGATTATTATAATTTTCGACAACGTTTCAATTAACCTAAACACAGACAAGCAGCAAGCTTGCTGTTTTCTGTGACCTAAGTTAAAGTACGAAATACACGAAATCAGATGTATGTTAAATGTTTTCACTATTTTAATCACATGAAACAGATAATTTGTTTAACAATTACGTATTTAGTTTCAATAAACATGTGAAAATCGGAGCGAAATGCACAAAATCAGATGTATGGTAAATGTTTTCACTATTTTAATTACATAAAGCAAATAATTCGTATAACAATAACCTATTTAGTTTCAATAAACATTTGAAAATCGGTATTGAATATTAATAATTAGCTGATTATTATAATTTTCGGCAAATTTGCAATGAACTTAGATAAGAGCGAAATGCACAAAATCAGATGTGCCACATATTTTTAATATTTTAATAACCTGAAACATATAATTTGTTTAACAAAAGCCTATTAATTTTCAATAAACATGTGGAAATATATATTGAAAGGTTGTAATATTTTTTTACGTCGGTAGTACACCAGGGACTCTGGGACAAGGCTATGTCGGCAACCGAGCCATCGCTCGCCGACTCTTGAAAATTCTGGGTCCCCGGCTGGGAACTTGAATTACGTTAGACTTGGATATTAAACATATGTATCGAGTATCGTTTCTGTTAAATAAAAAAATATAAATTAAATACTTTTACTGTGGTAATTATAAATAGGGGTTAAATACTGAATATCCTCCTTTTAACACAGATATAGTTTATTACGAGCTTAACCTACAAATGTATAATAATAAACATGGAATAAGACAACTCTATAGAATAAACTCTCCATAAACGTCATTTTAACAGAGGGTTAAGAGATATTCGCGGAATACCTAATCTGGAAATAGGAAATTATTTATTATTATCGCTGTTAATGTTACTATTAACTAAAAATTGAAACATATTTTTTATTTATATTTTTATAGTGTTAATATATTTGAACAACTTATTATAAATATAAAATTGTTTATAAAAAGTCAACAAATTATAATAAATCAATATTAACTCTGTGGTATATTAAGTAAATTCATTATTTTGTTAAAACTCCGGGTAAAGGATAACCACTTTTTTTACTACTGGTAAGAGTAATATTTTTCATTTTGGCGTAATAAATTTATAAATGAAAAGTGAAACAATAAACCTAATTTTATAGGTTAAACTTGCATTGTTGGTCTACTGCATGCCGCCTTTTATATTGCCGCCGCTAGGGAAATGTAACATATCAACCTAATGTAAGCACAGCTGTTGTTAGGGAGGAGGTTGTTATTAGTAGTTTGACAATTTGAATTTTTACATATTAATTTTTAAAGTAACTTGTACTTTGTAATAAACTACTCATGGAACAAAAAAAAATTAATACATTTTTTTTGTTCATTATTCCGTTATTATTAATAATTTTATACGTACACATATAGGATAGATTTTAATATAAATAAGTAAGTATATAAATAAATCGTCACTTTCACAACTTTTACCCGTTGCCGGGTGTGTCAATTCTGCAAGTAAGCAAATATCGGTAATGAGATAATATATTCCAACCGTAGGGCGGCTACCAGAGGTCACCGCACGGGCACCCAAAGTTGGTGTGGACGGCGCACCACAGGGGTCATTTTGTGCTAGTTATATATTATAAATAATTTTCGGCAGCGGTCAAGCTTGAACCTGGAACCACAGAGCCGTACCGGGAACACACACATCCTAATGTTCATCATACATTGCCCCGTTCATTTCTTATTTCGTTCAGTTTCCTAATGTTCAAATCTTGACCATGAAGTTGGCGCAGATGAACTTGGCGTGCTCACAATTTAAAAAGTACACTACGGAGTACCAAATGTACATGAAAATTATTTATTGAATTGGAGTATGTAATTATTGCTAGTATTTTTTTTAAATTTGTACAGCTAAGTTTACTTTTTAAATTGTGAGCGCGCGAAGTTAATCTGCGCTAACATCATGGTCAATAATTGAACGTTCTGAAACTGAACGATACAAGAAATGAACAGGGCGATGTATAAACATTATGACGCTTCATACCTAGCCATTCGTAAACAGACACGCTGTACACTGAGATATGCGACACCATAATTAGAATATAGAATTAAAATTTAATTACAATTAGAATTTAATGTACTTCTTATTGTTTATTCTTTCTTTTGAAAAAAAAAACCAAAATGTAAATCTAGCAAAGTACTAAAATGTTCCGATTAATTTGGCTGTAAAGTGAAAAATTAAGATACTGTGATGATTTAAATGTAGAATTTAATTGTAATATATATGGAGGTAATTGTTTGATATTAAAAGTAATGTTTCCCATTGTAAATACCCCGACTACATAAAATTATGACTTATAAGTAACGTAGCGTACGTACATATTAAAAAAAAAACAGTGTTCGGATTTCCTTGCCTAATAAAGACTTTTAAATCGTGTCACCCTTCGTGAGTAAAAAACATAAGCCCTGAGAGTACGTGATAGTGAATTTTCAAGCGTTGGGCTTGAGTTACTGTTCGTGATTATTTGTTTATTTATATATTTTATAACTATAACAGATTTGAAGCTTTTGAAACATATAATTATTATATTTGTTCGATTTTCGTTGAGAATAAAACCGACTTTATGAACATATGGTTTTGATTCTATTAATTCTAATAAACTTAATATTGCATAATATGTATTTGACAATATTAGTGCATACTAATACTCAGATCCGTGAATTTAAGGCTTTTTACCTTTCGTCACGTTTAGGTAAGAAAGGGATTGTCTGGTCAAAGCAATTCGATTATGAGTATTTAAAGAATAAGCACGTTTTAGGCTTCGTATAATACAATGTTACCATTTTTACGACGATATGTGTATGTGTGTATGAGTGTGTGTGACGATTCTTTCGGATTCGATAACTCCAATACTACAATTCATTAAAAAAAAAAAAAATCGTATTCATCGTCCTTACATCCATATGCAGACGTGCTTAGATTTTGATTATAATTGGTCACCCGGAAATACCCTCATTTGAAGATTTTAACAGTAAAATATCATTTAACGTTATTATAACAAAGAATTTATTATTCTCTATAGGTACGATTTGATTGCATTTTATACTTCATATTCAATAGATATAGAGTTAAAGAATTATATTAAATTTCATAAATCAGCCAGCTAAGTTAACCATGGAAACTGCTAATATATTCAAATAATTCAAATTGACAGATGTCAGTATCAATGAAAAGTAAATGAATGTGGCAGAGATGAGGATGTTGAGATAGATGTTGAGGAAGACACGGATAGATACGGTAAAGAATGAAAAAATAAGGGAAATAACTCTAGTGTAAGAAGTTTCTAGCCAGATAAAAGAGACGATTACATTGGTTTGAACATGTCATGAGGAGAGATGAAGAATATATTGGAAGAAGAATGAATAGCTTAGTAATAGAAGGTTAAAGAAACAGAGGAAGACTAGGATAAGATAAAAGAGAAAAGGAACTCAATGAGAACGACACGCAAAACAGAAATGAGTGGAAGAAGAAAATAGCGATCCCTAATGAATGGGAAAAGCTAAAGAAGAAGATGTCAGTGTCTAATACACAGGATTGACGGAATGTATTGTGCTGGTCACATTTTTTTAATATAGAGTTCATTGGCACATACACATAAGATGTTAATAAATTGCACTTTATAAACATGGCATTGATTTATACAATATTGTTAATATGTATTTGACAATATTAGAGAATTATAATACTCAGATCCGTGAATTTAAGGCTTTTTTAATACAGACTTCATTGGCACATGTGCGTAAGATATAAATAAATCGTACTTTATGAAAATATGGTATTTATTTAAACAAAATTGTTGTAAATCTAATTATATAAATATTGCATAATAGGTATTTGACAATATATTCTAATATTCTGATCCGTGTATAAGGTTTTTTATTACAGAGCTCATCGACATTTTGTGTGTGTGTATTCTAGATATTCTTTTTGAACATTTGTTATTAAAAATAATAAAGATCATTAAATTCAAAATCTCATTCATTTAAAAAAAATATTATATCTTTTATTCATTAAGAGATAATATGTAGTAATATAGAATAATCTGTTGTAATCTTGTAATGCATGTTTCTTCCCAAACAACTCCATGGAAACCAGTTGAAATAGTTAAATGTTTGTAAGTAATTGACAGATAAATGCAAAATGTCAGTGTCAAAAATTAACAGTTTACTGACATTACTGAATAGGTACATTTAATATTTCTTACTGTACTATTAATTAAATATTTAAAATTATAGGTAGGTATATTAATATGTCCTTTTATTCTTATACCGCTAATACCGTCAATGAATATGAAGCATTTTGAACATATTAGAAGTGCAAGACAAAATTCCTCATAGAACGAAAGAATAGATATATTTTGAATTATTTGTGTGTACAAGAAATGTTAAGTTCGTTAATTATGTAACAAAATGGAAATCGCGAGACGTATTGTGCTGGCCACAACAGATTTTTTCTGTTGCAAAAAAGTCCTCCAAATTGTAAGCTTATCTATAAGTACTTTATACATATCTAACTTCAATTTAAAAATTGCCGTATTTTTTTTAAGTCGAATGTAACCGACAATCTTAGTAAAATCAAAAACACTGATTTCCGTTTGTGGAACAAGTTGAAGGCTGAACAGATGTAATTAATTCAATGGGCGGGGCCAAATTGCGCAGTACAACTTGCACAGGAACCAGCTTGAAAAACGCGGAATAATTCAAGTATTTAATTTTAATATCAATACATATAACGAATATGTCAAAAATATGAAAAGTTAATAATTATTATTCCAAATAATTTTAAATAAAACCGGAAGTTATTTAATGAAAAAATTATTTAATTGGCCATTTATAGACGACAGACAGGATTCAAAATTGTGTTTATTTAAATAAAAATAAATGAAATAAGTGTAATAAAAGAATCAGAAATATGAAGTAACGTTTTTAATAATTACTATTTCATTGCGAATTCGGAATAATTATTAAACAAAATTCGCATTTTATAAAAAGTGGCTTTAATTTGTTCAAAATTGCTAACTAATTCTAATAAACTAAATATTGTAAAATAGGTATTTGATAATATGGGAACATTTTAATACATACATCATCGACAATTTTTAGAAATGGTGTATTCTAATGGAGCAAAATTTAAGGTAAAAAATGTTATAACAATGTGGGTTATGAAAACAGTAACCGAATAATGTTAAAAATATCATTTTTTTTCCTAACATGAGTTTTCTTTTGTCCTTTATTTTGGCGTTAAAAAGATACCACGTGGTTTGTGACGTACGAGTGACTGACGAGATGAAATTTCTTACAAATTTTATATATAAATATATTCTGCCATTGACGGGTAAACTGTCTTGTTCGCGTTCGTTTTATTACATTTTGTCTCTTTACAAGTACTATATTTCTATATCCAAAATTTAAGATTTATAATACAAATATGTGAAAGTTTCAGAAAATAAAATTAACAAAAAAATATTAGAATACCCCATTATGTCGGGCGTGTATGCCCGCCAATATACAATTTGCGGTCACAACTTTTATAACATTCGTATTCTTGCATTTAGTACTTTACAATAACATTGTTCGATTTGAATTTTTTTCCACTTGGCCATTTCTTCATATTTGGAAAGAGGAAGAAGTCACAAGGGGTCAAATCAAGAGAGTAAAATGGATGAGGGAGCAGTTTGTAGTACAATTAGAGCAATTTGGCCATTACAACTGCGGACGAGTGAGCTGGTGTATTATTATGGTGGAACAGCACTTTTTTCTTTTCCAAAATGGGACCGCTTTTTCATCAATTCAACATGAAATCGATCCAATAAAGCGGCATAGTAATGTCCTGTGGCTGTTTTCCCTTTTCCAGATAGTCGATAAAGATTATGCCTTGCTAATCTTTGAAAACCATGACCATGGCCTTTCCGCCCAATCGAACCGTTATTGCCTTCTTGGGAGGACGTCCATCAGGAGAAATCTACGGTTCTGGCTGTTTTTTGATTTCTGGTGTACAGTGATGTATCCATATTTCATCAATAGTTGCGAAACATTGTAAAACACGGCACCCATCTTGTCGGTAGCTTTTCTATGCCCCAATATTCACGCAGGATATTAAATACGCGTTTGTCTGAGATGTTTACCATCTTAGCTTCAGGACCGAATGACGCCGAGCGATCATACAAATTTTTGCACGGACTGTACAAATGATTATTTACCTATAATTCTATTATTATATCTCTCTGTTCATCGTACTATCGCAAGTATTTTACGCAATCCAGATGAATTTATATTTTGGTAGACCTATACTGTAATAATTGCATATTTTTACGATTAAATATGCGTTTTTTATATAAATTATCTGTTTCATGTCAACAAAATAGTAATAATTTGTAGCATACTACTAACTGCGTACATTTCGGGTATTAAGGTAGTCATACCATGAAACTATTTTACCCAGAATTAATTGAAATATAAAGTGCATCTAAACTGAAGTATAATCTAATTGCTCTCCAATTTTTAAAACAATTGACCACGCGATAGCTGAAATATTTGCAATTAAATTTGGCTTTTTTAACACGTAAAGAATAGGAAATGGTAAAATAAACATAACTTTTATATCCAAACCGACATTTAATAGAAAAACTAGCATGTTATAGAAGACTAATTAAGGGAATGCATACAAATTCCTAAATGCCCATATAGCACTCTGTACATTCCTTGACATATACATTTATCTTTCGTACAAATACGTCCGTTGAAGTTATATTGCCCTGTACATTTCTCGCCTTATACATTTGTCACTGTGAATTCAAACTTGGCGCGTTCATTTCATTTCAAATACAAAACGTATTTTAATTTAAATATGTGCAATATTTGCATTATGTTTTAGGATAGGTTTACGTTTATATATTTTTATTAAAAGGAATAAAATACATTTTATTTACGAAGTCTACTTCGAGAGAAGATAATGCACCATGTTCGAATTCTCTGATGTGCGACAACTTCATGGTATAGATTTGTCACGAATGTACAAGACGAGAAACAGCAGAGACAACTAATCTACTAACGTAGAGAGACCTGCCTCTGCCGGCAAAATTTCTAGTGATAGAAGTTTTTCGCCATCTATGTTCATAACCACTAACTAAAGGCGTTTTTGTAAAATAGCGGTATTTTTTGAAATTTTTATATTCAAATAACAAGTTATGAAAAAAAAATACACTTAGAAATTTGTACGAAAATATATTTTGCAATGTTTGCAAATACAATATGTTCATTACACATACATTTTTTAAATTAATTAAAATATATGGAAAAGTTTCATTTATCTATAAAATGAAACTTTTCCATATATTTTTAGGAATGAATCAATCAGTTTATTTGGGCGGGTGTCTTTTTTGGTAATTCTTTTATTGATGTTACTTAGAAAGTGCTTTAACATTATATGACTTAAAGTTAAAATAATATTTTTTATTAATGTGTTGCCGTGTATATCGCACGGACACATTAAATTCCATGAATTTATGTTGTTGTTATATATTGTTTCGATTATATTTCGACTATTTATTACCTCCGGCATTTTTTCATAGATCGCCTTCTGTATCCTTCCAATCTCCTCTATTACTGCTTCCGTCGGGTACATCAATAATAAATTATTATCCGTACCATAATCTTTCAAAATAGTAACAGCGTGACTGTCAGTATAAGTTTTGGTTGTAAAAAACTCAACACATACTTGACAATTACGCTCCAATACCCTTCTTCCAATGAATCCTGCTATGTAAGCCGTTGTATTTTTGCTCATTTTTTGTGACAATTCAAACATGTTATTCGAGGATTGTGTGGTGAAGGATTTTGGGACAAGGAAAAGATGTTCGGATTGAATAGATACGGTATGAGCTGATGCTGAGGATGGTGCAAGTAGGGAATTCAAGGCTAAAAGATAAGAACCCCCGTCATCCTCACAGTTCGAGCCTCTACTGTTTTTTAAAGTATTATTTATTAAACTTGTTTTAAATGCTGAAACAAACTGTGAGCATGTTGGGTTATTGTTCTGGCCACACAATCCGCGAATAACAGCAAAAAAGTTCTCTAAGGGATCTTGGTTTACAGATTTAGTCAACATATATTTGAAACCAATATCCCTTAGAGTTGACCATAACTCCTGCATGTTTCGAATTGTCACAATAAGGAATTTAACACACGGCGGAGTAGACATTTTCTTGTCACCAGTAACGAAGGATAATCCCTCCAACATCAATTTAGTTGATGCCCAAAACTGATGATGTTCGGAACCATCCTTCACACGGCAAGCCAAAGGACGGGAAGCAATTAAAGTTGAATTTAAGCTATCAAATAAATTGTTTATGAACAAACAAAAATCGGCCGTATCTTGAGCAAAGACCCCACCAGATTTGGTCAACATCGACAAAACAGCGTAAATGGATCGGCTGAAAATTTGGACAGCAAGACTTACTTTCATTTTCTTTTTACCTTCTGGATTTATATGATGATTAGTTAATTTGGTTAACTTGCTGTCCACAGTTGTTCCATCGAGCTCATATAAATATTTTATATACTCCCATTTCGCTATTTTGTTCCCTTCATATTTTATGTCTTTGGACATGAAATTATTTCGCAAACATTTAATTAAATGTGGCGTGTCAAACACATGAATAATTTCATGCCCATCAACACTATATATGTAAGGGCGTTCACGACTATGATCCTCGCTCAGGCTAAGTACCGCTGCTCTATTGCTACTTCCCATATCGGACACGGAAGCAATAATAGTAAATTTTGTTTGTTCATGTACAGCTTTAATAACTTGCCGAATGCACGACTTTAGTGTGTATGTCTTTGCAGTGGATTGCACAAAATAAAAAGCTAGGGGCTGCTTCCAAAATTTGCGCAATCCACGGATCATGAACACTAAGGCGTGATCCGCCAGTTTGTAGCTGCGCTCCCCTGAAACTTCTTCTGTGGTTGCTCAGCAATGAGAAAAATGAAAACCTATTTTTTAGATCGTAGTAGTATGAAAAAAAAGTAGATACGAAATATATATGTCAAAAAACTGATGTAAAAAACATGAATCTTGTATTACAATTATATTGAATAAATTGTGTTTTCTTGAATTATATACTGGAAACTTTGGCTTTAAGTTAGTGCGAGTGAACGCGAGAAAATAAGTGTGTATGCAGACACATTTTTTGGTGACCCCAAGACATGATCTTTCGAGCGCATTAGAGGTCAAGTTTCCAGCCCTGAACCTTGAATTTGAATCTACAGGAAGGAAAAAGGACGATATTTCCCTTACTTGGCTACCTGTCAATCATCCCAGTGAAGATCCTGAAGTGTAAAAATCACTTTAACTTTGCATATGAATATATCTGCTTAGTGTACAGCAGTATAAATAACAGTATACTTCCTACTCAATATGGACGAAGAGACAACTTCGGTTTCCGTCGTAAGAGAAAAACGAATTCAGCAACCACCATCTAGATTAGCCTACCCTCAGCTTGGCAACCCAACAGAGAATGTACAAATCGACAAAAAACTGAATATTGAAAGGCCGCAAACGAATAGAAACGCTCCATCCATCAAGTCAGTACAATCTTCCACTTCTACCAGAATTATGCAGAATAAGTTAGAGACTCAGAAGAAAATCGCAGCTTTAGAAAAGGAAATCGAAGAAGCTTCCGAACATGTTGCAGATTTGATGGTAGACCTAAATCATGCCAGAAAAGAACTAACCTACTATAAGGGTGAAAAAGCTGATGAAGAGTCCAAGAAAGCTATACGAAAAGCCGAAGTGAAGATTTTCGATCTAGAGGCACAAATTACCAAAGGCGAAAGGAAACTTAATAGACTTAAAGCTAGTTTTGAACGCCGTAGAAAGTTAATTGAAGATGAAAGCGAAATAATTAATAATATAATCATAGAAGAAGATTTTAATTATGAAAAATGTGAACAAGATCACGAAGAAAGACCTACATTCGAAGAAGAAAATGAGAAACACAACCGAGTGAAGAACTGGATAGAAAATGGAGAAAAAACAGGCCATGACGACATCTCGACTTCATTTTCTCATACTCATCAGAAAAATCAGCATGATCCTGAACCACTTCCTGATATTTTTGAAAAATTCGCCACTGCTTTAACTCGAGCCATACAGAATCAGCAGCAAAATACTCTTGTAGTAATGAAGTCAAATGATAGCGACTTACCATACTTTGATGGAAATGCAGAAGATTGGTTAATTTTTAAGAATGAGTTTGAGAGAACCAGCAAGATATTAGACAATTCTCAAAAGATGGTACGACTCAGGTACCATCTAAAAGGCAAAGCTAAGTTTGCAGTGAATCATCTCTTGGCCAATCCTGATAACGTAAACAAGATTATGAAAACTTTAGAACAAGCTTTCGGTAATCCTGAAAAGATTATTACAACATTGATAGAAAAAGCTAAATGTGTTAAAGCCCCTGATCTCAATAGACCAGAAACCATTGTGGGATTTGGAACTGCAGTAGACGCACTAGTTACTAACGTAATATCTTTTCAACTTGAAGAATATATGAACAACATACAATTATTAAACGAACTTGTAGACAAATTGCCTAAAATTCTACAACGTGAATGGCATAAATTTGCAATGCAATCACAGCAAAAGAAAAATCTACAAATGTTCCAATCATGGATACAATATGAAGTGAACACTGCTTACCTGCAAATTAAACCTGAGCCGGTTCAAGAGAGATTTGCTGAAATTAGGAAAATGAAGAATCAAGGAATACATACAGCAAAAGAAAAGAAAATATTTTTTGTCATAACTGTAACATCGAAAACCATATAATAACTTCATGTAGAAAGTTCATGAAGTTACCAATATCAGAAAAGCGAAAGAAAGTGAGAGAGAACGGATTATGTTATAAATGCCTTGAGAAAGGTCATCGTTCTGCAGATTGTCCCGAAAAACAAGTATGTGGCCTAGATTCTTGTACTTATATTCATCATCGTTTGCTTCATCCTCCTTCAATGAATAAAGAAAACAGTAGGAAAAACAAGAAACCTCCTGAGTTTAATTCTGATTCCTCACATGTTCTCAATGCAGTTGCTTCAACTGGAAACGGATTTATGCCTATCATTCCAGTGAAAGTCACTGGTCCTCGAAAAACTGAAACCGTTCTAGCTTTGCTGGATACTGGGGCAAGCTTCACAATGATAAAATCTGACATTGCGAATGAAATTGGTCTGTCAGGGAATATGAAACCGTTGTCATTTAATGTATTTGGTAATGCCGTAAGGACTGATAATGATTCCAGGATGGTCGATTTGACAGTTGAAGGAGTTCTCCGAAATTCGAACAGATATTTAATTAAAAATGTACGTACTATCAAGAATCTGGAAGTTCCTTCATCTAAGTTGGACTTTGATGATATACGAGGAAAGTTCGTCTATCTAAATGGAGCACGTGTTAAATCCATTCCTGACAAACGACCTCAAATGATAATCGGTTATGATAACTATCGCCTCTTCTGTCCACTACAAACAATTGAGGATCCTAATGAAAATGGACCATCTGCTCATCTTTGTCGATTGGGGTGGTACTTGTCTGGTGTTACGGAAAGAGATACTGTTACTTCGCTTCCGAGTCAGGTCAGTCTGAAACCGATCAGCATCTTCATACTCTGATGCAGAACTTCTTCCAAATTGAAAACAGTGATGATAAAAACTGTGTTACTCCGTCTTCTTCCAAGGAAGATCAAAGAGGCACGTGGAAAAAAAGGATCATCGATCAAGTGTACCCTGGGAAAGATGGGCAAGTTCGGCTAGTAAATGTACGGGTTACATTTTCAAAGAAAGATAAAGAACCCATCACTAGAATTTATCGCCGACCAGTCGTGAAATCATCCCTATAGGAGAGAATGTCGTTTTGAGGACAAAACGGGGAGGAGAAAATGTGGTTGCTCAGCAATGAGAAAAATGAAAACCTATTTTTTAGATCGTAGTAGTATGAAAAAAAAGTAGATACGAAATATATATGTCAAAAAACTGATGTAAAAAACATGAATCTTGTATTACAATTATATTGAATAAATTGTGTTTTCTTGAATTATATACTGGAAACTTTGGCTTTAAGTTAGTGCGAGTGAACGCGAGAAAATAAGTGTGTATGCAGACACATCTTCCAACCCTTCGACTTGATCCGAACCTTTATTATATGACAAGAGCGGACGTAACGATATCTCATCAAACATCAATAAACAATACCTGTCCAGCGGATCTTTGAAGGTTTCGGAATTTGAAATATGATTAAGGTACGAAAATAATTTAATATTAATACCTGGCCGAATGTCTATGTTTGACAGAGATCTTTGCAGAGTTCTCGACGAAGGCATTGGCAAAATTTTTGCCAAATAATTGTAACCCCGTGGACTACTCTTTAATAAGGCGACAAATAACGATTTTTCGTTGTTAGTAAACCGACGCGCCTTCGGTTTCTTGGAATAATTTCGAACTAGGCTTCTAATAAATGTTTGTAATACCGGAGGCATATTGTCGATTTGTTTCACATCGTGGATTAAATCTGATGTAACATCCATATTGCGGAACAGCTTCCTTGAACTTGTGGCCCCTCTTTTTCTCATAGTTGTAATTATATGGCGAGCTCGCACCAGATCACCATATAATTTTCTTTTTTTCGGCGTTAAATCCATGACGCGTGTAGCACCAATATCTTTTAAAATATTGTATGGTTTCCTCACTAGAAAGATTTTTTTATTTAGTTACGGGATATATTACAATTAAAATTCTACCGGTAAATTAATTATGGCTTATATATTAAAAACTATGATTCACATTTACCTTTAATTCGTTTGCTTGTTGTTGGAGTAGTAGGTTCAGCAAATAAAATTCTACTGGAATTTTCAGATAAAGCCGTCGTAGTTGCAGGTGTACAGGTTTCTGGAGTACTTATTTTTGAAGAAGACCCACTGAAAGCTTCAACATCTGTGGATCCCTGTACTTGTTTGGGTATAATAACAGGTATTAAATTTCCAGAAAAACCAGGTAAACCGTTAATGCTGCTAGATCCGAATACTTCTTCGAGTGCGACTTGCCCACGTGGTAAATTCGTAGAAGGCCCAGTTGAAACGGTTGGCTCCCTCATTTCTGGTTCTACACAGATAACAAAATGATAATGATAAAATAACAATAATTGACTGGAATACAACTGCCTTCTTCGTGGATACATATATATAGAATAATACATACCACTGTTAGTATTTAAAATGGTTGGAACAGCCCCACGATTCAACTTCAACAACTGTGGCGTCTGGAAGCAATGTTTTTCAAAATGTAAAGCACATACTCGTAAATGTACTCTTACAGAGGCTGGTTTTTCTTTCACAATGTCGCCCAAATGCATATTATTTGCCCACATTTTACACAAATCCTCTGATTGAGGAAAACAGAAAAATGGTAACTTCCCACCTTCCTTGTTCCAGCTCTTGCAGCCAGGAACAATACATTTGAAGACTCGCATGGCCTGAAAACAAATATAATATGTGATTAAATTTGACATTAATTGAAATTCACATTTCAAATAAGAATAATATAATCTCTGTTTAAATTATAAGAGCAAAACAAGCCACCCCCCCCCCCCCCCTTGAAATTGCAAAAAAAGGCTTTTAAACTGTTTACATTTATTGAAATTTATACTCAAATAAGAATAAAATAATTTAGCTTACCTTTCAAATATAATCAAGTACTAAATCACTAAAAGAATTCAACACAAATTTATTAAATGAACCTTTCAGTTTAACACGTAGCATAAAAGTGCCCGAAGAAAATGGTGGTCAGTTAATTTTTTTAACAACCTGCTTGTGCTGCCACCTATTATTATTTTGATCAGTTAGAAATTTTTAAAACTTGATTGTGCTACCATCTATCATCATGACCACAAACTAACTGCCCCCACCACGCAATTCTATCACACAAATGCCGTAAGAGTGTCAGGGCCCTATAACTTGAAGGGACATATTTGTACTTTAGGAAAATGTATATGCCAAGAAATGTATAGAGTTGATATGTGTGCAGTTTGTAATTTGTATTCTAAGCCTAATATACATTTATTTCTCAGATTTTATTAGTCTACTCAGGTAATATATTATTCTGTCATATTTATATTCAACACCGATGTTGTTACCCTATTATTCCTTTATAAATTATAAAAGCAGCTGAAATAAAATATATGGTATTTATTTTATTTAATATATTTTATTTAAGTTGGAATACAGTCCGTCACAGTGTTCCTTTGCACATAATTTTTTTACCAACTAAGTCATTTTTTTCTTTTATTATATATTTTAATCATTATAATAAAGGTAAGTTATATAGTTTATAATTATTTTTCAGGTAAGAACATTTTTAAACCATCACATTATTATTTACTATAAAAATCATTTTAACCTATTTGTTTTAAAGGTCTGGACATTGAAGAAAACGTTAACGAATTAATAAATAATAAAAATTATTTATAATTAACTTAATTAATTACTTAATTAAAAACCATGTAATAAAAATTGTGACGGTGCATTTTCTTTGCGGATAATGTTATTACTCTGATATAGTGTAAATATGACTTCTTAACTTACGTAAAGACATCCTTTTAAATATGTAATATCACACCTTAAAAGTTGTGAGGGTTACATACGGAGGTATTGATATTTAGCATTGAATCAAACCACTTTTTTATTTCTTACTACTGCCACACTTGGCGCTAGAGTTCCTGTCCTCGAACTGACTGATATATGAATTAGGCACTTTGAGGACGTCCCCAAAGGGCCTGCTCTGTCCTCATAGTGCACAATATATGAACTAGAATGTCCTCAAAGGGAGCATATATATATAGGGTAAGTCCGGGAGAGTTGACCTACATTTCTAAAAATTCCTCACATTTATTTGTGTTACAATAAAATTTTAAAAAATACATAAATAGTTAAGAGAATGCGTATTTTTAGAGTGTTTTGCAGTAACTTCCATAGTTCATTAGGACACTTTAGCTGCATAGGTGAGGGTACTACAGAGGGTCCCCAAAATTTGTATTCACTAGAAAACAGTATATTTTGTTATATTATGCCTTAACTAATCAAATTCTACCTAAACTTTAGGTAATGTGACCCAAATTGTGCACACAAATCGTTCATTTTTCAGACCGAGAGACGTTCAAATCTGATGTGAAAATTGTTTCTCATGTCTTCTAATACGTGTTCTTAGTTTAGCTGTGTAAGCGAGGGCATCAATATAAATATATTAACGGAAATACAACTCTTAAGTACAAAAAATAAATAAAAACAAAAACGTCATATTTTCCTGTCAACGAAAATATTCCGGCTGAGACGACTTACAAAATAAATTATTTTCACATATTAACTACGTATAGGTTTTCTTTTGATAGTAATTACTTTCCCACACAAGTCACACATGTTAGAGATTTACATGGATCTATTTTTCACAAAAACAACGCATTAAGGGTGTAATGCATTGGTAAATTATATATGAAAAATAGAATTTGTATTAAACATTTTATAAAAAAAAAAAACTATAAATCTTAGAAGGGCAAATCAAAGTTTATTATATTGCATGATAGGTAATCTATGTTTCCCGTGAAAAAAAAAATAGATTTTTGTTTTTCATTTAGTAATTATAATACGTTTAAAATGTGGGTATTTACGAAATTTTAGTCTAAAAAAGTGTAGCTTCCAAGCGCAAAATTAAACATTTGAAACACGGGAAACCTGTATCGGACCTTTATTAAATAGCACAATATAAAATATTATATAATAAATTAGTTTTTGAAGGTATAATTTAGCAAATAGTAAACCTATAAATACAATTAAATCAATCTGGTATAGTGCTGCCGCAACGCACAGAATGTGAACTATTTGCATTATACATCATCCCACAGTCGACCATACAAAATATTTGCGGAAGTACGCATTGACGCTAAATTCAACAAAGTCAGTTCACTGGTATAGTAGCTGCTATAGAAAGGTAGCATAAATTCAAATAAGCGCCGCCAAGCGGACAAACCTGTAACAAATGTTATATAAACAATCTGTACAAACCTAAATTCCAGGTGCATAGATTACACAAATAGTGTATAATAATTAAGTAGTTTCAAACAGGTAAGAAATGATATTAGATTACCGGGTACGATAATTATTTTTTATGTGCTTCAGTGGTACAAAAAAGGTATTTACGTTGTTATTGTGAAACAAGTTAAAATTATTTTGTAGGTTAATTATGCAAAAAAATATTTTTTGTGGTTTTAAACCAATTTTTTATGACCACATAACTACAGGGAATATGGGAAAAGGGCATAATTTGTATATATCAGGCCACGTCACTAATTTGCATGAATTTAATAATATTATATCTGCAAAAGTTATACGTCAGGCGAGCGTTTCTTGCAAGCCTTACAAAGTGACATTGCAGGTTCGTATTTTTTATATTATTGTAATTTAAAATAACTATGAAAAATTAATGTATGCATACATGTATATAATTATATTTTAGTTGAGCTCTACAAGAAATGTTACAGCTTGCACATGCGAGTGCATAGCTGGAATATCTGGTCATTGCAAACACATTTCGGCTGTAGTTGTAGCAATTAATGAGGCAAAATTTACTTCAGTCACTAGTAAACAATGCCAATGGTTAAAGCCCTCATCTGGTGGAAAAAAATATGCCGAAGGAAAAAGCTTCCAAGATATGTTTCCATCCCCTCAACGTGAAGAGTATGCTAGTTGTGAAGTAACTGTGGAACAATTAATGAATATCAACTGTAGTTTATCCATAATAAAAGCACAAGAATATGCAAACAGGTATCAGATTAAAAAAAAAATATATTGCCAAATTTTTTCTTTGTTTACAAACATAAATTTATTCTCCACTTAAATTGACTTGTATAGTAAATTTACACCAAGTCGTCGAAATAGGTATCGATTTTAATTATGACAGCAATGTTAATCAAAATAATTTCTAAAAATGTTAATTTTTGTTAAAGACATATTTACTATGGAGATCTTGTTTATAAAACTTGGTCATGCAATTTTTGTTGTTTTTCAGGAACGCATCGCCTTCAGTAGGACCTACTGAGGATGATAAAATATACTGTATAATTGAAAGCCAGAAATTATCAAAGTTCTTGACGGAATTGCATCAAAACTCTCTTAATTTTATTGATACATGTTGTATAAATACGTATAACACCATCATTTGTTGTAATTCTGTAGAAGTTGCTAAGCGTACATTTAAAAATATTAGAAAATGGAAAGGAAATACAGAATTACCGCATCTCGGGCCTACCCATTATATACATATAGTAAGGACAACTGGGCCAATAAAGTTGAGAAGTATTTCAATGCTAAAGAATTTTCAAATGTATATACCCGCCATGGTTTAAAATGGGAGAAATTAGCAAGGAATATGTATTCTAGGTAAGGATACATTAATTACAAATATGTATTGTATAATATTGTACTTGTTTAACATTTTTGCCATTAGTAAAAACAATGTTGAAGTTTTCGAAACCGGCTTAATTGTATGTCAGGAAGAGCCGTGGCTTGCGGTGTCGCCGGACGGCATTATTTTTGAACATGGAACTGCAATAAAATTGCTGGAAATTAAATGCCCGTATGAAGGTAGTACATGCTCATGCTCTATTTTTTTTTCTCTCTTATTGTGTATTCGATTTTCAGGAAGGAACGTTACAGCTATGAATATTGCACCGTATTGCAAATTTCTCCAAAAAGATAATGAGCAAATTATGTTAAAAAAGAAACATACCTACTTTGCACAGGTTCAAATATGTATGGCCGTAACAAATATAAACAAATGTGACTTCGTTATTTTTTGTTCCCATGACAAAACGTTTTTAACAGTACCCATAAGTTTTGATTATAATTATACAAAACAGTTACTTTTAAAATTAAAAAATATATTTTACTTCCATATGATACATGGTATTTGTAGAATGAATGTATTGATACAATAAAAGGTTTTTTATCTATTACCGTGGAATAAGTTATACAATATCGCACTCTTTTTAGATATGTAAGAGCCCTGTTATCCCAATCAGTGCGGTAACAAAATTCTAGTGTGGTAATAAATTTCATTAAAGCACTCAATAGAAGGATATTAAATATCTAAAATGAGTGCGAGATGGTTTACGGCCATATATAAAATTTTGTACGACATTCGTGGGATACTACATTATTAACGCAATGTGATTAATGGTTTACTGTCATTTTACAAAAAAAAAAAAAATATATTTAATTAGTATGAAGTTGTTTATGTATCTTCTTCATCAATTATAGGAGGCTGTAAATTTGTTAAACAGCAACACATCGTAACAATATTATCAATATACGGAAATAAATGATAAGGAACTTTCTGCAGAATATTGTAAGTTTTTACTCGCTGTATGCTTCTTTCCACATGTATTCGTACACTTGCAATAGAGTATGTTTCTTCAACTTCTTCAAGCGTCAAAACTCCATCATGAACAAACGGTGGCATTACAATTATAGCATTTGTTTCACATCTGATACCTGGAAATCCTTTATCAGCTAATATTATATCATCTGCTTCCAAAAAATCAAGCAATTTGCAATCATTTGTAATAAAGGTATCAGATGATTTGCCACCATAACATTTTGATATATACGAAATAAAACCATTTGGAGCTATAGCAATTAAAAATTTCGCAGTATAAGTTCCTTTATATTGCGAATAGCAATAAATGCGATTTTCAATTGTTTTAGGCTGTTCAATTCTAATTTCAGAACCATCAATTATTGCTCTACACTTGGAATAATTCATTTTAAATGCTTGAGGCATGGTTGCGTTAATAGCTGCTCTGTTTGGCCAAAATATAAAATTGTTACGCTTTTGAACTAGCATATTTAACAACGTCAAAAAAATTCTGGATGATGTAGTGCAATGTATATTAAAGAGTACACCTAATGCTCTATATGAAATTCCAAGTTTAATTTTCATGAGAAACAAAAGCAATCGATTTTCCTTGTTTAGTTTTTCATTTCCATGGTCAGAAGAATTGCTGATAACAAATGATAAAAGTAAGTTGAAAGTCGCCAAAGTAACTCCACATAAGCTGCTAATTTCTTTTTCGTTCTTAATTGATTTGAAACCCTGAAAATAACCGCTTTCAATTTCTTCCATATTTCCTACACATTTGTCAGAATATTGTCTTATGTGTCTCGTGGAAATAATGTTAGCTTGAACAGCAACATTGTTATTAGTTTTGGAAAATTGGCATTCAAAGTGGAAGCTGTTTGGTTTAGAAAAATCTGCATCAAAAGATGCCTGACAACCAATATCTCGAGATTTTTTATTGCCATCGTCAATTAATAAATTTTCTGTGATTTGGTTTTCCGTACTTGCATTACTATCCAGTGTCATATATTTATTCTCCATAATAGTTTTACGTTTCGCTGATCTTTCGTATCGGTCCAGGTTTCGTGCTGTGCTGTTTTGTTTTTTATATTCCTTAAATATAAATAATGTTAATTATTGAACTTTATGATTTGGAACAAAAATTTACCTTTGGAAAAATAGTTGGATGATAAGCTGGATTAAGTGGATGATTAGATTTTTTGTTTCCAACAAAATGTTGACTGCAAATTTTGTTGTGAAGTTTTGGTTGCCACAATTTGCCATCTGGAGTGCTAATTAATTATTTTGATTAAGTATTTTATATTTATTTAAATATAATTTAAAAAGAAAGGTACTTACATGCGTCGAACTCGTTTAATCCAAATATTTTTTCTTTCTTGTTCGTGAGGCTTATTTGGGAAGTTATAAAATTTTACGGATGAATCTGTATTTGCGTAGGAATTCGCGCAACCTACTACACAACACATTGTACACGAATTACGATTCTTTACAGACATTTTATGTTTATTATACAAAAAAAAAACAAGGATTTAGTAGCTGTCGAACATATATTGCTCTTATATGACAACTCTTATGAGATTGGCCGGTAGAGGCGCTTGTGTCGTTTATGCTACCTTCCTATACGAGTGGAAAATGGATGGGTCTCGAAAATACAGATTTGGAAGGAAATGCCGCATGTTTGTAAGTGCGTATGCGCCACGTAGCATTTATAATAACAGATAACACATTTAGACTAAACTCTAGAATACCCACCCCTCAATAATTTAGTTTTGATGGTTGTATTTAAAAAACCATTAAAAACACTAAATTCTACAAAAATTAAGGCTCGGAAAGCAAAGTTTATTGTGATTTTGGCATATTTTCTGAAAAAAGTAGAGTTAAATTCTTATAAAATGAATGTAATCATCTGAGTTTCGTCAAATTGAGTTCTGTGCGTTAAGTTACCGTAACATTAAAGTATTTTTTGGACATATGCATGCGAAGAAGTCACATTTTTCACAAATACAGCCTAAAAAAATAAAAATCATTTTGTCACGAAATGCATGCAACAATATGCCCGATTTTTGTCAAACCGAGTCCTATGTGTTAGCTTACACTTACAGTGACTTTAAAGTATTTTTTGAAAAAATTTAAGCAAAAAAGTTATAATTTTCACTAGTACAGCCTTTAGAATAGGTAAAATCAGACTTTATTTTTGCAGAAAACATAAATATCTGTTTTCGCGCTCTAGTTTTGTGTTTCTTTGTTATACCTATTTTAGCTAAAATAAGGCATTGCAACAAAAAAGTTGGAATTGATCTTAAAAAAAAAAAATTAATTCAGATTAATACGAGTTACATAAAAATGGTCGCTATCTTGCCGTATGTCATACTACTAATTTATTCAAAATCTAAAAATGTGTATATGGTAAAAAGCAGTTGTAATACCTATGTGTACTAATAATTATTCTGTTAAAATTTTATACTCACTGGTTAAAACTATAAATAAATTTAAATAGTATCAATTTCTGGTCATTTCATTCAAATGTTTTATTAAAAATCTTATTCTTGTTAATAATCTTATTCTCATAGTTCTCAAGATGTGTTTGATGGATATAGTCTATATACATAAACTTGCAGGCAAAATGAAATAGGAAATGAGAATTAAGGAAGTGAAATATACAGAAATACAAAATAAAAAATCTGATGTGACCAGCACATTACCTTCCGTCAATCCTGTGTATTATGTACAAATTCCATAGGGCGCGATCAGTCACGTGACTTAGCTGACCTTGGCAATCAGATATGACAGTTACTAATTATGTCCATGACTGACAAATGTCATAATTTTTCATTAAAAATTTCATTTTTTGGTATTTTATGATTCCTTTTCTCGGGAACTGAATTCCACACTCCCGATAACAAAAAAACCACATGAAATAAGAAAATCATGAAATTTTGAATGAAAAATTATGACATTTGTCAATATGGACGTAATTAATAGCTATCATTTTGACACGGGCCGCCATATCTGCTTGCCAAAGTCAACAAAGTCACGTCACTGCACACACCCTTTTCATAAATTTCCAGTAACATTCTTTCATAAACAAACTATGCAAATTGCACTTGACACTGACATCTTCTTCTTTAGTTTTTCCCATTCGTTAGGGGTCGCTATTTTTTATTTTCTTCTTCCACTCATTTTTGTTTTGCCTGTCGTCTTCATTCAGTTTCTTTTCTCTCAAGTCTTCCGCAATACAGTCCTTCCATCTTATATTTGATCTTCCTCTGTTCCTTTAACCTTCTATTACTAAGCTATTCATTCTTCCAATATATTCTTCATCTCTCCTCATGACATGTTCAAACCAATGTCATCGTCTCTCTTTTATCTTTCTAGGAACTTCAAACACCAGAGTTATTTCCCTTATTCTTTCATTCCTTACCGTATCTTTCCGTGCCTTCCGCAACATCTATCTCAATTTCCTCATCTCTGCCACATTCATTTACTTTTCATTGATACTGACAACTGTCCATTCGAATTATCTGAATATATTAGCAGTTTCCATGGTTAGCATAGATGGCTGATTTATGAAATTTAATATCTTTATAATTCTTTAACTCTATATCTGTTGAATATGAAGTATAAAATGCAATCAAATTGTTTAGAGAATAATATATTCTTTAAGTTATAATAATATTTAACTGAGTTTTTTCAAGAAAAACTGTTCAAATCTTCAAATAAAAGTATTTCCGGTTGACCAGTTATAACCAAATTTTACCACCTCTTCTTTTGTATGTGAACTTGAGGAATACGAAAAAAATAAAAATATTAGAATCGTGGTATTGTAGTTATGCGATCCGAAACTTTCGTCACACACATACAGACACACATACATACAGACATCATCGTAAAAATGGGAAATCGTATTATATGGACTCTAAAGAGTGATTATTCACTAAAAACTCATCATTGAATTTTTTGGCCAAAGACAATATCTTACTTATCTAAAGGTGACGGAAGGTAAAAAAATCACAATTATTTTTATCAGGTGCAAAGACAGTTTCATATCACAAAAAGAAAATATTGTGTATTTGTTATTTGGACAACACTTGGAATGGAAACTGATGTCATACAGAGGGATGATGTCTTCTGGAACAATCAAATGTTTTCGGCATTAAATATATTTTATCTTAACTGCCTTTTGCCTGAAATCATCGATCCAAGATTTTCGAGAAATACGCAAATCCGAGATTTACGTTTTGAAACCAGTGATTCATAATATTATAGTTATTTAAATTAATTTATAAGCTTGTTTCTATGTGAATTTACAATGTTTTATAGTTCAGTATTTTTTGTTAATAAGTACTTGTTATTTTAATTTACAAAAGTGTTTGTGGGACTTGATAAATGTTGATGTGATGAGTGAGAGTAATCTGTTTTTAAGGGAACAAGACAACAACTACATGTTCCGGCAACTAATTGCTTTTTATATATACGCAACATTAAAATTTCATAACTCATAATCTATTAAACTTTGAGTTCATTATTTCACTCAAATTTATTTCAATTTTTCCTCAAATTTTCTCTCACCAAAACTCTGAATGGTACGAAATTTTGTAACAGTAAAGTTTCTGTTGGCCGTTTTTGAAACATGAAAATAAATATTTTTTCCGTATTTCTTATAAACAATTAATAATTTAAAATACGATTTTTGTATGCTATATAGTATCAAATATTTTAATCTAAAATTTAAAATTGGTATCTATAATAGTTTTCGAGATTTTAAAAGATGTTTTAAGAGTCGATTTCGGAAATTCTGAAAATGGTGTGAAAATAATATTTTTTGAGTGATTAGCAATTTCCGATTAAATATTTTTCTTTATATTTGAATACAGGTGAAAATTTCGAATAGATTATACTAAATTTCCAGCAACAATCCTTATTTTACCAACTTCGAAATTTTTCCCGAATTTCCAACGAGTTGCTGCTCTACTATTAAAGGAAGAATTGTATGGTCCACTTTAATATTTTCCTGCCTCCGTCGTTACTACTCACTTCACAAGCAGACAAGGTAACGACCCTGAAGTGCGGAAACGTAAGAGGGAAAATTCAACAATAAAATTCGAACTGTGTGCATTGCACCCTTAAATTGAATCCAATATTCCGTGTTCTTAGTGCACTGATAATATTCATCATAACTCAAACACTCATTTTCATTCATATTTATTTCGGAATCATTGTTTTTACAAATGTTCATTAAAATTTCATCTTCTGACGTTGATAAATCATACTGCTGATTTTTTTATCTCGTTTCTCTTTTTTTTTAATTATTTTATTCTTTTCACATCTACTACTTTTCGCTTCCGTCAGATTTAAGTTTCTCTCCAGCCACTATCCTCTTTGACCACCCATTACGTTTATAATTGGTGAGTATAGTAAATCATCTATAGCTTGATTTTTTGGACCAACTATCCCAAATGGTCGGGTGAGATGGCCCACATCTCTACAACGACACCACCGCAAAACTACCAGTAACTTTAGGTTAAATTGTTACATTGAATTTCTTTCTGCTCGAGAAGTTATATTAATTGTAAAAATATGCTACTTTGTATGAAGAAAATGTCAAAAATATTACACAGAAAAGTTTTTCAAGGGGTATCAAAAAAAATGTCTTGTAATAACTTATTTATTTATTGAAAGAAAGATCACAAGTAAAATTTGCCGACTGACAATGTACTATCCATGCAGAAACATTCGTTTACATCGGTCTACTATTATTTGGATTTTGATACAAAAGTCATCTCACCCGGTAAATCATCTCTCCCTGACTTACCCTATGATTAATGACGAGCATTATACTTTCATTTTATTTTATTTTAATTTTGTAGAATGTTGTAGACATGTCAGTATGGTAATAATATAACCGTACAGATTAATAATAATAATAATAATAATAGATTTTATTTCTGTAGACACAATACAATATGTATAGAAAACGTCAAGTTTACAATAAAATGAAATATTACAATTTACAATACAGTATAAAGAAAATGTTACATAAGAAATTATATCATTACATTTTTTTATTATTATTTTTTTCTTATTTGTTTGATTTTTAATGGGATCAGATAATTTATTAAATATTTCAAGACCGAAAAATATCGTATGTTTTTACAATCATGTGTCATAGAATTCATTTAAATTGTAAAAGCAATGGGTAAGTAGATACTGTTTAAGACTAATTTTGAATGAGTTGAATGTGCTCACTTTTTTAATATATGAAGGAAGACAGTTATATATGTGCAGTCCAACCATATGGGGAGCATTTTTAGCTATATTCGTTTTACAAGAGGGTTTTCGGAAGTGGTCTTTTTGCCTTGTGTTGAATGTATGAATATCACTATCAGAGAAAAACTTGAGTTTGTTGCGATATATAAATTTACATATTTCAAGTATAAATATACAGCAGAGAGGAAGGATACCAAGACTTTTAAATAGATCTCTGCAACTAACAGTTTGTTTTACATTGATTATACATCGTATTGTTCTTTTTTGTGTAATAAATACCTCTTGAGCCGCAGTTGAGCCCCCCCAGAAGCATACTCCATACCTCAATCTAGATTCCACCACTGCATGGTAGTACACCAATAGTTGCTGTTTACTGAGGAAGCTTCTCAAATATCTAATTTGATAGCAGCATCGACTAAGTGCAACAGTGACTTTTTTACAGTGTTGCTTCCAATTAAGGTTTCCGTCTATTTCTAGACCTAAAAAGTTGGTTGAAAGTGATTTTTGTAATGGATTTTCAGAAATGGAGATGTTCAACTGCGGAACATTTCTATTTTGATAATTATGGAATTGTACATAAGTAGTTTTTGTTTCATTTAAATGTAAAAAGTTATCGTTGCACCACTTTGAGAACTGCTGCAGACAATTATTACAATTTTCGAGAAGTTTCCCGCTGTTTTCATTTGATACAACAATTGATGTATCGTCCGCATATAGTGATACTGTGACATCTTTGCCCAGTACTTTTGTAATCTCATTGGTATACAGAATAAATAAAGTCGGGGCAAGTACTGCCCCTTGGGGCACGCCGACATTTGTAACCAAAGTACTAGAGTTTGTGTACTTTTGTGTTTTAGAGGAGTCGCAGAAATATTTAAGAGAGATATATTGCTGCCTGCCATGCAAAAAACTTTGTAGCCAGTTCAGAGGAATATCGCGAATGCCAATGCTCTCTAATTTATCCAGTAGACGCTTATGGTTTACACAATCAAAAGCCTTGCTCATGTCACAAAAGAGGCCTACAGGCCATTCATTATTTTCTAGTGAAGAAATTATTTTTTCATAAAGATGTTGTATTGCATCCATTGTTGAGAAGTTTCCCCGAAATCCGAACTGATTTACTTGCAAGATATTTGTTTTCCGTAAGAACTCGTCTAGTCTTATCAGAAAGCAATACTCATATATTTTTGAAAAGATAGATGACAGAGCTATTGGTCTGTAATTATTTATCTCATTTTTGTCCCCCTTTTTGTGAACCGGGACGATTTTGTTTATTTTTAAATGTTTTGGAAATTCGCCACTTTCAAATGAGAGATTTATTAAGTAAGTTAGTGGTTGACATATTACAGAAGATACTTTCCTTATTAGAAAACTCGGGATCTCGTCCGGCCCTGATGAGTATTTGTTTTTTAATTTATTTTTTAGTACTGACAGGATTTCCGGTTCACAAAAAGGAGCCAAAAAAAAGTTTATTATGTCGTTTTGTTGAAAATTTTGTGTTGAGTTTGACAATGAGTCATTACTCGAGATTTGTTTCAGAATGTCTAATGGTGCATCCCTGAAAAAATTGTTGAAACTTTCTGCGATATAATTCGGATTTACTAAGACATGACCATTGTTAATGATGTTAATATTTTCATTTAATGAATTATTGTTCATGTTGTTAATTACGGACCAAGCACTTTTGGCCGGATTTTCAGAATTACAGATTTTATTTTGATAATATAATTGTTTAGAAGTTTTTAATAGAGCAGTGTGTTTTTTTTTTAAGAATAATATAATAGTCCCGTAGTTCTGGATATTGCTTCTGGAGCTGATAAGCGGTTTTCAACTTATGACTTGAGACTTTAATTTCATTGGTAACCCATCCTTTCTCTGTATAATTTTTGATTTTAGTTATCGGAAAATGTGTATTAAAGTGATACATAAATATATTATGAAACAGGTTAAATGCTTTGTTAGTATCGCTCACTTCATAGATGGACGACCAGTTTGCATTTTCAAGTGATTGATGAAACTTACCCATATTGTCTGTACTAAAGATTCGTTTAAGTTTTTGTGGCCTGGGTGTGGCATCAGAAATATTACTATTAAGAAGAATACTTCTGTGATCCGAAATGAAGTTGGACTGCACATGAACAACTGTTGAATTTAGATTAGTATAAATATGGTCCAAAATTTTGTCTTCTCTTGTGGGTTCATTTACAATATTAATTAACCTGTAGGATAACAATATATTAGTTAACAAAGCATATTCATTCGTATCTCTGACAGGGTCTATGTTAAAATCACCTGCAAGGATAATGTTTACATTTGGCTTGAATATTGAATCTAAGACTAAAGATAGTTTGGTACAAAATATGTTAAAGTCACCACTAGGTGATCTATAGCAAGTGAGTATTATAGTGGTATTGTTGAAATTTGAGTTCCAAACGGCTCCGCAGATCTCAAAATGTTTATCAACACTATAATTATTTATTTAGATTCAGTTACTACTTAGTTAGCAACCTACTTTTGTATAATGTAAATAAAAGTCTAATATCCTGAAACCGCTAAATTATATAACAATGTCAGTGACGTTTTTAATATATGACAACAACAATAAGTTTCTTGTTTCTTGGTGTATTTTTTCAAATAAATACAATAACCTTGTAAAAGGAAATTATTTAATCTATTTTTAACGATTTTTTTTTACAAAACTAATTGTTTGTTTATTAAATGTCAATGCCATGACCGCATTTCTATTTCAATGAATCAAACTGTTTTAAATACAATAAAATTTGTATTTATCAGTTTTTACAGTTGTCGTGATTGTCCTGCATTAACCGCAAGCGGTCTCAGCAACATTTTTTTTCTCTTGGCACGTGAAAGAGAGATTTTGTGAACTTAATATACAAATAATTGTTCAAAATTTCGTGTAGGACAGTGGCTTTAATAATGTGCACTTCACAAATTAAATACATAATAAATATTTTTTCGAATTTTTAAAAATTCTTTTTTGATTGAGAATCGGCACATCAAAATGTATTTGCATATCCTCAAAAAAATCCCTTTTTTAACACCATGTATTTACTGCTGAGAAGAACTCTTGATCAATTTAAATGATTAAAATGTAATTGTATCAAGTACCTAATCAAGTTAAAAAATCTGTTGTGGCCAGCACAATACCTCTCGCCACTCCTTTTTTTGGTTACATAAGTATAGGGCGCGAACAGTCATGTTACATTGTTGGTCTTGACAAGCAGATGTGGGGGCCCGTTTCAGAATGATAATTAGTCATTATGTTTCATTCAGAATTTCAAGATTTTCTAAATACACGTAGTTAATTTGTCACCAGGAGTGTGGAATTTACTTGTCGAGGAAAATAAACCATATGGAATTGGAAAATCACTAAATTTAGAATGAGAAATTATGATACTTACATCTATATACATAATTACTAGCTATCATTCTGACATCAGTCCCCATATCTGCTTGTCAAGGCGCCCTATTGTATTTAACATTTTTTGTATACCTACATTCTACACCAAAAATTCTACTTACATATATCTATTCCTTATATTTAGATTGTTTAATTTTAAATTAATTTTCTGAACAAATTTTGTCCTCTTCTAATTTTTCGAAATGTTTCCAATTCATTGTCAGGATTGACAGTATTTTTGAAGGATATATGTAATAGACCTAAAATTTTAAATATTTAAGTATTAATACATTAAGAAATAATATAATGTGTGTACTTCCCAGAAAAACTCTTTAGTAATATCTACGAATTTCTGACACTGACATTTATCTGTCAGTTACAAAAAAAAAAAATTTCAACTATTTTCCATGGCATCCTTTCGGCTGTAAAATTTATTATAACATTATTTTATATATTATATTTCTTTTATCTCTAAATCTATAGAATATATAATAAAATATTTAAATGTATCAGATAGAGAATTTAATTTTCTTTAATATTACCAAGAAAAATTTTCAAAAAATATTATTTAGAAGATTTTTTTTCAAGAATCTTCTACTTCCGGTTGTCCAATTGTTACCAAAACCTTTTCAGATCTTCCCATGAATGTCCGATCGGAAAATACGTAGTTAAACAATTTTTAAGTCTTATAGTTTTTGAGTAATCGTCCTTCCAACATCCTACATACATACACAAACACACACATACATCCACACACACACACACACACACACAGACATCATCGTAAAAATGTTAAAATCGGATTGTAGGGACCTTAAAACGTGCTTATTCAATAAAATCTGGATATGCGATTTTTAGCATGAATGCAATACCTCTCTTAGCGAGAGGTAAAAACAATAATTGTATTTTTGTGTGATTGAGATTTTGACAGGAAAATAAAAAATAATTAATTCAAATACTGTCTAACTTTATTCAGAAGTATGTCTTTACATTCTCTTTAGGTTATGGGCCCAGGAGTAGATGAAATAGGTAGAGTTGCAGTGTTCAATGGTGCTAATTTTTGCAACTGGAAATATCGAATGTAAGTACTGCTGGAATATGACGATTTATTACAATTCTTAACTGTATCTGAGGAAGAAAATCCAAGAGTAATTTTTCATGCATCCGAAAATTAATGTAAAATGGGCTGAATGGAAAAACTTAAGCAACTTGTACGGAAATGTAAGAGTATAATAATACAAAGAATTTCAGATACACACTTGGAATATGTTCGAGGTAAAAACACACGGAAAGAAATGTGGAAAGCGTTATCAATCACTTTTGAAAGAAAGGGTCTTTCAACTCAGCTCTTCTTAAGAAGGAAATTATTAACGTTAAAACATAATGAAGGTGATGATTTACAATCTCATTTTATTAATTCTGATAGTCTACAGGAGCCATGATGCAAGACGAAGATATTATTTGTCATTTACTTTTAAAGTTACCTACTTTATTCAGTGCACTTGTTACAGCATTAGAAACTATGACATAGAAATTAACTTTAGAATTTGTGAAAGGTAGAATAATTGATGAAAGTACGAAAGGACAAAATATGAAAGAAGCTGGTTGGAATACACGTGATAAAACGGAATTGGAATCTGCCTTTGCATCAAAATTTAAATTTAAATGCTATTGTTGTGGCAAGATAGGTCACAAACGTTCAGAATGTAAAGTTTTTCTAATGTAAGGTAAATACAAAACAAAATATGTTTCAGGTCAAAAGGCGCATTTTAGTGAACAGTTTGAAAGTAATAATAGTCAAGAAAAAGAAGTATCTTTTCTAGCAGATATATATGACGACAAGGAACAAGCTATGAGTTGAAATTGTTCACAATTTAACTGGTATTTAGACTCTGGAGCAACTGAACATATGGTTAATAATAAAATATATTTTGATACGTTGTCTTCTTGTGAGCCAGTTAAAATACAAGTGGCAAAGAATAATACTACACTGACATGCAATATATCAGTAACTGTTAGGATATTTTCAATTATTGGTAAGAAAATAATTAAATGTATTGTTAGACAAGTGCTACATGTTCCAGAATTAAAAGACAACTTATTATCTGTTTTAAAATTAACTGAATTAGGACAAAAGTTTTATTTGAGGAAGGATATGCTAGTGTCTATCTGAAACTTTTGAAATGCAAGCTGTAGAGGAAAATAGCACATATTTGGGAATAAAGATTGACTGGAATAAAGAAGAAAGTATTATGAAACTGGGACAACAACATTATTTACAAAAATTACTAAAACGCTTGGAATAGAACATTGCAATCCAGCATCTCCCATGGAACAAGGAATTAAATTGGAAATATGTACAAATGAAGAGTTATTCACTAAGTGTCCCCATCGTGAACTTATTGGATGTATCACGTACGCAACACTTACAACAAGACCCGATTTAAGTACATCAATAAATTATTTGAGTAGATTTCAGTCATGTGATGCAGATACTCATTGCAAACATCTAAAGAGACTTTTAAGATACATAAAAGGAACTATTGATTTGAAACTTGTTTTTAGAAAAAATGTGATGAACTAACATTAGTTGGATATACAGATGCCGATTGGGCAGCTGACATAAATGATCGAAAATCTGTTTCCGGTTTTGTTTTTCAGGTGTTAGGATCTACTGTGGGATGGTCAACAAAGAAACAGTCAACGGAATCACTTTCCTTAACCGAAGCTGAATACGTAGCACTTGCCAGCGCAGCGAGTAAAGCACTTTGGTACCAATCTTTTCTGAATGATCTTCAAGTACCTGTGAGTCTTCCGGCAAAGATATAATGAAGATAACCAATCTACAATATTTATCGCCGATGGACCGAAAAACAACAGAATTAAACACATAGATGTAAAGCATCATTTTCTCAAACAAATTATGGAAGAAAGCAAAATAGAACTTTAGTATGTATCTTCACAGCAACAGCTCGCCGATGGACTGACAAAGGGATTGAACAATGAAAGACTACGAACATTTATCAACAAAATAGGATTGTTCAAATGAGGGGAGGTGTTGAGAAGAACACTTGATCAATTTAAATAATTAAAATGTAATTGTATCAAGTAATCAAGTTGAAAAACAATAATTGTATTTTTGTCTGATTGAGATTTTGACAGGAAAATAAAAAATAATTATTTCAAATACTGTCTAACTTTATTCAGAAGTATGTCTTTACATTCTCTTCAATTACTCACTGGGTTATATAGATTGAGAAATAAGAGGTCTGTAAATAAATTAATGAGACTTTTTCGAGACGAACGTTTATTTATAATTAAACTTCAATTCAAATGCCTCCCTCTGGGAAGCCAGACAGCGCCTGATACGTTGTTTTTAGTCTACGTAGCAGTGCTGTAACTGAGAAACCGTAATGGCCTTCTGTTTGTCAGTTACAGTCGCTTGTACGCTACACGAATATGTCGTACCAAAGTGATATCCTTTGAGGTAAATTTTTAATTCAGGGAAGAGAAAGAAGTCATAGGGAATAAGGAGGTTGCGGAACGGCGGGGATGTTTTTATTTTTGTTGAGGAGTGAGATTTTTGCGTACCATTTTTGTACAAATTTTTTTTTTCATCTTTAACTTATTGGTCAGAACTTGATGGACGTTCGCATGATTCAAATTAAGCTTGTCTGCGATCAGTCTGACAGTCCACCGACGGTCAGATCTCATAAGGTCATTTTCGTCATTTCTCGACATTGATGGCCTTCCAGACCATATCTCGTCTTCAGCTGATTCCCAACCTTTGGAAAATGCTTTGAGCCAATTGACCACTTGGGCTCTTGACAAAGCAGCATTACCGTAGGTCTGTTGGAGTTCTACCAGAGTCTCAGTCGCGTTGTGCCCAAATTTCAAACAGAACTTGGTCGCACATCGTTGCTCGTAACTTCATTTTAGTGACGCAGCAAGAAAAAAAAATCAATCTACAAAAAAAGCTCTCACAGTCGACCTGTGCAGGCGAGGCGCAGAGTATTGCCAGTTCTTGTGATCTACCATCAGTCGCATTACTTTAAATTACAGACCTCGTATGCTACTAACGGGGTCCTCCACTAATTTTTATTTATGTTTTTGTGAAAAACACACACAGTCATAAATCCATATATATATATATATATATATATATATATATATATATATATATATATATGTATATATATAAATACATCACATTGTAAATTCGTACTCTAGGGACCCTAAAACGTACTTATTCATTAAATACTCCCCATCGACAATACCTTCCTGGCATATAGGTAGCGGAAGGTAAACACTACGCATATTGTAGTCCAAGGTTTGTGTGCCATCGATAGTGATTCAACTCTTCAGAAATAGATCTGTATAACAATTTACACCAATTTTTAAAAATAAAAAGAATCGAAATAAAATTTAAGAATACAACAATGCTTTTTACTAAATTCAGGAATATATTAATTTTAAATTCGTAATCGAACTTCGAATGTTGATGCTACTCAAATTTCCATTATTGTCTTACGTATTGTAACGTTTCTATTTATATGGGTGAAGTGTAAAACACAGACAAATATTATTAACCAAAGAATACGTTTATTAAACGATAATTAATTAAGGATTAAATATAAAAGATAATAAAAACGACTAACACTATGATTAAATAATTATAAACACTAAGAATATTATTAAATGCTTAAACACTACGAATTATTTATCTAACTAACATTTATATCACAACACATTTATATAACTACATTTATTTATGTTAACAACTGTTAAACTGTTTATTTATATCACCGAGTTCATATCTGGTTACTTGTATATATGAGACTATCCTCCCGCTGTTCTCCCGACGGTATTTATATAGCGCGTAACAGTCTAGAAGCCACTCGAAGCCTTCCACGCGATAATGACCGGCACACAAAGGAACGAGGTCACGGCGCAATTAAGAGTCCAGCCGCTGCGGCACCAGGGATCGCGTGATCGCTCTTGTTCAGTGGCGGCGTTGTATATTCTTCTCTCGGGGGCGCACGTCACACTGCCCCCTCCTTAAGACTGTTTCGTCCCGGAACAGTTCTTGATGACGAAATTTACATGCATTGCCCTTGGTACACTTTGAGGTCTTGAAGAAGTGACAGTCGATGGTCCGCTGGAGTTCTCCTTTCTGTCTGTTAGGGTTAAAGCTGCAGACGAGAATTTCGATACCGGTATAGCGGAAGAGGATCTCTAACATGTTCCTAATAACTCTCCAATCCAAGCCATCTAGTCCACAGCCTAACTTCGGTACTGCCAACTTCAAAATGTCATTTTCTAGCAGATGATCTTTCAAGTCACACAGCGAGCTCCATAGGTTGCGATATGACGGCTTTTGGTACGAGCGTGGTTTTGTGACCAGGTAGTAGATATACCGCTGCTGTTCTGTATTGTTATCCCTCAGTCGTAGCGTCTTCCCGACGGATGGACCTTGGTTGGCCAGTTCTTGTAGTCGTCCAAATTTTGTCTTAAAGACTGACGCTATGCCGCGTGACATCTTTAAGTCTTCCGATACGCAGTGGCCGAGGGAATAATCTGAGGACACGGTGAACAGATCTCTATATTCTTCTGTCGTCACGCCATACCGCGCCTTGTGACCAAAGGAATACTGTTCCATGAAGTCTTCAAAAGTCGGTTCCTGAGCTATGATCCGACGAACCGTTGCTCCATGCTGGTCTTCATTGTTGTCACCGGCGAACGGGGCTAGCCGATTAAAGTGTACTATTCTCGGCTTCCCGGTAGGTGTTTTTCGAATTCTGTATATCACGTCGTTTATTCTCTTAACGACCTCATATGGACCTTCCCAATTTCTTTGTAGCTTTGGTGATAAACCTCGGCGCCTTTGAGGATTGTAAAGCCACACTAAATCCCCTGGTTGGTATCCACCTTTTTCTGCCTTGATGTCATACTGGTCCTTCATTCGGTCGCTGGCAGCTTGAGTGTTTATGCGGACTTGTTCATGAATGTCGTTCATTCTTCTCCGTAAGTCCGTTACGTAATCATCCCCGGCCAGATCTTCCCCAGGTTTACTGCCGAACACCAAGTCACATGGCAGGCGCAACTCACGCCCAAATAAGATGTTCGCAGGACTTTGCCCTGTGGTTTCATGCACGGATGAACGATAAGCCATTAAGAACAGATGAAGATGTCGGTCCCAGTCTCTTTGGTGGTTGGAGACTACCTTCGACAAATATCGGTTGATCGTTCTGTTCATGCGTTCAACCATGCCATCGGACTGCGGATGTAATGCAGTTGTCCTCGTTTTATTAATCCCTAATATCTTACAGATATTTTGGAAAACGGCAGACTCAAAATTTCTCCCCTGGTCAGAGTGAAGTTCACGTGGAACTCCGAATCGGCATATACACTCCTTGACTAAGGTTTCGGCGACCGTAATAGCTTCCTGGTTGGGTAATGGATAGGCCTCAACCCATTTGGTGAAGTAGTCCATGACAACCACGATGTATTTATTTCTGTCTTCGCTTTCTGGAAATGGTCCGGCCACGTCAATCGCAATGCGCTCAAATGGACTGCCAACGTTGTATTGACGCATTGGAGCTTTCCGTCGTCTATGAGGGCCGTTGCTTCCACCGCAAACCACACATTTCTTGCACCAGTCTTTAACGTCTTCCTTGCAGTTAACCCAGTAAAATCGCTGGCGCAATCTTTCTAACGTTTTGTTGACTCCAAAATGGCCACCTCCAGATCCGTCATGGATCTCTTTCAGCACGTCTGGAATTCTATTCTTAGGAATAACCAACTGAGTTCTCTTCTCAGTTCCATCGGTATTTTCCACCAAACGCTTTAACAGGCCATCTTCAATCATCATTGAGTCCCATTGCGCCCAGTATGATTTTACACTCTGTGAGTGTGGTGCAACTTCTTCCCATCTTGGTTTTCTCTCTTCTGCTTTCCACTCCAGCAGTATTTTCAATGTCGGGTCATTCTCTTGGTCCTTGCGTAATCCATCGGGCTGCCAACTATCGTCGACTACTGTTATTCTGGCAATGGTGGAATGTTTTTCTTCCAGTCGACTACCATATTTATCTCTATCTTGGCATGGCTCTCCGGACAATGTGTCGACGTTACTCTCTTTTCCTTCTACTTCCTGTCTCTGTCCCTCCGTGTGTCTTCCAGGCGTCTTAAATCTTCTTGAAGACATCGACACTGCTTCCCTTTCCTTCACTTTTCTTTGTCTTTCGTCCTGTAAGGCAATCACTTTCTTTTGCGGTTTTCTGTGAAGTCTCTGTGGATGATCCAATTCACCATTTTTCCAACCGCGGAGTTTCTTTCTTTCGGCAAACACTTTACTTGCGATTCGTCGCACTGTCTCTTCTAAATCTTCAGAGTTTTTGTTTTTCTCAGCCTCATTATCTCGCACTCGGAATAAGTTGCGTGAAGCTTGTTTGGCAGCTTCATGTTCTAATGCGTATGAGAGTGCGTTCACTACAGTTTTTGGGCGAGCCAATAATAGTGCTTGCTGAATTTCGCTGTCTCGAACTCCGTAGATAAATGATTGAGTGGCCAGGCACTCCAAAACGCTGTCAGGAGCTGTAGGATGTGCGAGATGAACCAAACGGGCTATGTCGGCTTCAAATTCTTGAAGGCTTTCTTTTGAGCTCTGATACCGGTTCCTTAGTTGCGTCTGGTACACCTGCTCCAGATGAGCATTTCCATACCGCATATCCAATCGCTTGACTAGTTGGTCGTAGTCTTCTTGTTCTTCTTCTTTCAGCGTTTGCAGGATGTCGATAGCTTCTCCGCGCAATGAGACAGTCAATGCCGTAGCCTTCTCTTCGTGCGTCCAATTATTCGCTTTTGCGGCCGCTTCAAATTGTTTTAAATAATTCGGCCACGAAGACTTCCCATCAAATTCCGGTGTCTTTATGCGCAGTTTTGAAGTAGTATCAGGTTTTACTACTTTCCTTTCATCTAATAGACCTGCCTTTACTACATTGGAATTTGACACTGACGACGATGTCATTTTAGTGAATGTTTCTCGTAGATCTTCGATCTTCTTGTCATACTTATCTTCTAAATTCTTCAGGCCTTCTTCAGTATTTTCCATTAATTTTTGTTCTAAATTTCTAGAATGTTCCATTAATTCTTCTTTTAATATTTTGGAATTTTCCTCTAATTTTCTAGAACTCTCCTCCAGTTTTTGTTCTAATGTTCTGGAATTTTCTTCTGCCTTTCTAGAATTTTCTGCCATTTCCAGTTTTAATTCTTCTTTTAGTGTTCTAGAACTTTCATCTGCTTTTCTAGAATTTTCCTCTAATTTTTCTTCTAATGTTCTAGAACTTTCTTCTGATTTTCTAGAACTTTCCTCTAATTTTTGTGCTAATTTTTCTATCTGTTTATCAATGTCGGATAGGTCAAATAAGTAATCATCAGCATTTTCACCAGCAGCGATTAATGCTTGCCGCAGACGAGATTGTAGAACGCCTTTTAGTCCTGTCGTATCTAATTCTCGTTCTTCCAGTTCTCTCTTGAGATCACTTACTTTTAATTCACTTAATTTTAATTGTTTAGTCGCCATTTTATTTATTTTTATTTACACTTCACAGTTATGAACAACCCCACACCTGACACCAATTGTAACGTTTTTATTTATTTATATGGGTGAAGTGTAAAACACAGACAAATATTATTAACCAAAGAATACGTTTATTAAACGATAATTAATTAAGGATTAAATATAAAAGATAATAAAAACGACTAACACCATGATTAAATAATTATAAACACTAAGAATATTATTAAATGCTTAAACACTACGAATTATTTATCTAACTAACATTTATATCACAACACATTTATATAACTACATTTATTTATGTTAACAACTGTTAAACTGTTTATTTATATCACCGAGTTCATATCTGGTTACTTGTATATATGAGACTATCCTCCCGCTGTTCTCCCGACGGTATTTATATAGCGCGTAACAGTCTAGAAGCCACTCGAAGCCTTCCACGCGATAATGACCGGCACACAAAGGAACGAGGTCACGGCGCAATTAAGAGTCCAGCCGCTGCGGCACCAGGGATCGCGTGATCGCTCTTGTTCAGTGGCGGCGTTGTATATTCTTCTCTCGGGGGCGCACGTCACAGTATTTATAATTTTTCATATATACTGTGAATTTATACTTGTTATATTTATGTATTTATAATGTACCTGATTGTTTATATTTAACGTAAATATGCACTGGAATCTGACTTATAAACATATTTATATGTAATATAGTTACTGAGATAAATAACAAAATAATTAATAAGACTTCTAAGATGTATGCAATATTTTTTTAAGCTTGAATTATAGCAGAGGTACATATGGCACATACATACATTAACCATGTATTGCAAATATATTTTGTAACCTCATTAAGTGTGGCATAATTTATGCATTTGTTGAAAGAGGAAGTATAATCTTTAGAGATGCTCTCGATGCAGTGCGTAGAGTTTATAACGATGTTGAAGTCCTTGGTTGAGACCCACATCAGTTGCAATGTTCCAGAAAATCAATACTGTCGTACACAGAATAATATGCATTGTCCTACTCTGCGAAGTTTCATAGGGTTATTACATTATAGTTCTATTGTTACATGAAAGACAGATAAATCGTCTTCATCACAGTTTATTACTCATTCCGGAGTGTGCCAATTTGATTTTATTCACAGATTTTGGCAATGATAATCAGTCTAATTTTGTAAGAAAGTTACTCTCAGTAACGTTGCCAAAAATTATAATAAAAACAAATATAAAGCCTGTCATTTTTATTTTTACCTCTCGCTAAGAGAGGTATTGGATTCATGCAAAAAATCGCATATCAAGATTTTAATGATTAAGCACGTTGTAAGGCCCCTACAATCCGATTTTAATATTTTTACGATGATGTGTGTGTGTATTTGTGTATGTAGGTCGATTGGAAAGTCGATTTCTCAAAAACTATAATACTTGATATCTGTTTAATTACGTATTTCTCAATCGGACATTACTGTATGTATGTATGTATTTGTTTCGGGATTTTCAACCCTTACAGGTAATATCCCTAGGATGGTCTCACACACAACATCTATTTTTATTAAATTTTACAATTGCCACGACGTTTCTTACGTAGATGTCATGTGTGTTGCCCAACCGCGCAAGCCCTTGTTACAACCACCAGCCGGTGCCAGAATAGCTTAGTGATTGCCAAGTTAATTGTATCCCAACTTGGAAAGGTAACGGGAGTAGATACCGATCAAGATCAGTCGAGAAAAAATCGACCTGTCCCGGATTCGAACCTACGACCTCTGAGTCCAGAGGCTAGCACTCTACCACTGTGCTATCCCGCCGTCGGAAACACTGAGCTGAAAAGGTTTTGGTAATATTTGGATAACCGAAAATAGCAGATTCTTAAAAAAGTCTTTTAAATATTATTTTTTGAAAATTTTTGTTTTTGCTTATTAAAGAAGAGTAAATTCTCTATCTGATACATAAAAATATTTTATTATATCTTTCATAGATTTAGAGATTAAGATATATAAGCTATATAATGGCACAAAATTGATCACTGTGGTGCGCTCTCCACGCCACTAATGTGTGCCCGTGAAGTGACGCCTGGTAAGCGCCCGCACGGTACAAATATTCCATCATTACCGATATCTGTGTACAAAGCAGATTGGCACACCCAGCAATGGGTAATATGCCGTGGGGATATATTTATTTTATTTATTTATTTAATAATCTGTTGTAATAAATCTCACAGCCCAAATAATGTCATGGAAATAAATTGAAAATTTGAAATGTTTGTATTTGACAGATAAATGTCAGTGTCATAAATCCGGAGACATTACAAAAGACTTTTTCTGGGAAGTACATACATATATTATTTCTTATTGTATTTATAGTTAAATATTTAAAATTATACGTATATTACACTTACCCTTCAGAAATACTGTTAATCCCGACAATGAGTTGAAAACATCTCGAAAAATTAGAAAAGTAGAACAAAATTTCTCCATAGAATGAATTTAAGAGGACATTCTCCGGTACGAAATATAGACTATTTTTCTGGAACTAATCCTGAGTATATGATAGCACATATTTCATTCATTTTTTCACTATTATGTACATAAAAGATGGAAAAAGTTTGCTAGCCCCTAATTATTAATTTTTTATCAATGGGAAATTTTTGTCTTTTGTTGAAAAATTAATATATTTTTGACAACAAATTTACTACAAAAATAAGTAAAATTTTGATATAATAGTCGGTTAGCAAACTGTACACAACCTTTATTTATAAATATACCAAATTTTAAGCATGTACATTCATTCTTGGTGCTGTAGCTAGTTCCAGAAAATTATGGTTTTTCGAATACACATTGCCTACTTACAGGCGTAAAATGACAAAATTTTCATAGTGGGCGGAGCTAAATGTCTATGTTGAAACTATTATTATCGTAGCTGTACACCCCGTGTACAAGGGGTAATCCTATTAATAGATACGGACAGATCGAATTGACGACAAAATATTTCACAAGTATTAGTATTTGCTTTGTATAAAGTTGGTTGAGTGCCGAATGCGGTATATTGTTTTACATTTACATTTTACATTAGATTAAGTTTTATACCAAGTACCTAAGTTAAATTTTACAATAGTGGAATTCTGAATCTTTGTATCATTAAATATTATAGTTATTAATTCGGTACTATACCGGAACAAAAAGTCAAATATCGATTTTTTCAATTATTGCGTTTGGATTAAATTTGGTACCTAAAACGTACAACTAGACACTTTCAACCGTATTTACACATGCCCATAAACTTCCAAGATAAACTTATAGCCTTGTTCTCAGACAAAAATTATGTACGTTCGGACGAATTTAATCCAAACGCAATAATTAAAAAAATCGGCTTATTATTTTAAGTCCCTGCAGTACAGTAGCGAATTGTGACGTGAGTATTTTATGTTCAGTATTTATTCATTGTAAACAATAATTATTTTTGAAGACATACATACATATTAATTTTGTTGATGTATCTACAAAACCTTTATATCATTTATGTATATTGCTAATATCAAAGTTATTTTTATAAGAAAGGGCCGGTTGCACCAAAAGATTTTTAAAAGTCCATTTACTAATCTACATTTACTTTTTAATCTCCAATTTACAAATAATCATTTTTATTTTATCTTAATAATTTATGGATAATTCAGCAATGTCTGGACGAAGAATAGTTGACTTATTATATTTTTTTAATCAAATAAAAATGTTCAAGCATCATCCTTTGTTCAACTGCTCAAACGAATTCTTAGAAATAAAAAATGAACAAAGAAACGGTTTTATAAGTACTCTAACTGTAGAATGTGCCAATTGTCGCAATGTCGTCCAAATTAGTGCAGAATGTATTGCTAAATTAAATATTAATAAAGCTTATTGTGCCAATAAAACAAAGAAATACTTTGAAAAATAATATCAGAAGATTGAGAAATGGTATAACTAGTGCTGTAACTTACTATCGCCAAATTGAAAATGAAGACTTTTCTAAGCAAGTACGCGATCTTCGCAAAGATATTTTAAATAGTATAAATCACGTTTTTGGAGACCATAGAAATTGTAGTAAATATTTCTGTAATGGAGAACGTGAAAATGAAACAAATTATTTAAAAGAGTTTAAGAAAGTGGATTATTTGATGATTTGCTGTGTTGTGTCAATCGAGTGGCACACAACGCTGACAGTCTTCTACGTAATATGAACAACAATTTAGCTGAACAATACAATAGTATAGTTGCAAAATTTGTTGGGGGCAAACGTGTAAATTTTTCTGCCAAGGGATCGTACCAGATGCGATGCCAGGCTGCAGCAATTTCATTTAATGAAGGTGGAAATTATTACAGCACTATTCACAACTCATTAACAAATGAAAGTCCTGGAAAACATATAAAAAAAATTAATTGAAAAAAGAAAAAGACTGATACAAAATACTAGAAGATATAGAGCACAGAATAAAGTGAAAAATTACAAAAATAAAACTAAATTTGAAAAAAGAGAAAAAGAAATGGATTATGGACCACAAGCACGTTGTGAATAGGGTGGTAGGGGTAGTAACCAATCATTGTAGAGCACCTTACTGATGCTACGCCGTCCCACCGGCTACCGGCCACCGCACGTTGTTACCTCTGAGTAACTAAGACGTCCGAATAATGTCCTCTTAAAATTAAAAAATCTGATGTGATCAACACAATACCTCCCGCCATTTACCTATGGGTATAATTTTTATATTACTTTATATATTTATCCATAGAATATACAGAAAAAGTATTAAAGCAAACCTGTAGAAAATGGAATAATCTTTAATTTTTATAATAACAAATTGCGAAAAAAATATATTTAAAGGTATTTTTTGAAGAAAAACTATCTTGAGCTTCAAGTAAACTGCGCTTTCTGGTTATCCGATTGCCACCAAAATCTAATGGCTTCTATCCATATTAGAATAATGTAGAAATACATGGTTTCAAAACTTTCTGAATGATAGTATTTGAGTTAGAGCGTAAAGAGGATCCACACCCACACACACACACATACACACAGACATCATCGTGAAAATGTTAAAAATGGATTCTAGGGACCTTAAAACGTGGTCATTTACCAAAATCTCGATATGTGATTTTTAGCACGATCCCTATACGTCCCTTACCAGGGGCAGCGGGAGGTAAAAATCTAAATATAAAGAATAGATGTCAAATATAATTTTTTATTCTAAATTTAGTGATTTTCCAATTCCATGTGGTTTATTTTGCTCGACAAGTAAGTTCCACACTCCTGGTGACAAATTAACTACGTGAATCAAGAAAATCTTGAAATTTTTAAAGAAAATTTCTGACATTTGACATCTATGTACATAATTACTAATTTTTATTCTGACACGAGCCCCCATATCTGCTTGTCAAGGCCAACAATGTCACAAGACTTATGTAACCAAAAACGGAAGTGGCGAGATGTATTGTGCTGGCCACAATAGATTTTTTATTCAGTGTTTGCAATTACCTATTATTGATTATTTGCTATAGCAATGTTTTTAAGTTACTAATTTTGTTATAGAATTATGGGATAAACATATTAATACCGTAGAGTATAAACGAATATAAAATTATTTTTACTAATTTGACTCTTTAAATCATAATAAATACAAATAAAGTTACACTCACAGGAAACATTTCGTTAATTATTAACAAAGTGAGACTACATACAACATCCTATCTAAAACAAAGGGACTGTAAATAAATGGTAAATTATTTAACAACCGCAATTCTCGCGAGAGCTACATCGTGAAAAATGTTGGCAGATGATCGGATTTCCGAACGTGTTCATTAATATTGCACGCGATACCTTTTGTTAACACGCGGTTCAAGTTTATTTTTTGTTTCTCTTCTCTGAATTATTTCTGCTTGATAATTAATGACTAAGAGTACAATAGATAAAAGTAAATTTAGTAGTAGGTATTATGTTTAAATTTGATCCCTGATAATTACAAACTACGTAGAAAACACTAATTTATCTTACCTAATAGAATAATGATAAATAATCTGGAAAAAATTCATTTGATAGATAAATAAACGGGTAACTGTCGTTACATTACTATTATCCAGATCAAAGAAAAATTAACAAATCTCCCTCTGCCTTTAAGGTGGTACTATCATAGAAGCATTTACGACGTATTGAAATAAAATTTAAATATGTTTCATGAGTTTTTACAGAAGTACACAAAATTCTAAAAACAGTTTGCCATCTGTGTTTGTGTGTGTGTGACGATACTTTCATGGACGATAACTCCAACTATAATTCTTTGTTATTCCTTTCCTTTACATTCATATGAAGAGTTGATTAGATTTTGGTTATAATTGGTCAACCGAAAGTACTCTCTTGATAATTTGACAGTTTTTCTTGAAAAACGTTGTTAAATATCATTTTTTGACATTTAATGTTATTATAAGCACTAAAGAATATTCTACCATCTATACGATTTATTTGCATTTTATACTTCTTATTCAATGGATATAGAGTTAAAAAATCATAAAGAAATTAAATTTCATAAATCAGCCAGCCATGCTTCAACCATGGAAATAGCTTCTATATTAAGAAAATTCTAATTGACAGATGTCAGTGTCAAGTGCAATTTACATAGTATGTGTAATAAATTTTACTGGAAATATGTAGAATATTTTGCAAGAAACTGTCTGTATGGAATTTGTACAAGATACATACTGACGGAAAATATTGTGCTGGTCACATCAGATTTTTTTATTTTTATATATTTACAATTTAATTCTTTTAATAAGCGAATTCTGAACCAAATAAATACTTATGAAATTTACGTACTGGCCAATTAATAGCCAAAGCTTCCTTGTCGATTTGGGATAAATTTTTCTCTAATTTACTTAAAACTCTTGAAACATATTCTATTGGTTTGTCAGCACTGTTAGGAAATGAATGAGACAAAATTGCTCCCAAAACCTTCGACGATGCGTCAACTGTTAAGTGGATGTTCAGAGTTATAATGAACTAAAATTGGAGATGATACAATGGACTTAATGTTGCTGCTAAATTTGGTAAAATTTTCCAAAAAAATTTACCGTACTCAAAAAAGATTTAAACTGCGTGAGATTTTTTATTATATTTACTTTTTCTTTACAAGCTTCAAGTCGTTTTTCACTAATGTTATGCCCCATATATTTAATCGACTTCTGTAAAAAGCTACATTTTTCACGTTTTATAGTTAATCTACAGTTTTTCAGTCTATTAAATACTTATGTTAATTTTTCTATATGCTTTTCCCACGTACGTGCCGTAACTAAGATGTCAATAAAACAAACAACACCTTCGATTCCCGCTAAAACTGATTCCATAGTTTTCTGAAAAAGTGCGGGGGCGGATACGATGCCATACGGCACCTTGTATATCGAAACAAACCTTTAAGCATTGAAATCAAACACAATTCTTGACTATTAAATACTTCTGTTAATTTTTCTATATGCTTTTCCCACGTACGTGCCGTAACTAAGATGTCAATAAAACAAACACCTTCGATTGCCGCTAAAACTGATTCCATAGTTTTCTGAAAAAGTGCGGGGGCGGATACGATGCCATACGGCACCTTGTATATCGAAACAAACCTTTAAGCATTGAAATCGAACACAATTCTTGACTCGAATCATCAAGTTTAAGTTGATTAATTGTCCAACTTGGTAGCATCCTCCTCAAACAAACGGTCATTTAATGAACCAGAATCGAGCCCAGAAATAAGAATATCTCGTATTACCCGTTTAACTCGCAGTGCGTTGCCAGGCATCTTAAAAGTGTCACCCACCCGACAATGGATTCACTGTTATTTTTCTTTGCATTATAAAATTTATACCGAGCTGCGACAAGTGCGTTAGCTGGTTTAAAATATTGACCAAATAATGCTATTAACTCTTCATAAGATTTAGATTCCGGTTTACTTGGACTGCTTAAATCGTACATCGGTTTATAAGAGTCTTCACTGAGGCTGTTTAACAATATTGCACGTTTAATATTATTTTCAGAGATACTATTAGCTATGATATAATTTTTTAATCCCCCACTGAAGATTACCCATTTGAAGATTTAAAATCGAATTCTGGAAGATGAACAACGGTATGCGCCATTTTGAACACGTTTTTTTTTATTTTAAAAATGTATTATCGGTTCTAATACAATATTTTTATTATCCTCGTCGCCAATGTTTTGTATTGGGAATACTATCGGTATAAAGTTAAACAACTTACTATTTTAACCGTTTTATTATACACCAAGAAATTATTATTGAACATTTTAAATCCGTCTTCTACCACATTCTAAATCTGACTGGCGAATATTTCGCCTGTTCAAACTAACTTCAATTACGTACATTTAAATAACCCTAGATGTAACTAGATATGTCACAATATAACAAAAAACTTTTGAGAATTTTGAATCGAAACGGAATTTTGTATCAGCCACGTGGCTTTAAATCGAAGAACATAATTTAGAAAAACCTAACGCGTGGCTGGGCCCGTGACACAAGAAAAACTTTAAAAATAAAGTTAATTAAATACATTGACGTTTCTAGTTACTTTAATCCGCGCGGAGGCAGTATGACAACACTTTGGTCACCATCTGTCACAATTAAACAACTATTTAACCCCAAAATAAAGGAAATCCATCAACTGGAATTATAAAGAAAAAGGCGATTAAGAAAATGAATAACGAGATATATCGCGGTTGGTAGGCTGTAACTAGGATAACTTAGTAATTCACTGGCCCAAAGTTTTAGGAGTAGTATTGGATATTTGGAGACTGGAATGGGAACACGAAAAATATTAAGAATCGGTGTAACAAACAACGATTTTGTTACAACATACACAGGCTGATTCACGACTTCATGCATTAATTTTAAGGACATATAGTATTGACCAAAATGAATAAAAAAAAGCTTAATCAACATTAGTCCGATCTTCAATAGTTTCTGAGATATAATGAAGTGAAAATTGAGTTTTACTGGGTTTACCAAGGAGGATATACAATAGGAGTCAGCATTCAATGCTACGATACTACTACCGTCATGGCATCGAGGTTTGATGTAGTTTGTTCCGATTCCGCAATACCCTTTCAGAGCGCTGCTGTTCATATTTTACATTTAAAATTTAATTGTACCAATAATTTTAAAATAATACAAAGTAATTACGTACATAGAAATATTTATTTACATAAAATATAATATGTATAGAAACGTTTAAACATTAGTTTTTACAAATAAATATGTGATTTTAAAATAAAAACTTAATTTCATTAAAAGCATACTTTGAGATAAAAGTAATTATTTAACGGATTTTATTTTATTATCCCCTGACTCATACTTTCTCATAAATTAAAATAATCGTTTCATCAATCGTGACATCACCTTCCGCGTTTGTGTCTCATTGGTACTCAGTTCCAAATGAAGTTTTATGTATCAATCGTCGAAGTGTAGATTAACTTGTAAATGTGAAATTTCGTTAAAATTTTATTATGAAGCGTTTTCCAGTTTTCTTCTTATTTTCTTCTCTTATTTGTGACAATAAAGTTTGCCCAACTTAGTTCATCAGAGGCTAGAGGACCATATCCAGACTTTTCTTCAAAATGGATCAAACATATACTTCGTTTCTATATCAATTTTAACTATACACATGCTAAACAAGGTTGTTGCAATAATACATGCTTGTAATTGCTCACAACATTTCCTTGGGTTTTCGAAAGTATATTGTTTTATTCAATGAGAAGCAAGATTTTATACAGCATTTCATTGGTATCTGCAAATGAGTAAATAAATAATACATTGTATCTCAAAGTAATAATAATTAATAACTTACCTCATACCTATATCCCGAAAAGGTTTATAAAAATCTGATGTGGCCAGCACAATATCTTTCGTCAATCCGGTGTATTATTTATAAATTCCATACATAAATTTTCTTGCAAAAGGTTCAAAATTTCCAGTATAATTATTTAATAAACAAACTATGCAAATTGCACTTGACACTAACATCTTCTTCTTCGTTAGCTTTACCCATTCGTTAGGGGGTCGCTATTTTTTATTTTCTTCTTCCACTCATTTGTGTTTTGCGTGTCGTTCTCATTCAGTTCCTTTTCTCTCAAGTCTTCCGAAATACAGTCCTTCCATCTTATCTTTGGTCTTCGTCTGTTTCTTCAACCTTCTATTACTAAGCTATTCATTTTTCTTCCAATATATTGTTCATTTCTCGTCATGACATGTTCAAACCAATGTAATTGTCTCTTTTGTATCTTTCTAGAAACTTGTAACACTAGAGTTGTATCCTTACCGTATCTTTCCGTGTCTTCCCCAACATCTAATTCAACATCCTCATCTCTGCCACATTCATTTACTTTTTATTGATACTGACATCTGTCAATTTGAATTATCTGAATAGCAATTTTTATGGTTAGCATAGCTGGATAATTTATGAAATTTAATATCTTTATAATTCTTTAACTCTATATCTATTGAATATGAAGTATAAAATGCAATCAAATCGTATAGAGAATAATATATTCTTTAAGTTATAATAACGTTAAATGCTAATAAATTATATTTAACTGTTAAATCTTAAAATGAGGCTACTTCCGGTTGACCAATTATAACCAAAATCTAATCACTTGTTCTTCTGGATGTTATCATGACGAATACGAAAAAAATATAATTTGTAGAAACGTGGTATTGAAGTTCTGCGATCCGAAACTTTCGTCACACACACAGAGACATACATACATACATACAGACATCGTCGTAAAAATGGTAAAATCGTATTATAGGGACCTTAAAACATGCTTATTCACTAAAAACTCATCATTGAATTTTTTGACCAAAGACAATACCTTCCTTACCTAAAGGTAACGGAAGGTAAAAATTGAAAAGAAATTAAAATTCTAAAATTCAGAATATTCACGGACGAATTATACACAAAACAAGGTAACTAAGGTAAACAAACAAATCACTATGAAAATGAAGGATTATGTCGCGTTCTACTTTACCGATAGTGTCAAATTAGTTTGTTCCGATTCCGTTTTTTGGCGCTGTACGGTATCATGGCGGATATATAAGTGATTTCTCCTGTACTTCTGCTACCTCTAAAACTATAATAGTTATGACTTCGCTTAAATGGGACTTTTTGTTTACCTTTGAGAGGTCATCTTATATATGTTTTTGTTTTTCAAAAAATCAAATAATTATACTAATTAAAATGTGGCGACCTTGACCAATATTTAATTTTCAAATAACCTCTTAACTATTAGAAATTGAAAAAAAAAATCTTATAAATTTAATTGTATTTTTATAATACAGTATGGTGACCGCGACCCCGGAACATAGGACTTTAACATGTAAAATCAGATCGTAATTACTAGACTTCCCTAATTATTTTAGGTAAAAAAGCTGCAAATAAAAGTTGCAGGGGTTAAAATTCTTCATCTGAATCATTAAGCAAAATTAATTTTATATGCCTTGTAACGTCAAAAATTAGGTATGAAAATGTCGAAAATCAAACTTGCAGATCAAACCTATGTTGATTAAGTTATTTTTAATCATGACCTTCTGTCACCTATAGGTAAGGTAGATATTGTTTTTGGTAAAAAAAAATTCGATGGTGAGTTATTAATGAATAAGCACGTTTTAGAGCCCCTAGAATACGAATTTACTATTTTTACGATGATTCTGTATGTGTGTGCGTGCGTCTGTGTGTGTATGTGTGTGTATGTGTGTGTTTTGTGTGTGTGTGTGTGTTTGTATGTGACGCTCGTCCTGGGTCGCATAACTCCAATACTACAATTTCAAAAATTATAATTCTTTCATATTCCTCTTTCGTAGGTCCATATGTATTTTTGCTATTCAACTTGGAGTGATCGAAACTTGTTATTCAAAAATACATAGAAACGTACACGGACCATGGAATTCATTGTATAAGGATGATTTTAATAAATTACTAAAAAATCTGATGTGGCCAGCACATTACCTTCCGTCAATCCTGTGTATAATGTATAAATTCCATAGGGCGCTGACCTGGGCAATCAAATATGGGGGGCCGTGTCAAAATTGCAGGTATTAATGTCCATAACTGACAAATGTCATAATTTTTCATTCAAAATTTCATAATTTACCTGTTACCAGGCGTGTGGAATTTAATTGCAGAGAAAAGGAATCATACAATACCAAAAAATGAAATTTTGAATGAAAAATTATGACATTTGTGAGTTATGGATATAATTAATAACATTCCGACGTTTCGATTCCAAATGAATCATCATCAGGGATAGTTAATGTATAGTTGAGAAACAATTCATTACAATACGAAAATTAAATAATAAAAAAGGAAGGATGAAAATGTCGTCAAAAGTATCAAGGTAATAAAAAGCGTGCATACATCAGAAAACACTTCAGTAAACTAATGGTTAGTTTACACCAAGACTGCAACTCCAATTATTTATCTTTAACCTTAACATCATACCAACAGTCAAGAAATACCAAGAAATTCATAATTAATAATGTCATTCTGATACGGGCCCCCATATATGATTGCCAAGGTCAGCGCCCTGTGGAATTTGTACATAATCCACAGGATTAACGAAAGGTAATGTGCTGGCCACATCATATTTTTTAGTAATTTATTAAAATTATCCTTATGCAGTGAATTCCATGGTCCGTGTACGTTTCTATATATTTTTAAATAACAACTTTCGACCACTCCAAGTTGAATAGCAAATTAAAAAGCATTTTTTTTATTTCAAACAAGAAAAGAAAATGTAATAAAATAGGCTATTCCACCATTTTTAGTTTCCATCACCTTTAGGTAAGGAATGTATTGTCTGGTCAAAAAATTCAAGCATAATTTTAGGGTCCCTATAAATACGATTTTACCATTCTTACGATGATGCCTGTATGTGTGTGTGACGATCTTGTCGGGTCGCATAACTCGAATACTACGACTCCAAAAATTATATTTTTTTCGTATTCCTCAAGTTTACATCCAAAAGAAGTTGTCATTAGATTTTGGTTATAAATAATCTACTTAAAGTACCCTCATTTGAAGGTTTTAATTTTTTTTGAAAAAACGCTGTTAAATATCATTTTTTGACACAATATGTTATTATAAATATTAAGGAATTTACTATTATCTATACGATTTAATTGCATTTTATACATCATATTCAATAGATATAGAGTTAAAAAATTATAAAGGAATTAAATTTCATAAATCAACCATGGAAACAGCTACTGTATTAAGAAAATACTAATTGACAGATGTCAGGGTCAATGAAAAGAAAATAAATGTGGCAAAGAGATGAGAATGATAGGATACGGAATGAAAGGATAAGGGAAATGACTCGAGTGATGGAAGTTTTCAGAAAGATTTAAAAGAGACGATTATATTGGTTTGAATATGTCATGAGGAGAGATGAATATATTAGAAGAAAAATGAACAGCTTAGTAGTAGAAGGTAGAAGAAACAGGGAAAGACCAAAGATAAGATGGAAAGGCTGTATTGCGAAAAACTTCAGGGAAAAGGAACGAATGAGGAGAACAATCAAAATAGAAATGAGCGGATGAAGAAATTCAAGAATAGTGGCCACTAACGAGTTGGAAAAGCTAAAGAAGAAAATGTCAGTGTCAAGTGCAATTTGCATAGTTTGTTTATGATGAGATAATTTTACTGGATATATATAATCTTTTCCAAGAAAATTTATATATGGAATTTGTACATAATACACTGAATTAACGAAAATGTACTGGCGACATCAGATTTTTTATAATTTCATCTGATGATGTCAGTAGTCAGCAAGTTATAGTCTCCAGAGTTTGAAAATAAATGTGACGTCACGAATATGAGTCTTCATCTCAAACTGGTTTCTTTATGAACCAGGACCTTATACAAGTAGTTAGTCCTTAAAGTGTATAATATTCTTAATTTATATTTATAAAATATAAAATCGTATTATCTTATTATGTATAAGTCTGCATACTTTATAATTACAAGTGTATTTAAATTGTGAAATTTAATACAAGAAATTTATATTCGAATAAAATCTGTTTGAGAACGCCAAGTGGCGTGTTCCGCTATTGAAAATTGTTTTCTCTTGATATGTCTGCCCAGAGTGGAAGTGTCGAGCCGAACGTCGCGTTCGCGTTGCGTCCAGCGTCGCGTAAACAATAGAACAATTCAGCGTCTGATTCAATCCTTTCGCACTTTCGCAGCGTTTTATGAGCATTTTTTAGTGATCACCATGTTTTCAGAGGGTTTTCGCAGAGCCCAAAACGAAAATACATGCTAGACCCTAGACCTGCCCTATAGGAAGTTACCTTCCTACAAAAATAAATATTTAAGAGATATGATATATGCTACGCTAGATGGGGCCCATCTCGAGGCCTTGTTCTATCACGGGGCCAAGACGCTAGTCCGTGGGGGCAGTTGCGCCTGTCGGGAAACGTGCATTCGTGTCGGTGTTTTTACTAGAAATACAATGGAATACAAAAGAAATACAAACGATTTGTGAAATTTAAAAAAAAATACACAAACTTTGCTGCTAGCGTGAACTTGGCAGCATAAAAATAGAATGCAATTTATATCATTAATTGCGTAATACAAACAATATTTGGTGAAATACAATGAAATACAAGCCATTAAGTGCCAAGCTAACGCATATGATAATTACTCCTTTAAGAACCTGTAGCTCGGAAACAGTGCGTTTCCGGATATGAGTTTATTAGCAAAAGTTAGTTTATTTTGCATACTATAAATTTGTAATACGTATTCATTAACACCTGTATATATTTCATTTTTGTTACAATGAATATTTGCTGTAAATAAAAAATATCTTTTAATATAACAGTCAAATGAATTATATAAATTTGTTTTCAATTTAGTACACCTCTGATTCTAGAGTCTTATTTCTATTATGACAGATTTAAGTAAGTCACTTATTTTCGTAAGCTAACTCACATTCTTGTTTAAATCAAGTTTCATCAGTCGTAAAATAATAATAATAATAATAATAATAATAATAATAATGTGTGATCTTGATCGAATTTAGACAAAATATTAATATGGATTCGAAAATAACACCCGTAATTTATAAAATTAGACAGAAATGGTTACAGACCTATCTCTTTCGCTCCCGTTGCTTGTATTACATCATGGTGACGTCACAGAAAAGTTTATGCTTTCTATTAAAATGTAATAAATTTTAAAAAAATCGAGTGGATACCTATAACTATTATTTTTAAGTCTATATTAATAATTATATTATTTTCTCTAAATTCAATCAAGGGCACATATCCCATTTTTATAATTTTAATGGAAATGTGTTTGTTATTTTTTTGAAAATTAAAGTAATTTAAAGTTCTACATCTAAAAACACAACATGGATGTGTCACTGAAAATAACAAGTCAGAAAATTATCCCACCTCAATTAGCCCCGGACAGACTACGTGGAAAATAACGCAATTTCATGTCCAGCAAGATAACAAGCACGGAATTCAGAACAAAAGGTTGAGTTTAACTGTTTTGAATAAATTCATTTGCATTCGAATGCAAGGGATTCGGGCATTATTTATATATTATTCATTTCACATGTTTGTATTTTGTAATTAATGTATTGTTGTCCACAGATTCGTAACTCCAGTAGATTTTGTACTCTTATGAATAAATTTCCATGATGATAATTTAGATTATTATTGCAAAATTTAAGGAAATAGATTCATATATTTTTAAGAAACTTGTCTGATGTTAATTGTTCCTACAATATTAACGCAAGAAATGAGAAACAATGTGAATAAATATACCTACAGTTAAATTATGATAAATTCATTTACAAATTATTGGTTTGAAATACATTTATTCAACTAGATATCAGTATGGAACTTTCAAAACATGACGTTTCAAAAGACAAGCGGAATGGCAAACGTCAAATGCTATTTTAAAGTAGTGCTTAATGCTTGTTGTAATACTGAGCATATAAAGCAGCGAATATAGTGAAAAAATCCGATATTAAATATGCTTTACATCATTTTCACGTCACCGCCAACACCACAGCAACACAGCACATAAAATATTATGCATATATTGGAAGCGACGACGTGGAAGCTGAACGCTTTAAAATGCTTTATTCGTATATGATTCTACCAGCACCAGCCCACTAGAGCATCAGCTATAAAAATGCTAAAATATCGTATGAGAACTTTATCACACTCAAGATTCAAGCAAAAATATCTGACAAATTGCTTCTTAAAAAGTAGTATGCAGCTTTGATATCAGGTAAATCTTCGGTATTTGCGACCCTGGTCGTAAAAAGAATATCGCATCAATGTTGGTGTATATCAAAACTAATTTACTTCAAGATATAAAAAATGTACAGATTGTACATTACATCTAACCACGAGTTATGGATCTTAAGTATTAAATTATGTACCTACTTGTGAAAAAATATTTTATTTCTCTGTTGAACACATAAGATTAGGTATGAAATTTATTTTTTAGTTTTCAAACTATAACGTGGAATATTGATTATAATTTGACAATAATTATCTTAGAATCTTTCTTTTTTTCATCTCTTGCATTTATAACATTTCTGACACAGTATGAACTTTGCACAGTGTAAAGCTACTTCACTGCGGAACCCAACATCGTTAAAGTGAAATGTCTCCCGACGCCAATTTATGTAATTAAGTTCTACGTCTGTACGAACCACGAAGTTCAATACAAACAGAAATTGAAATAAAGTAGACGGAATTGTCAAATTCACAGTAAAGTTTTGAAACAACTGCAGCTACGTTTTTGAGTTTAAAGTTTATGTAACCTGAAGGTTGAACAAATCTTCTTTTTCAAAGATCGATGTACTAATTTCTCGTCAGGGTAGGAAAACCTGCCGCACTCCCTGGTAGACATGGAGTGATCTTTTATATAGTGGAATGCAGAAGCCTATATGATTGTTCAAAATCCTTTATATTGATTTATATGAAACCCTACATAAGGACATTGTAAATATCTCGAAAAATATGTTATTACATTTATGATTCAGAAAAAATAATAAATTATATATAAAAATAACAAAATTACACGTTTAAATAAAAAATATACATAAATAAAATGAGATATATTGTCAGTTACAAAATATGATTTATCTTTGAAGTAATGCCTGGTAAACAGCTGCACCGTACGAGTATGTCAGGATCATTAACGATATCTGTGAAAAAAGAAGATTGGCAGACCTCTGCAATAGGTAATATGCCGTAATGATCTTTATATTCATTTAATTATTTATTAAAATACCTATATATATATTTAAAAAAAATCACGTTGACGGGTTATTGGGATTGGGATGTAAATAATAACTTGAACCTGATAGCGGAATTTGAGACTAACAAACAGGAACTATTTCATTTGATTCGTACGCTTATTATAATAATATATTTTATTTTGCTCTCCAGGAAATTCCTGAAGGATAATACGAAAATAAATACTCTTATTTTGAGAATAGTACAAACGTGAAATATGTCTTATATAGCAATAATACATAAAAAGTTTAATAATTAAAATTATTCGTTAAATAAGAATGACCTTAATTTTAAAACATTAGTTATGAAGTAAAATAAATTGTAAGGTTGATTTTTATCCATGATATTAAGACGAGCTAATAGATTCGTTTACAGAAGACATCCGGTGTTCCCTAAGTTGTTTGTATATTGGACAACGATATATAATATGTTTTATATCTTCTAATTCATGTAAATTGTACTGTGAACGTTTCATTGGGGCTAATTTTATAACTTATATTATTTATCGTCAACCTGATCAAGAGATTATTATTATATACGTAACTGAGCTAGCAATCTATTTATTCTTATAGGTATAAATTTAAGTAAGGTTGTGTCCTATTTTTAATTGGGAAGTATTTATGAACAGTGCAAAAAATACTCTTAGTCATAGACTAATGTACTAACAGCAATAGATGAATATAATTTTAATTTACTATGCCAGCTATTGGATTTAGCACAGGCTAAAGCACAGATAAACCTACCCAGATCCACGACGTACTGCTATTTCATGTGTTCAGAATTAGTAATAACTGCTCAATGCACAAGATGGTGCACTATGCTCTGCGAGCCTCTGGAAAGTAATTTTGAGCAGTGCAATTCAAGAACAATTCACTGTTTGTGCTAATATTTACCTCCTCTAGAGGATGAATGTACGATGACAGTACAGTACGATGTACGGACAAAATTTTTACCTGCTGAGCTGATATGAAAAGTGAAATGGGGTGAAATTGTTTTCTACATTTAGGTTTACCTGATAATTTTCTTTTCCTTTCATTAACTTAATTCTTTACATCGGTTAAGTAACGGAACCCCTTTTCAACCAAGAAAATTCAGCTCAACCAGATTAATGACTATATTCAATTTTAAGTTAGTTTTGAATAAACATTACAGCATATTATTGGAATTAACTGTCTCTCTAATATCTAAATTTCCAAAAGTAATCTAGAATACTAGAAACTAAAATAGAATCCCATCACAGATACACATAATTGAGATGAGCATAGAATTAAACCAAATTTTGATATCAACACAAAGATAATAAATAGAACTTGGATTTTTTTAACAATTTACTATACCTATTTACATGTATGTATTATTAAATTATGTTAAATACAAATATTAAATAAAGAAAACAAAATAAAATTATTAAGTGTAGACAAGACAAAATTAAAAAAATCCCGTAATAACGAAAGAAAAACAAATTACCAAAGAAAATATTACGATTAATGATTAAAGCTAATTTTTAAAATTACATAAGAGTACAGTGAAACAGTAATTCCATTAATATTTTGGGCACTTTTGTGGTGCAAAATGAAATCTAATTTAGTGCGCAGAGGACAGCTGTGCTGGCTATTCGTTTATAATAAAGCTTCTCGTTTTGAGCGCATTTATTGTAAAATAGTATATTGAATTATTTTTTTGTTGTCTAACAATTTGTGCAGATCTAATTCGTTGTTAATAGCTAGAATATAGTTAGATAAGTAGTCACGAATAGGTTTGCATAAAGGGCATTCAATGAGAAAATGATAAAGGTTTCGGGGAATTCTTGGAAAAGGGGCAATTCCAAGATCACATTCATTAATTTCTAAACTGGGCAAGGAAAGATTTACTTCGATGTTTCATAAAAAATATGTCTTTAATACTAAGTTTGAAGAGGTTTTCAATATATTTTAATATACTTTTTCACGAACCTCTGTTCAAAGCTTCCGGTTGATCAGTAGTGATTTGTATAAACCACCACTATTATAATATAAAAAAATTACCAACTACTTTATTTATTAAGAAAAACAGAAAGAAAGTAAATACGAGCAAACTTTTCTACTTTTTCTTTATTAAAACTTTTTTATTTTTTAATGTTTACTATATTAATAACAAAATATATCTTAACGAAAAGAAATTTTAAATAAGCACAAATTCGCTTATAATAACCCAATATATATGTGTCCGGTTTTTTACCTTCCGTCACCTCTAGGTAAGGAAGGTATTGTCTTTGGTCAAAAAATTCGGTGGTGAGTTTTCATTGAATCAGCACGTTTTAGGGTCTTTACAATACGATTTTACTATTTTTACGATGAAGTCTGTATGTGTGTGTGTGAGTGTGTGTATGTGACCGCGGTTTCGGCCACCATATCTCCAATACTAGATTTCCAACAATTAAAATTCTTGCGTATTCCTCTACCTTACAACCATATGTAGACTTGATTAGATTTTGGTTATAATTGGTCAACCGGAAGTATCCTCATTTGAAGATTTTAACAGTTTTTCTTGAAAAACTCAGTTAAGTATTATTATAACTTAAAGAATATAGTATTCTCTATACGATTTAATTGCATTTTATATTTCATATTCAACAGATATAGAGTTAAAAGAATTATAAAGATAATAAATTTCATAAATCAGCCAGCTTTGCTAACTTAAACATGGAAACTGCTAATATATTCAGGTAATTGAAATTGACAGATGTCAGTTGTCAGTATCAATAAAAAGTAAATGAATGAAAGAATAAGGGAAGTAACTCTAGCATTAGAAGTTTCTAGAAAGATATAAGAAAGAAGGAACTGAATGAGAACGACACGTAAAACAAAAATGAGTGGAAGAAGAAAATAAAAAATAGCGACCCCCTAACGAATGGGAAAAACTAAAGAAGAAGATAGTGTCAAGTGCAATTTGAATAGTTTGTTTATGAAATAATTTTACTGGAAATATATGAATATATTGTGCACGCGAAACATCATACAGTCGTGGATCTGGGTAGGTTTATCTGTGGCTAAAGTATTCAGCACTGGGCTACTGGCGATATTTGTTTTACTTACTGCAAAATTAGCAGCCTCGATAAAAAGTGATGAACTAGTAAAAGGAATACCAAGATAAATGTACTAATTATTAACTTTAATTTCATTGTTTTTGTGTTTGAATGTCCCTTAAAAGTGTTCGAACCCCCTCTGTGGAAGCCAATGATTTCTGATTTATTTTCTTTACAGTAAAAATACAATATTCTTCCAGAATATTTAATTTCTTCTGTACATCAATTTGTGACTCAGCATAAATTACTAAATCGTCTGCAAATAATAACATTAAAATATCATTATCATTTGTAATGGTTAAACCTTTTACTCCCTTAACACGAAAATTTGTTTCGATATCGTTTAAATATTAACTAAATAGCAGGGAGTTCAAGACTTCTCCCTGTAAAAATCCTTTATTAATAGAAATATTGTTTGTATAAGGGTAATCGTTCAACCTTATTTTTATAAACGCATTATCATACAGTTTACTTATTACCCGAATCATTTTACCGCTCACAACTAGTTCGTTCCAAAGCAGAATATGCGGTACGGAGTCAAACGCTCTTCTGAAACATACTTTTTTGGTAGTCTTAATTGAATAGTACGAACAAAACTTAAAGGTGGAATAGTGGCAAAAGAAGAAGTGGGCGGCCAAAAGGGAAGTGGCTGGATTCGGTGAAAAAAGATGAAGGTGTCAACGTGGGAACAGGCAGCATCTTACAGAAAACAGTGGAGAGATAGTCAACCAAGCCATGGACCTGTAAGGCCTGGAGTGCTAATATACATACATATATATATATATATATATATATATATATATATATATATATATATATATATATATATATATATAAAATTGAATTTGTACTACTAGAGACAGTAAATATAATATCAATACTAGAACGACTTTACGAAATCCTGATTGACTCTCTGGAATTACAGATGATTCATTACACCAATTTAAAAGGCAGCCATATAGTATTTGAGTGAATTGTTTTACTATACTATTAACAAGGGCTATGCCACTATAATTAACTGGATCATCTTTTGCACTTTTTTATTTCTACTTGTAGCCAGCTCTCCGGAATTAATTCAGATTGCCTTAATTTGTTAAACATTGATAGGATGTAAAGCACTCAATTACTTGGAATAAATTTATAGAATTCATTACTAATTGAATCATTTCCAGGTGATTTTCCTTATTTACATTTAGCTAATGATACATAATCCGTAAGTGAAAATTCTTTATGAACAAAAATATTTGTATTGTTAAAAACTAACCTATCTACATTAATAATGTTTATAAATAAATTTTCATAATATTTTTTCCATTTTTCTTTGCGAATAGTATTATTTTTATTAACTTATTAACTGGAAAATTATCAGAGCTATGCGAACTAAAATTAACCACTAAATCTTTTATCAATGTACTGCCTTTAAGATCGCACAACACTAAATCAATAACACTTTTTCCAAAAGCATTGCAGAAGGTGAACTGAACAGGTTAATCACTCTTACATCTTGCATATATTGCTATGAAAGTATTTTCTTCCATCAAGTTTCTTAAGCGGTAACATCCAGGGCATCCCGAGTCGCACACTGGTTGTTTTCATATATGCAGCCCAATTCTCTAAGAAAGTGGATAGTACAGTTGTTACTTAACTAATATTTAACCACTGTTTTTAACAACCTATTTAACAACTTACACATATTTGGTATTCCGTAATTATTATTTTAAGAACGTTTGCTAGCCGAAATGCATTTAACCACGGTTGTTAAAATAAAACATGAAGTTAGGTACACAAGTTCGGTGCGCATGCATACTATGATTCTTACGTGCATCGTTGCTGGCTACATGAGATTAATTTTAAAACGTCGTATGTCAACGAGTGAACGCGTACATTTATGAACATGGAAAACAATCAAAAAAATCTGATGTGGCCAGCACAATACCTTCCGTCAATCCTGTGTATTATGTACAAATTCCATACATAAATTTTCTTGCAAAAGATTCAAAATTTCCAGTAATATTATTTCATGCAAATGGCACTTGACACTGACATCTTCTTCTTCTTTAGCTTTTCCCATTCGTTAGGGGTCGCTATTTTTTATTTTCTTCTTCCATTCATATCTGTTTTGCGGGTCATCCTCATGTCAAAATTATTCATTCAAAATTTAATTTTTTGGTATTTTATGATTCCTTTTCTCGGCAACTGAATTCCATACCCTTGATAATAAATAAACCACATGAAATAAGAAAATCATGAAATTTCGAATGAAAAATTATGACATTTATCAGTTATGGACGTAATTAATAGCTGTCATTTTGACACGGGTCCACATATCTGCTTGCCAAAGTCAGCAAAGTCATGTCACTGCACGCGCCCTACACATAAATTTTCTTGCAAAAGATTTCCAGTTAAATTATTTCATAAACAAACTATGCGAATTGCACTTGACACTAACATCGTCTTCTTCTTTAGTTTTTTCCATTCGTTAGGGGGTCGCTATTTTTTATTTTCTTCTTCCACTAATTTTTATTTTTCGTGTCGTCCTCATTCAGTTCCTTTTCTCTCTTTTCATCTTATATTTGGTCTTCCTATGTTTCTTCCACCTTCTGTTATAAGCTATTCATTCTTCCAATATACTCATCTCTCCTCATGACATGTTCAAACCAATGTAATATCTCTTATATCTTTCTAGAAACGCCCAACACTAGAGTTATTTCCCTTATTTTTTCATTCATTTACTTTTTATTAATACTGACATCTGTCAATTTGAATTACCTGAATATATTAGCTGTTTCCATGGTTAAGTTAGCATAGCTGGCTGATTTATGAAATTTATTATCTTTACAATTCTTTAACTCTATCTGTTGAATATGAAATATAAAATGCAATCAAATCGTATAGAGAATAATATATTCTTTAAGTTATAATAAAACTGAGTTATTCAAGAAAAACTGTTGAAATCTTCAAATAAGAATACTTCCGGTTGGCCAATTATAACAAATATCTAATCAAGTCTGCATATGGTTGCAAGGAAGAGGAATACGCAAGAATTGTATTTTTTGGAATTCTAGTATTGCAGATATCGTGGCCTAAACCGCGGTCACATACACACATACACACACACACACACACACACACACACACACACACACACACACACACACACACACACACACACACACACACACACATACAGACATCGTAAAAATAGTAAAATCGTATTGTAAAGACCCTAAAACGTGCTTATTCAGTGAAAACTCACCATCGAATTTTTTGACCAAAGACAATACCTTCCTTACCTAGAGGTGACGGAAGGTAAAAAGAAGAGGTGCAAGATGTTCTAATGAACAATTATCGATAATTGTCAATTTTATTGATGAACACACGACAATGGTGTTGGGGAAATTATCCCCACAAGAAATGATTGCAGTTGACGATTATTGGAAGGATCTAATGCAACTTTTAAATACTACTAGAGGAGCAATTAAATCTACGCTCCGTAGATGGAAAAGGGTAATAAATGAAAAATATAAATAAATTCTACACATTTTCATAAATTCAACTAATAACATTTTTCAATTTCAGACATTTATAGAATACAAATCTAAAGTCAGAGCCAAGGGTCGTGCATTAAAAATTGACCAACAAGGAATAGGTGATGGAAATGGAAAAAATAATGAACAGAACGATATAGAAGACAAATGAATGGGAATATTGGGTTGGGTTTCGTGTGATGGAGACCCAATGCTACCTGAACCAGGTCTACCAGCAGAAAATCGACCTATTGATGACAATGTTGAAGCACAAACCCATGATCAGAATAATGACATAATTTCTGCGGAAATATCCGAAACAGGATCAGGCAATTTTAGATCATTTCCTTAGTAAAAACTTTAATTTTAAAATTTAGTTGTTCTAGTTCACACTAACGAAGAAAATGAAGGGACATCAATGAGTTTCTTGAAACCTAAACCAAAGGGTAACTCACATTCCAAATGATAACTTTTTAAATTAAATTAAAACAAAAAACTTTTAGCTCGACGTCCACTACGACAACGTCAACAACGACCGCTGGATTACATAGATGCAAAAATATATCAAAATAATTCGGAATAATTATGCACATCATTAAATTCCCTTTCTAGTTCCTTAAATAATATTGCGGAGTCAAATTAACTTTTGGCAGAAGCTATCATGCAATTTGCTAAGAAATAAATTAAACAATTTGGTAGGAGCTTAAAACAGCTGACTTTAATAAAATATAAGACTGCGAAATAATATTTTTTATTATAAAAAATAATTTATATTTTTTGTTTGTTACATTGTACTACCATACTAATTAAAGTAATTCTCTATTACCCCGTTTCTAATTCTTTGCCCGTGTAATAAAATATTCCTATCGATTTGTTAATTTTCTATCATTTCAATATCTTCTTCATCAAGATCTTCTAATGTATATTTCGATCTATGCACATGTTGTGCAAAACAGCACAAGCATAAATAATTTTTCCTGCTGTTTGAGGTAAATAATGTAGAACTTGGTGTTTGCATAGACGACGAAACTTAGATTTTAGCACACCATTTACTCTTTCTATCGTATTTCGCGTTCGGCAATGGCAATTTGTCTATCTTTGTTGTGGGGAATTTTCTGGGGCATCAACTATTGGCCTTAGTAGCCATGGCTGAAGAGGATAGCCCGAATCTCTCAAAAGCCAGCTATTGAGCTCACCAAGAAAATATTTATTTCTTAAATGCTGCTGTATATTGCGGCATCATGCGTTGCACCATAACCATTACCTAATACATTTGGGAATCCAAATTTGTTTAAAAAGCTAAAATTACAAGAATATATCAGATATTAAATTAAAATATGAGAATTTGTAAAACATAGTCTAATTGAGTTATAGCAAAATTTGCAGGTGTAACTGGAAATATAATTTTATCTGGTAACAAATGATTTACAATCGCATCACTTATTACTCTAACTACTCTGCTAAATGTAGGTTGGCTGCAAGGTAAAGTAAAATCTTCGCCGACAACTCCTTGATATGAGCCATATGCATAAAAGTTTAAAGTTAATAACACCTGAAATAAACTAAAATGTCAGACAGGTACTGGTAATGTTCAAGTATTTTACCTTTAAGTGATTTGGAATAAAAGTTCCTCGCGTGGGTTCTGGTAAAAAAAATGTTTAAAGGCTAATTCCCTACTCAATCTGAATATTTTCATAAAGCGTTGTTCCGGCATTTCAAAGAGATTACTATGGTCCCTTATTTGTCGATGAGTTCGTCTCAATATTTCTCTGATTGAAAAATGAAAATTTTAGGTTATGTTAATAATTTAAATCAAAATTATCTTTCTTACCTTTCTTAACAATCTACAAGTAATTGTAGTAAAAAACCGTTATCTACTACTTCCATTATAAATACAATAAAGAAATTGTTTGTGAACCAGTTGTTAAAAGTATTAGCAACGACCGAAAAGTAGCTGCTAACTAACGATTAAATTTAAACGATTAGTGAACTAGTAAACTAGAAGCATTGGGCATAAGAGGATTACCTTTAAATTGGATAGCCAGCTTTTTTGTCACACAGGGAACAATATGTATGTTTACATGATGAAACAGGTGGAAACATAAATTCTAATAAACTAACTGTAGGAGTTGTACTCCTCAAGGTACTGTTCTTGCTCCCACTCTATTTTGTTTATATATAAATGATCTCTTTTCAGTAATAGATGATTCATGTCTGACGACAATGTTTGCGGATGATGTTTCTCTCATCTTATCCACCAAACTTAATGATCTATCTGTTGATTGCAATAGTGCTTTGCAAAATATGGAAAATTGGTGTATTAAAAATTCTTTGCTTCTAAATTGTTCAAAAACTACCTATATTCAATTTCACAATAAAAATAGTAACCATCCAGAAGTAACTTTAGTCAATGACAATATTAAAAAGGCAGAAAAATCAAAATTCTTGGCTTTATATTAGATGAAAATCTGAATGGCAAGCATCACTGTGAATACTTAGTTTCCAACTTAAGCAAATGTTGTTTTCAAATTAGATATTTGAAATCATTCTTGAATTTAGAAAATTTATTATTATTCTATCATGCTATTGTTGAAGCTAAATTGCGTTATGCAATCCTTTTTTGGGGTAACTCAACCCATGCTTCTAAAGTATTTCTAAGTCAAAAGAAAATTGTGAGATGTATTGCTGGCGTCTCAAATTCACGGTCATGCAAAATGATCTTCAAAAAACTTAAAATCATGACACTTACCAATCTCTATTTATACGAACTTTGTGTATATGTGTTCAAAAACAAGGACAAATTTAAAACTCACTCTAGTTTTCATAATAAAAACACGAGAAACAAGGATAAATTTTGCAAACCCTTAGCAAAATATGATTGCACTAGAAGGTCTCCAGATCTCATGAGTGTGGATGTTTACAACAAACTTCCCAACGATATAAAAATAAGTACTACTCTATCTACTTTTAAAACTATGTTAAAGACACATCTGCTTAATTACGCATTTTACAATGTAAATGAATACTTATAATATTGTACAATTTTATTTTATGTGACGTTTTATACATGTACACTGGTTTGAAAAAAAATCGCGTATACCTATTTTTTGCTGCATTGAGTCTGTCTTGAATTCTAACTTGTCAATGTCATTAGTGTCAACTAAGACGTCAAAGTTAAAAGAAAACGAGAAATACATACTTGGTTGTTCTTTACTTTTTCTGGTATATATGTATATGTAACTTAATAGTAACATAAAACACAATGAAGAACTTGCTCTACAATAGATAAGATACTGACGTGATAGTGACAACAGTGACAGTTCCATTGACAGTTGATTAAAAAATCGTATTTACATAGCTGAAAAACAGGTAAAAACTCGGTTACTTGATTTATAAGGTTGTAATGAATATGAATGTTTTATTATTTTAAATTTAATATTTAATCGTACGACTGGTGTGCGACTCACGAGATCGCCGGGACGCGGTTAGTCTTCAAGACTCATTTGGTTGGGTGGGTCAAAATTTCATGAGAGTCTTAAAAAGTTTTGGTAAAAGAAATTACTCAAGTGAAACCGAATCCCTGTGACCAGGAATTGTCCCAGGTAGACTTCTTTCACTCCTAGAATCTACTAAAGGTAGGTTTTCTTCTTTTATATATTTTTATTGTTCATGTATTATTGCGTAACCATTTGAAACATGCGTAACCATTTGAAACATGCGTAATTATTTGTAACCAATTTTATTGTTTAATCTAACATTTTTGTATATACATTTTTCTATTATTAATTATATTTTGTTTGTTAAATTCGCATTAAAATCATTTTCCTATTAATTTTGATACCGCTCGGTCAGAATTGGAAAGAAATTTATTAGTAAAGGTAAAATAAAGTCCTACCCAAGCTACTTTGATAATAACTAGTAAATTATTACATTTAGTAATACAGCGTTGGAGTTCAGCGCTGTTATCGCTACATTTGATGGCAGCTTATGGGATTGAATAAAAGTGCTATCATTACATTTGGTGCCAGCTATTTGGGATATTATTTTCATATTTTGAAATTTGAATTGCACGTTTCCATATAATAAAAGAAAAAATAATTAAGAAATACTTTATAATTGTTGCGCAATATTACATATTAATACGCAGTTTATGCATGATTCATCGGCTACAGTTAAAGCATTCAGTTGGAGATACATACTTTGTTGTTTTGGCGATAATTTAAACGATAATAAATTTATCAATTGCTGAGGTTGCATTTGGGTTGCATATACCGGGTGGTCGAACGTAATAAAGAATTTATTGTGCGTAATTTAATATTATCTCTTAAATTAGTATTCAAAAATATATTTTTTATTTTTTCAAAGTAAATTAAATTTTTAAACATGTTGAACGGTATTCAGACGTGGTGTGTTAGAACAATTGGTGAATCTCTGGTAAGAATTCCTCAATTTTCTGGAAAATCTCATGAAAACGTAAAAGATTTTTTTTCAAAAATTTCGCTAAGAGCTAAAATTGACTCATGGACAGAATCTCAAACAATAGCTATTGCAAAATATCATTTAACGGGTGATGCGTTTCGATATTTGGAAACAGAAACAGAATTAAATAGTGATGATGTCTCTTTTACAATTTTTAAAAATACTTTTATTAAAAAATATACTCGAAAAATTATACCAGGTCAGGGTCAAATAAATTTAAGTAAATGTTTCCAAAGACCAAAAGAAAGCGTGGATCAGTATGCCACAAGATTAAAAGTAGTAGGAATGCAATTATTGGAAGAAAATTTAAGTTATAACGAAAACAAGGACAATGAGAAAGAATTAATTGAAAAAAGACATAATCGAGATCTAATACATCAATTTCAAAAAGGAATAGCAGAAGATATTTCAAAATTAATTATCATGGATATATCGAAAAATCCAAATTCTAAATTTGACGAATTTGTAGATTTAGCAATGAAAACGAAAATTAATCTTAGTATGTTACGAAACGCCAAGTCTAATGATACATATACCGTACAAAATAGTAGAGGACCCCCAATGAGAAATAAACAACCTACGAATTTTGTTAATAATTATGATACGAAAACAATAATTTGTTTTAAATGTAATAAACCTGGACACATTAGTAGAAACTGTTCAGTAGTAATGAATGACCAACAACGAATAGATCCTATAAGATCTAGTATATTTCGAAACAATTATTCCAGGCCAAATTTAAATTCAAAACCTCCGTCGTTTACAAATAAAGCCAAACAATTCGAATTAAGAAATTTTAGTTTGTCAAATATTAATAATGGTAACAGTAATATATACTTTTTTATAAACGTAAAAATAAATAATCAAAATTTTAAAATGTTAATTGATACGGGTGCAGCAGTAACGATAGTAAAACAAAGAGTTACTAAAAAATTAAGGGGAATTAAAGTAAATGTAGACGAAGATATTACACTAAGAGGAATTAGTGGTTATGAAATAGAAGTACTGGGAAAAGCGACAATACCGTTTCAACTACAGTATCAGAAATTTCCATTTGAGTGTGTGGTTTGTGACAATACATTACCACTTCAAACCGATGGATTATTTGGTCGTGATTTTCTACAAACATTTGGAGCCACTATAAATTTCTCTGAAGGATGTGTCTATCTACATGGCTTAAAAATTGAAATCCAAAATAAATTTGAAGACTCAGAAGACCTAGAAGAAGGCTCAGAAGAAAACTCAGATTTTGAAAATGAGCAAGGTAAATCTTGTAATGTATTGAAGAAAAACGGCAAAATTGTCAAAGAAAAAAGTCAAGAAAGAAAATAAATGAAGATAACATATTGACCCAACCAGGAAAGAAGAAAGATAAAGAAACACGCAGAAACAATAATGAAACAGTAAAATATGAAATAAATATCTTGAAAAATCAAGATGAAGGGAAAAATAATTCTTGTAAGTTAAAAGAAATACATGGAGATTTGTTTTCTGCGCCGCGTGATTATTCTCTCGTTCATTGTGTTTCCCAAAATATGAAAATGAATCGTGGAATAGCAGTAATGTTTATAAAAATTTTAATAATGTAAACTTTTTGAAATCTAAAAACCCAAGAGTTGGTAATATGGTGTATTTGAAAGAACAAAAGGATGACCATATTAGGTTTATATATTACTTAGTATCTAAGGAGCTACATTTCCATAAACCTAAACTGAGTGATCTTGAAAGTTCATTGTACGAACTAAGAAAACACTGTTTACGAAATAATGTTTCAAAGTTAGCAATGCCTCGGATTGGTTCAGGGTTAGATAGACTAAGATGATCTCAAGTAAAGAATTTAATAGAAAGAATATTTAAAGATACTGATATTGAAATTGTAGTATATAACTTAAAAGAAAAGATCGAAAATAAAATTGAAGAGAACATCGAAAATAAAATCGAAAAGAAGATCGAAAAGAAAACCGAAAAGGAATCTGAAGAAAAAATCACAAAGAAGATCGAAAAGAAACCTGAAGTAAAAATAGAAAAGAAGACTGGAAATAAATCTGAAGAAAATAAGAAAAAAGGAAGAAATATGAAGAAAAACAAAGAAATTGAAGGGAAAAAAAGAACAAGTTATTCACGTTAATAGATTAAAACATTATTACGAAATTAATAAAAATAATGAAAATAAGGACAACGAGGAAGAAAGTAAAGAAAATGAAGACAGTGGAGAAGATGAAGACGAATATTCAAATCAACAACCATTAATTTCATTTCATTCACCGGTACGTAAATTCGTAGAAGAAAATGAAGAAAGAAGAGAAGACCATCTCGTTTCACAAGAAAATCAAGAACACAGAATGTCAGAGGAACAAGAAGTTGAAATTCAAGAAAATTACCAAAATGTTGACGAAGACCCCTGTTCCAGTAATTCAAGTACACAAAGAAGTAATTTATCAAACGGTCATCGTTATCAATTAAGAAGTAGGGGTCCTGTTAAAGATGAACCATGGATTTCATCTAAAAGAATCTAGAACTGAATACCCGAAAATGTATCCTATAGTATAAATTCATACAAATCACAATTGATCGAAAAAATAATAAGACGATAGTTCCTCTTAAAGCTACTTGAGGAGGTGAATAAGAAATACATCGTATGCCCATTTGACTTAGTTTTGTTCCATATTTCAAAATTTGATGTATCTTATTTTACCCGAGGAACTTAATTAACCCCATTTCACATGGAGAAAACTCCTGTTAAACTTTGTGCAAAGCACATTTAAATTAGGTTAGGAAAAACCGTACTTCTTGTTGGCAACATGCGATCTTGAGACATACAATCACATGGTGTTAACAATTAGTTAATCTAAATAAATATATATTAAATTTTTTAATTAAAAATTTGTATAAATACATGTATGAAATTTTGTTTCATGTAATCTCTGGACCATTGAGCATGTGGGGAAAAAGAAAGGAAAATTGAAAAATGAGGATTGCCTCGAAAGTCAATGCGAAAGGTGATACATTTCCAATCCATCAACTGTTTACTGCAGTAAAATCATGGCGTGAAGTCATCAACTTGTCCCCGCCATCAACAAAATTGAGCTACGCACAAATGGATGGCCATCGTTTGTACGCTGATCAATTTTAATGCAATTGAAGAAAGCACCTCCAAACCCAAGTAAACCGTCACTTACATCATCATTGGATGAAGTCAAATTGTACTCACCACCTGGAGGATTTTCTATCCGTCGTGATATTTGATAAAACTATGTAATGTTGTTATGATAAAGTGAATAAGTGGTTCCCAGACAATAATTTCCCCATCGTCTCACATGCGTCATTATTTATGTAATTTTAAGTATAATATGTTAACATTGTTATGATTTATGTAATGGAAGAAGTCTCCCTCCTCAAATTTCTCAAAAATTTTGGTTATCGTAGTTTAAGAATTTCTCTTTGAAAAATTCTTTTCATAAGGGGAGAGGAATGTAATGAATATGAATGTTTTATTATTTTAAATTTAATATTTAATCGTACGACTGTACTTAATCTAAACAAACCGGTGTGCGACTCACGAGATCGCCGGGACGCGGTTGTCTTCAAGACTCATTTGGTTGGGTGGGTCAAAATTTCATGAGAGTCTTAAAAAGTTTTGGTAAAAGAAATTACTCAAGTGAAACCGAATCCCTGTGACCAGGAATTGTCCCAGGTAGACTTCTTTCACTCCTAGAATCTACTAAAGGTAGGTTTTCTTCTTTTATATATTTTTATTGTTCATGTATTATTGCGTAACCATTTGAAACATGCGTAACCATTTGGAACATGCGTAATTATTTGTAACCAATTTTATTGTTTAATCTAACATTTTTGTATACACATTTTTCTATTATTAATTATATTTTGTTTGTTAAATTCGCATTAAAATCATTTTCCTATTAATTTTGATACCGCTCGTGTCAGAATTGGAAAGAAATTTATTAGTAAAGGTAAAATAAAGTCCTACCCAAGCTACCAAGGGAGGTAAATTTTGATAATAACTAGTAAATTATTACATTTAGTAATACAGCGTTGGAGTTCAGCGCTGTTATCGCTACATTTGATGGCAGCTTATGGGATTGAATAAAAGTGCTATCGCTACAAGGTGTACGCGATTTTTTTGCAAGCCAGTGTATCTTATACATCTGGTAAATAATAAAAATATAATAGTTGTTAATTTTTAACAACTCTTAAATTAGAGAATTGCATTTTGAGCATTAACAAATGACCTTGAAATAAACAACTAAAATCTGTTGTTAAAAATAACAACTTTGCGTAGAGAATTGGGCCGATGATATCTTGTGTAAGGTCATTCAGTAGCCCAATTCTAGACCTAAAGTCACCTCCCACAAACCAATAAAAGTTATTATATTTACTGTTAATATCAATAAGCGTATGGATTCTCGTGGACGCGTGCCTGAGAGTCTGGGGTTTGATTCTTGAAACCGCGCGAAACTCTACGCATGCGAACAACATCGCACGGTCCGGTATCGCGTGCGCCCAAACCATTTACGAAAAAGGTATTCTTGAGTGGTGTGCGATACTGGAGGAGCTGTGCGCATGCGAAGAAACGAGAACAAACGAACGCATTTCTTACCAACCAATAATATGCTTTCATTGTGTGTATCATGTGATATTATTTTCTACTGTCAGAATATTACATAGGTTAGGTCTTATTAGTTTGTTTTAAAACAAAATTTGTTATAAATAATGGCTAAAAGAGCAGGATACGTAAATAATGAACAGCGAAATATGCTCAATGAATATTTAAAGAAAAATCCGAAGTTAACAGAAGGAAAATTCAGCAACAATTTTAGTTACAAAGATAGTCAAAAAATTTGGGAAGAAATAACAAATATTTTAAATTCAGTCCCAAATGGTGGTTCAAAAAATTGGAAGCAGTGGCGAAAAGTAAGTTTCATAGTGTTTAATTTACCTACCTAAATATTTAGATTCATAATGTTTTCTTTCATTTTTAGGTCTGGCAGGAAAAACAAAATCTGCCTTAATTAAAAGACATTATAATAAAACTGGTGGTGGACCACCTCCAGTAAACAATTTAAACGATACAAACTTATCCATATTGGAAATATTAAGTCCTACAGCAATAGAAGGTATTGAAAATGTACAGGAAACCGCTGTGCCTTCCTTTGATGATATAATTATTGATCAAAGAGAACATTTAGTCACTGAAAACATACCTAAAACGTCAACTGAAAATAAATCTGATTCTGAGGCGTTAAGTTTTGAAGGTATGAGTATTAATCACAGAGTATATTTAATTTATATTTCACATTTTTTAAAAAACATTTTAGTATCAGAAGTACAAGACCCTGATGAAGCTGATACATCATCTGTACTAGAAGAAAATGTATATAATAGCAATAATAAATTAAATAATGCAGTTACAGTGTACTTATATAAATGACGAATAATATATTTTTAATAAATTTATCATTATAGAATATACTCCGCGAAAAGCAAAGCAGAAAGGATAGAGAGAAGCTTAGCCATATCGAACAATTTAACAAATTTAACAGAAAAAAAAATGAAGGAAGAGTACTATAAGAAAAAAAATGAATTTGTACGACCAACACATTATTTCTTTATTTCGTGGAGCAATTCAACATGCGTGCAATCAATTGCACCGACTACTCCCGGAAATTGAAATTTTTCAAAAAATCTAAATTAGTATTGTCAGCTAATTAGGGAATATATGAATTAATTTATCTGTTTTACCCACTACGAACAGCACGCAATTCTTCAAGGTTTCTGGGATATTTGACCCAATTTTGAAATATTTCAGGTCGGTTTAGAGCTTCACTGATTTCGGTAACACATCGGCTAACTGAGGCTTGACTGACAACAGTATATATTATATTTAAAGCTTTGTTTGTCTGGTAACTTCCCGATGCATAAAACCTCAGTGCAATCAACATCTTAAAAAAATTATGAGCAAGAATGAATGAAATGTTCATATTACTTGTTACTATAGTACCTTCGTTCTTATGCTAAGAGCTGAAATTCTACTTGCGGGAATTAAATATGGTTGAAGCATTTCAATTAAATTTTCAACTAGATGTTTTGGTAATCTAAATAACTTCATAAACTGATTGTCCGGTAAGGTAAATGGATCAGTTCTATGAAATGTTCTACGTTCAACTGCACCCTCATTCTCTTCTTCTAATATATTTATAAGATTTATTTGAATCAATTCTTCTAAATTCGCCATAACATATAATATATTATAATAATGTATTAAAGTATTAGGTAGGTATAAAACTATTTAAAATACGTTTTACTCACCATTGTTTACTTTAATTTTGAATAATAATTGTTATTAGCACATGTAATTCCTGTAATAACTCATGCGTTATATGTTTCGAATGGTTTGGACCCACTCCCTGTTATGCATACGATAGTATGCGAAATTTTCATATCTCCCCACTCTTTTCGTACTCAAGAATACTATATGGAAGTCCGTATGCGCCAAAAGTATAAAAGTGCATACGATAAATTTCGAGAATCGAGCCCCTGGTCGCGAATCTGAGGAACCGGGTTAAATTCCGACTGACACCAGATATTTCGAATTTTAAATGGCACAAAATTAATCCCTGTGGTGCACTCTTCACTCCAGCAATAAGTGGCCGTGCGACGACGCCCGCATGGTACAAATATGCCATCACCATTACCGAAATATGTATATAAGCAGATTGGCGCACCCAGCGATGGGTAATATGCCGTGATATGTTTATTTTATTTATCAATGAGCGTAATTTGTAATAATTCCAATATTATATTTATTTCTAGTTTTGGTTTAAAGTAAATCACTCTTATGATCGCATTGAAGGTGACAATATTAATATTTATGAAAATCCATTATTCGCATTTATGGACATGCTTAAATTATTTAATTTCTGTATTAATTAAAATTGCATGTCGTCCGTCCACTAGCGTGATCTGTACTTTAACAGCATTTTCTAGTTTTTTGGATAATAATGTCGTCTTTACTAGTTTTTGTTCTTTTATCGTTTTCTTCTTTATATGAAAGTTGTCCTTTCTTCTTGATATTCTCTAGAGAGATCTTATTGTCCTCAATAGTTTTTATTTCGCCATTCACAAGATATTTATGTTTTATTATTGCATGATATCCCTCATTTCTGTATTTCTTCATGACAGTATTTTTTTCCTTTCTTCTAGGATATACTTCGGGAAATCCATATTTATATATAATTTGGTACCTTATAATATATTTCTATTAGATAATACTTCCTACGCTTTACTTCTAGCAAGAAATTTAACAATAACACGTCTGGGGTACTTTTCTGATTTGTCTAAACTTCTAACATAATCGATTTCATTTGTCTGTTTTACATTTAATTGCATGTTTATTAGTTCTAAAATAGTTTCTTCTAGAGTTTTAATGTCTTTTTCTTTCTCTTTTAATCCTACCATAATAACATTACTTTTTCTTTCTTCATTTACTAATTTATAAATGTTTGTTTTCAGTCACCTTGACTTTTTTTATTTTATCCATCTGTGTCCCCATCTTTAATTACAGCGGTAAAATCTGCTCTTAGATTATCAATCCTAGATTAAAATTTTTTATTTGCTCGTTCTAAAGCTTCAAGAATGTCATTTTTATCACTCATTTCAATTTTATAGTTATATAGGTTTATTTATTTATTTTAACTTATGTTAATCGGGACAACCACGTTAACGATATAGGTTATGTTTTTGTTTATAATTCTTAGCTGAAATTATTTATTGAGGATATATTGCTTGGAATCCTCTTCTGTATTTGCTCAATATTATTATATGATTGTTATAGAATAGATTTTAGATATACTGTTATATAGATGCTTTTTATAAAAAAATTACTAGATTGACAATTTTGACCTTCAATTAATAAGCGTAACGGAATTCAATGCACTTGGCCATGGTGAGAGACAGGGTGTGGTTTAGGTAAACATAGTGATGTATAGGCGGTGTGCATGCACAAAAGTAGTCAGTCAGCACCGATAGCGGACAAAAATGACGACTGTGAGTAATTTTTGTAACGTAAGATGGTTATGGTGAAAATGATCAGGCAGCAGACTCACGTCATCAACCTGAAAAAAAAAACTTATAAAATGAAATATAACTTGTAGAAATTATTGGGTGTTATTTGTTTTTAAAAGAAGAAGAAAAAAAGTACTAGTATTAAGTAATGTAGGTATATATTAATGATATTTATAATTATTTCTATGTCAATCGTTATTCCTTTTACGGAATATAAAATTATTTGAAATAATTGTAGCTTATTTTCGTACCAGACGTTGGCACTACTGAGAATTATCATGTTATTGTTGTGTCAAATAATTTTGTATTCCGTAAAGCGAATAAGGTTTGACTTAGAAATAATTGTAAATTAATATATATATATATATATATATATATATATATATATATATATATATATATATATACAGGGTGTTAATAAAAAAACTTTACACACTTTAGCAGGTGATAGTAGAGATGAAAACAAGAAAAAAAATTTAATACACTTAGGTCCAATACTCATTGGTTTTTAGAAAATTTATGTATGGAATTTGTACATAATACACAGGATTGACGGAAGGTATTGCGCTGGCCACATCAGATTTAACAACTAAGGACTCTAGGTGTTTACGATCAATTGTAAACAAAGTTGCAGCCGTCGTCGAAGAGACGAAGACGAAGAAGAAACACCTAGAGTCCTTAGTTGTTAAATCTGATGTGGCCAGCACAATACCTTCCGTCAATCCTGTGTATTATGTACAAATTCCATACATAAATTTTCTAAAAACCAATGAGTATTGGACCTAAGTGTATTAGAATTTTTTTCTTGTTTTCATCTCTACTATCACCTGCTAAAGTGTGTAAAAAGTTTTTTTATTAACACCCTGTATATATATATATATATATATATATATATATATATATATATATATATATACACGTGTTTTCAATACTAGTATATTTTTCTTCTTTTTTACCTTCCGTCTCCTTTAGGTAGGGAAGATATTGTCTATAGTCAAAAAATTCGATGGTAAGTTTTCAATGAATAAGCACGTTTTAGGGTCTCTACAATACGATTTTACCATTTTTACGATGATGTCTGTATGTATGTGTGCAGAGCTGGGCAAAGTACCGGAAAGAAGTACTTGAAGTACAAGTACCAAGTACCGTAGTGTTTCTATAAGTACTTCAAGTACAAGTACTTTTTTATTTTCCAAAGTACTTGAAAGTACCAAGTACTTGAAAAAGTACTTGAAATTTGGGTGTAAGTACTTTATGCAACAATACATACTTAATAAGTATTATCTGATTCAAGGGACCTTAAATGATGCTTATTCACAAAATCAAAATGATCCCTATACCTCCTTTAGTAAAGGCATGCGGAATTTAAAAATATGAAAGAAATAATTTTTAATTATCTTGTAGCTTATGCTATTTTACACAAACAATTGTATTATTCATATATTTCGAAGTATGCTATAAAAAAGATGTAATAATATTGCAAATTAAATACAAAATTAAATTAATATGAAGGCATTAATTGGCCAGAAGATAAAACAAATAAGGAAAGAAGCTCAAAATTAAAATTATCCTAAATTATTTGGCTACTTGATATTTTCAAAAAATTAAAATATCTCAAAAACTACTGTTTTTATCAAGTTTTATCAACAGTACATTTTTTTGTGAATTTCTGTATTGTATGTAATATTTTATAGGTAAATATGAAAAATGTTAATAGGTCAAAAAATAACGATAAAAAATCTTTATGGCTTCCCCATATGAGACGCCTCTAGTTGAGATACAGAAACAAAAGAATGTATAAATATCCATCTAAATAAGTAGTATTCTCATACCAATTTTCAAATTTCTAGTGCAACTAGTACCAGAGTTATTAATAAAAATGTGTCTGATGACGTGCACTTTCAAAGGGCTGTAACTCTGTAAAAAAAAAAGTTTCCGAACTTACCTTCATATAACATTTTTTTACTCAAAATGACTCCCCCAATATATGGTTTTATTTTGGCACATTCGTGAATCACTCTGTATGCGATACGCTACAAATTACTAAATTGATAATTAAACGAGATATTTCTTGGATTATTTAAAATAAGACACTCTGTATATAGTTAACATAAATGTATTGTTGCAGTGGGCAGATTAGAATTAAACTATGTATTGTAGAAAATATATTTCTATAAATGTGATTCAATTAATTATACGGCAGGAGTAACACAGCACACCACTCACCACACCACTGCGCTAGAAACACTAGCATACTGCACAGAAAGAATAAACGAAAAACCATGTCTCAACATGTTAGAACATGTTAACTTATAAATGTTTGAACGTAATACAAGTACTTTTAAAGTACTTCAAGTACATTTAAAGTACTTCAAGTATTTAAAATACTTCAAGTACTTTTCATTGTACTTCAAGTATTATTTCCAAGTATTAAGTACCAAGTACTTGGGAACAAAAGTACTTTGTCCAGTACAAAGTACCATAAATAAAAAGTACTTCAAGTACTGAAAGTACTTGCGAGCCTAATCAAGTACTTTTCTTGCAAGTATTGCCCAGCTCTGTATGTGTGCGTGTGTGTGACCGCGGTTTCGGCTGCGATATCTCCAATACTAGAATTCCAAAAATTACAATTCTTACGTATTCCTCTTCCTTACATTCATATGCAGCCTTGATTAGATTTTGTTTATAATTGGTGGTCAACCGGAGGTACCCTCATTTGAAGATTTTAACAGTTTTTCTTGAAAAAAACACTGTTAAATATTATTTACACATTTAATGTTATTATAAATATAATAGAATATTCTATTATCTATACGATTTAATTTGCATTTTATTATTCATATTTAATGGATAGAGTTAAAGATATTAAATTTCATAAATCAGCCAGCTATGCTATAACCATGGAAACAGCTACTATATTAAAAATATTCTACCTGACAGATGTGTCATTGAAAAGAAAATTAATGTGGCAGAGATGAGGATGTTGAGACGGATGTTGAAGAAGACACGAAAAGATACGATAAGCAATAAAAGAATAAGGGAAATAACTCGAGTATTAAAAGTTTCTAGATACAAGAGAGATGATTACATTGGTTTAAACATATAAGGCGAGATAAAGAATACATTGGAAGAAGAATGAAATGCTTAGTAATAAAAGGTCGAATAAACAGAGGAAAACCAAAAATAAGATGAAAGGACTGTATTGCGGAAGACTTCAGAGAAAATCAACCGAATGAGGACGACCCACAAAACAGAAATGAATGGAAGAATAAAATAAAAACTAGCGACTCCTAACAAATGCGAAAAGCTAACGAAGAAGATGTCCGTGTCAAGTGCCACTTGCATAGTTTATGTATGAAATAATTTTACTGGAAATTTAGAATCTTTTGCAAGAAAATTTATGTATGGAATTTGTAAATAATACACAGGATTGACGGAAGGTATTGTGCTGGCCACATCAGATTTTTTTAAAAATAAATAACTAATAATTACTACAAGTTATATTTCTTTTTATAAAGTTTTTTCATGTTGATGACATGAATCCTCTGCCTAATAATTTTCACCATATGTTTTATATCAAAATACATAAATAAATATATCATCACGGCATATTACCCATTGCTGGGTGTGCCAATATGCTCTGTACACAGATATCGGTAATGATGGAATATAATAATAATAATAATAATAATAGTAAATTCAGGATATTTCTCTGTAACTTCTCTATATAATCTTCCGGTGTAATTCTTCATTTCAGTTTCCAACTTAGTTGTGAGAAGGTATGTACGGTACGGGAACCTGTTCATGTCTGGAGTCCATTTAAATGGAAAGATTAAATTTGAAAAAGGAAATATATCATAGACTTCAAAAAGCTGTATTACTGGATACCTGCAACAGCGTTCGGAAGTTCTTCAATACAATTTAATTTAATTAACTGTGTAATGTTCACATGCTTCTCTATTTTCTACTTTTTTACTTTATATTGTATAATATTTGCCTTTAGGCCATATGTATAATTTATACCATTCGATGAGAATAAAGAATAATAATAATAATAATAATAATAATAATAATAGGAGGCGTCACCTCGCGGGCACTCAATGCTGGCGTGGAGAGTGCACCACAGGGGTTAATTTTGTGCCATTAAAATTCGAACCCGGATCCTGAGATTCGCGACCAGGCACACGGCCACGAGACCCCATAATAAGAATTTTGTAATTTCTATTTTTAAAAATATTTACAATGAATGCAAATGATAGGACGTAAAATAGTATGTGATACAGTGGGGGATGTAATAATTATTACAAAATTACCGATTGAAGTATCAAATTTTATAAATTTAGTAAATTTTATAAAGAATACATAGATGCTTAAGAAAATAGCTTTTTGACAGATATCTTCTACTAACAAATTCTTTTAGGTATACATATTTTCTCATTCAACAGTTTCTGTGGTCACTGAACACCTGACCGAACGGTCACCGGTTCACCGAACAAGAAGGTCTCTGTTAAATACACTTTTCACATTCAATCTGTTTCACGTGGTACAAACGTCAAATGGTTATAGTCTTAATTTTATTCACAAGTTATTATAACTTTATTTGTTATGCGTATATCAATTAATATTATTAAATTCTTAAAATGTTCTTGTACTGCAATTTTGTAATTTGTTTTAACAAATAATATTTATTGATAGGATGTAAAGAACCCAATTACTTGGAAGAAATTTATGGAATTCATTTATAATACGCGATATTAGTGATGACGTAGTTGTTTACGGTAGGTCAGGATCTTGTATCCAAACAAGTGTTTAGATACACGGTGTTTTGAACATTTTTGTTGTTTACGACGATTTGAGGTATATTGTTAGCGAAATTTCTGCTGATATAAATCAAATAACGTTAATTTTACCCGAATTAGTAATATCCACGGCATTTTAATGAGTATTATTTCTTAAAATCGTAATTAAGAATGTATACATAACCTAACTTTTGATTTTCTTGTCAATTACAGGTATATTATTATATTAGAAATTATTTTCGAGTCGTTTTGGACTAAATTATATTGTACACAACACTCAGCTGAGTTTTATATTGTTGAATAGTATGTTTGTGGAAAATAATAGTTGTCTTTCAAATTGTAGTTCCCACGAATCGTTGGTTTCGATTCTTCCGTTTTCCCTTAGTATATGTATTTGCACCGAAAACAGTACGTAAAAGTTAATATACCTAATAATTTCGTTAATAACTAAAAATTATTCTAGTGACTCAGTCGCATGTAATAAAATTTTATTTTATTGCAAAATTTTTTGGAGACAGTAATCGTTTTTTGGAAAGAGGGGAAAATGCATATACCAGCATGTCGTTTCGTTCTAATACATGGGGAATGTCCGTCCTATTATTTTAAAAGGGGAAGTGGCAGCGAGCATGAAAAAACGTAATTATAGTGTCGAGGTTTGTTACATCAGAAAGCATGGTCTAAAAGTCTAGTCAACATTTTTTTTTAGCTATCTTATGATTTGGAACAAGGCATAAAGGAAGCCTCGTGCAGATGCCCAAGAGGAAACATTGCTTGTCACCATATGGCAGCATTATTGTACCACGCACATTATAATGTTAGTGCTACGAACATTGAATGTCAGTGGAGTGCTCCTCGAACAACCAAAAAGTCAAACGAAATTATTAAACTTCGCCACTTAATCAGGGCAAAACCTTATAAAGCTTGCAAAAGGCAAGCAAATGTAAACAACAACAATGCGGCCTGCACTCTACAACGAAACTAAAAGTTAGGTTATGTATACATTCTTAATTACGATTTTAAGAAATAATACTCACTAAAATGCCGTGCGTAGTACTAATTCGGGTAAAATTAACGTTATTTAACTTATTCCAGAGGAAAATTCGCTAACAATATACCTCAAATGTTCGTAAACAACAAAAATGTTCAAAACACCGTGTATCTAAATACCATGTTTGGATACAAGTCCCTGACCTACCGTAAAATCTACGTCACACTAATAGCGCGTATTGAGTCATTTCCAGGTGCTTTCCCTTGCTTACGTTTCGCTAATGACGTACATAATTCGTGAAGCGAAAATTCTTTACCAAGTAAAATATTTGTATTGTTAAAACTAACCTATCCATCCACATTAATAATATTTATAGATAAATTTTGACAGTAATTTTTCCATTTTTCTTTACAAATAGTATTATTTTTATTAACTTTGTATCTAAATTTAACAGTTTGCCAAAAATTGATTGATTTGTTATGTTTTGCAATTTATTACTAAACATTGTTTCATAATTTAGTTTTTACCTTCCGTCATCTTTAGGTAAGTAAGTGAATTAGCATGTTTTAGGGACCCTATAATACGATTTTACCATTTTTACGATGATGTCTGTATGTATGTGTGTCTGTGTGTGTGTGACAAAAGTTTAGGATCGTATAAGTTCAATACCACGATTCCAAAAATTATATTTCATATTCGTCAAGTTTATACCCAGAAGAAGAGATGATTAGATTTTGGTTATAATTGGTCAACCGCAAGTACCCTCATTTGAACATTTTTACAGTTAAATACCATATTGACATTTAACGTTATTATAACTTAAAGAATATATTATTCTCTATACGATTTGGACCCTGATTCTGTAACTTGCGTGAGCATTTACGACACCAATACTAACACAAATTAGTCACATGTATACAGAGTGCCATCTATTAGAGATTTGAAGAAGTACTAGTTATGACGTCATACATTGCGAGACACGCAAATATAGTTGCGTGACCTACAGAGGTCCTGTTTCTTACTTGCGTGACTATCTATCTCATTTTAATTCTGTAGTTGTCTCGTATTGCTGTCATTTTGCGCGTTTTGTTGTAGTTTTATTTTTATTGTTATATTACGTTTTTTTGTTATTTCAAGTTTCTTGTTATTTTTAATTTGTTTTTATTTTTTCAACCGGAAGTGTCCTCGTTTGAAAATTTTAACAGTTTTTCTTGAAAAACTCAGTTAAATTTTATTATATCTTAAAGAATATATTATTCTCTAGACGATTTGATTGCATTTTATATTTCATATTCAGCAGATATTGAGTTAAAGACTTACAAAGATAATAAATTTCATAAATCAGCCAACTATGCTAACTTAACCATGGAAACTGCTAATATATTCAGGTAATTCAAATTAACAGATGTCAGTATCAGTAAAAGTAAATGAATGAAAGAATAAGGGAAATAACTCTAGTGTTGGGCGTTTCTAGAAAGATACCTTATAAGAGAGACGATTACATTGGTTTGAACATGTCATGAGGAGAGATTAGTATATTGGAAGAATGAATAGCTTTATAACAGAAGGTGGAGGAAACACAGGAAGACCAAATATAAGACGAAAAGAGAGAAAAGGAACTGAATGAGGACGACACACGAAACAAAAATTAGTGGAAGAAAAAAATAAAAATAGCGACCCCCTAACGAATGGGAAAAACTAAAGAAGAAGTGCCATTTGCATGAAATAATATTACTGGAAATTTAGAATATTTTACAAGAAAATTTATGTATGGAATTTGTACATAATATACAGGATTGACGGAAGGTATTGTGCTGGCCACATCAGATTTTTTCTTTTTACCTTCCGTCACCTTTAGGTAAGGAAGGTATTGTCTTTGGTGAAAAAAATCAATGATGAGTTTTTAGTAAATAAGCACGTTTCAGGGTCCATATAATGCGATTTTACCATTTTTAAGATGATATATGTATGTATGTATGTATGTATGTATGTATGTACGTATGCGTGTCTATGTGTGTGTGTCTGTGTGTGTGTGACGAAAGTTTCGGATCACATAACTTCAATACCACGATTCCAAAAATTATACTTTTTTCATATTCCTCAAATTTATACCCAGAAGAAGAGGTGATTAGATTTTGGTTATAATTGGGCAACCGGAAGTACCCTCATTAGAACATTTTATTTATATGAGTGAAGTGTAAATAATCGGAGAAATATTATTAATTAAAATAATACGTTTATTAAACAATAAATAAATATTAAAAAGATAATTTAATTGTTTATATCACCAACTATTCACGACGCTTATTTATATCAGACTTCTTTACTCGTTGCTTCTACATTACAGATTGTGTTCGCTGGCTTTGGCGACGGATTATATACCTGGCGATTTTAGTTCTATAATGTAACTCTGATACATTTATTTGCTCGAGGTTTCAGTTTCCAATCATAGTCTTTTTTGCTCTCTTGTTAAATTCTTTTACTTTTTTCTCTATGTATATTGTAAATAAAAGTGGAAATAGGTTTCCACCTTGTTTCAAGCCCTGTGTTGTAAAATCATCCAATATGCAGTTACCGGTTCATACTTAATTTTTGGTATTTATATATACAGGGTGTTTGGCGTAAGTCCGGCACCACGAATATTTCGTTTATTTTGAGATACAAAAAAATGTTAATAAGCAAAGTTAAACTAGACAAAGGGGCTCATAAGATGGTCTAGCGGAAATTTTGTATCACTTCCGGTTTTAGCAGAAATGGGTACAACTTTAAAACTAGCATAGGGAATCGGTATTTTATATTTTTTTTTCAGAATGTACATAAAATTTGCTTCACAATGATACCAAATTATCATAGTTTTATTTTTACCATTTCAAAATGGCAACCATCTGTTCTCAAAATATTTATTAATAAAATTCCATAAAAAATAAAATTTGTTGAGTCGAGAAGGATCAGTTGGAAATTGCGTTGAGTATAGAGTAAGGCCTTGGTGATCCAGATTTTTAATATTCTTTATTTATTTCAGAACATCGGACGTTTCGAACCAAAGTGGTTCATCTTCAGCATTAATAAAAATTTTGTATGGAAAAATCCAACGTCAGTTAACATTTTGTCATAACTATTAGAAGTTATAAATATAAAAAAGTATTAATAATTATTATAATATTGCTTTTTTACTTTTTATATTTATAACTTCTAATAGTTATGACAATATTAAGAATCTGGATTACCAAGGCCTTACTCTATACTCAACATAAAAAATAAAACATAGCAAGCTATGAAAACAATTTTATTATCTTATAACAAAAGAAAAGAAGAAATTTAAAAAAAATTAGGCGTCAGGTATTATTTTTTTTATTTTTTAGTATGTTCACAACGATACCAAAACAGTAAATGTAAAAAACTACAAATGCTCAATATGGTCGCCGTTATTTTCTATATTTTCTTATACGTAATAAAAACTCTTTCATTACATTTTCTAGAATATTCTCATTAATTTCTCTCAGTCGCTTTAACTTTTATTTCTAAATTTTCCAAAGTAGTTGGGGGTGTTCGGTATACTTTATCTTTCAAATAACCACAAAGAAAGTAGTCCAGTAGCGTAAGGTCAGGAGATCGTGCCGGCCAAGGATTTTGAGAATTTGTTCCAATCCAATTATCTTCATATTTTTCATTTAAATAGGCTACTACATTTCTTGCATTATGAGCTGGCGCTCCATCTTGTTGGAACCACATGCCAATGGTATTGACAAAGGTAAGTCGTCCAGCAGATCTTCCACTTCATTTTGTAAAAATAGTAAATACCTTTCTGCTGTCAGAGTACCTTGAAATATAATAGGGCCAACAATTCTGGTTCCAATTATTCCCAGCCAAACATTAAAACCAAATCTTTCTTGATGCCTGGATATTCTCAGTATTCTTTCTTCTTCTTCATCTCGATGATTATCTACTTCATTTCCTCTTCTTGCAGGTCGATTTTTCAGTTTAAATGATCCATGTGTTTTCAATTTATTAACAACTTCATTAAAATATTGTCTTCTCGGTTGTCGTCGGTGAGAATACCTCTCTCCATAAAGTTGAAGTGCTCTAACAGAATTTCTTTGACATTCTCCGAATATTAAAATCATACCGACCATTTCTTCATTTGTGTAATTTACTTGAGCCATAATTATTTAATTATTACAAGAAATTGTCACTATCACAAATGTAGGTAAATTCTTTTCTTTTGTTATAAGATAATAAAATTGTTTTCATAGCTTGCTATGTTTTATTTTGTACGGAATTTTATTAATACATATTTTAAGAATAACTGGTCGCCATTTTGAAATGGTTAAAGTAAAACTATGATAATTTGGTATCATTGTGAAGCTAATTTTTGTATATTCTGAAAAAAAGTATAAAAATACCGATTCCCTATGCTAGTTTTAAAGTTGTACCCATTTGCGCTAAAACCGGAAGTAATACAAAATTTCTGCTATGATCATTTTATGAGCCCCTTTGTCTAGTTTAACTTTGCTTATTAACATTTTTTTGTATCTCTCAAAATAAACGACATATTCGTGCTGCCGGACTTGCACCAAACACCTTGTATATATATATATATATATATATATATATATATATATATATATATATATATATATATATATATATATATATATATATATATATATATATACAGGATGTTAATACTAAGTCGTTACACCCGAAAATGGTAAATAGAACTCATTAAAACAAGCAACTTTTCTTAGCCCAAATTTTTGATTTGGAGCCCCAGTTCATAGTTATTGGCGTTGTCTTGTTTTTCGAAAAATCGCCATAACTTCCTTATTTTAAGGAATATTTAAAAAATGCAAAAACTTTCAGCATTTGCTTTCGGTTCTCTAAAACACTTGTATTTACAATTATTTTCTATTTCATCAAATAACAAAATGGCGACCAATCAAAAATTTCAAAACAAGATATTATGAAAACCACCCCATCGATTTTCGAAAATAAAACATTTTTAAAATCCTTATACTTTCTACTACTATATTTGTCTTAAACATTTTTTTCTATCTGTCCAAAAAAAAATTTTTATTCATTTACTTGACTTGCATAAGTATTAACAAACTGAAAAAATCTGATGTGGACACCACATGACTTCCTTGTACGATTATTAAACTATACATATTTTTTTAATAATTAAATTACAAAATATTGACAGGCTTAAGCCAAGCCCGAGAAATATTTTGATATAGAACAAAAAATAATTCATTTACTACTATCATTCTTAAATTAACATTAATCTAACACGGTTCTTTTTAAAGAGCGTTTTGATTACAACAAAGAAATATTTGATTACAACAATGAATATGCCTAATTTCACAATAAAAATATAATATTTGTTATTGTACGAATCATAAAATTGCACGTATTCAACGTAATTTGACATGAACAATTTTTTTATTTTTTTGTCCTAATCCATAGCAAGCTTTATTACAAAAACAAAAAGTATATAATTTTTAAATTTACATATCTTGCTTATACAAAGGGCTAATTTAATAATACTTGATGTGCTACACGCAGAAATTAATTCTCTAAAACTTTTATTTGAAGCATTTATTTCTAAAATCAAAATAAAATCATTTTTTTCAAGAAAAACTGTTAACAACTTCAAGTAATGTACCACTTCCGGTTAGCCTATTTTAACCAAAATCTATTATGTTATTTCGATTGACTTTTATAGTCTTGTATACCAAATTTGAAAAGTTTTGGATTATATTTTAAAACAGTTTTTCATTAAAATCTATTATAGGCTTCATGTAAAGTGTCACTTCTGAAAATTGTGTAATAACCAGAAAGGGAGGTGCACAACTAGATGTTATAGGAGTCCTAAATACAAAATTTCAACTTTCTACGGCTTACCGTTTTTGAGTTATGCGAGATACGTACGTACGGACGTACGTACGTACAGACGTTACGACGAAATTAGTCAAAATGGATTTAGGGATGATCAAAATGGATATTACCGCTAAAATCTGAAAACCGAAATTTTTCGCGATTACAATACTTCCTTGTACGTAAGTAAAGGAAGTATTGTATTTTATTCAAGAAAAACTGTTAACAACTTCAAGTAATGTACCACTTCCGGTTAGCCTATTTTAACCAAAATCTATTATGTTATTTCGATTGACATAAAAGTGTTGTATACCAAATTTGAAAAGTTTTGGATTATATTTTAAAACAGTTTTTCATTAAAATCTATTATAGGCTTCTTGTAAAGTGCCACTTCTGGAAATTGTGTAATAACCAGAAAGGGAGGTGCACAACTAGATGTTATAGGAGTCCTAAATACAAAATTCCAACGTTCTACGGCTTACCGTTTTTGAGTTATGCGAGATACGTACAGACGTCACGACGAAATTAGTCAAAATGGATTCAGGGATGATCAAAATGGATATTTCCGCTGAAATCTGAAAACCGAAATTTTTCGCGATTACAATACTTCCTTTACTTACGTACAAGGAAGTAAAAAATCTGACGTGGCCAGTACAATACCTTCCGTCAATCCTGTGTATTATGTACAAATTCCATACATAAATTTTCTTGCAAAAGATTATAAATTTTTGGTATTATGTGATTCCCTTTCTCGGCAACTGAATGCCATACTCCTGATAACAAACAAACCACATGAAATAAGAAAATTATGAAATTTTGGTTGAAAAATTATAACACTTGTCAGTTATGGACATAATTAGTTGCTGTCATTTTGACACGGGTCAGTCATGTTACTGCACGCGCCCCATACATAAATTTTCTTGCAAAAGAGCCTATATTTCCAGTTATTTCATAAACAAACTATGCAAATTGCACTTGACACTGACATCTTCTTCTTCTTCTTTAGTTTTTCCCATTCGTTAGGGGATCGCTATTTTTTATTTTCTTCTTCCACTCATTTTTGTTTTCCGTGTCGTCCTCATTCAGTTCTTTTTCTCTCAAGTATGTTTCTTCCACCTTCTATTAATATATTCATCTCTCCTCATGACATGTTCAAACCAATGTAATCGTCTCTCTTATATCTAGAAACTTCTAACACTAGAGTTACTTCCCTTATTCTTTTATTGATTTACATTTTATTGATACTGACATCTGTCAATTTGAATTACCTGAATATATTAGCAGTTTCCATGGTTAAGTTAGCATAGCTGGCTGAATTATGAAATTTATATAAAATTTATTATCGTTATTCTTCTTTAACTCTATATCTGTTGAATATCAAATATAAAATGCAATCAAATCATATAGACAATAATATATTCTTTAAGTTATAATAACATTCAACTGATTTTTTCAAGAAAAACTGTTAAAATCTTCAAATGAGGGTACTTCCGGTTGACCAATTATAACCAAAATTTAATCAAGTCTGCATATGGTTGTAAAGAAGTGGAATACGCAAGAATTGTAATTTTTGGAATTCTAGTATTGGAGATATCGTGCACGAAAGGCGACACACACACACACACACACACACACACACACACACACACACACACACACACACACACACACACGCACATACGAACACACACACACACACACATACAGACATCATCGTAAAAATAGTAAAATCGTATTGTAAAGACCCTAAAACGTGCTTATTCAATGAAAACTCACCACCGAATTTTTTGACCAAAGACAATACCTTCCTTACCTAGAGGTGACGGAAGGTAAAAACGATATACACGAGATTAAAATCCCGTATTTATCATGTGGTCTCGACAAATTACAAACAAAAGAACTAATTAGAATTTTGACTTCTATATTCAAGAATACCTGTATACAGATTAATATTTATTCGTTACCCCAAAATTTTGCATTAAGTGACGAACTAGAAAAAATTATAGAACAAGATGACGACTCAATAAAGAATATAATTAACACACAAGACGATATTGAAACCATACATAGTGACCAAGAACACCCCGTCAACGGTTTAAAAATTCTAGAAAATAGAATAAATACAGCGGACAATCAAATTATATTCTCTTTTGATGAAAAACAGGATGTAAAAATCACAAAACTCTTTGGAAATAAAAAACGACGTCTCGTGGTCACTACCGAAGAAAACAAGGCCGAAGATCAATTGCGAGAATTTATAAAGAATTATATCATACCGAAAGTTAGATATTATTGCATATGCAATGATAAAATATTCAAAATTTTAAACAAAAAGATTTCGAAACAAACAGTATTAATATTATTAGAGTTAATAAAGAAGTAAAGGACATAGAGCAACCAGACGAACAAAATGAAATTGTCTAGGGAAAACAAACCACCGCGGAATTATGGAAACATATAAAAAGCTAAAAGAAAAATATTACTGGCCTAAAATGATAGATACTATCACCTCACTTATAAATAATTGCCAAACATGCAAAGGATGCAAATACGACAGACAACCCATACAACTTACTGATAATATAATAATTATTATCATTTTAATATCTTGTAAGAATAGAATATATACCTTACTTACGAAATGTAAACAAAAAAGAGTTACAAAAAGGAATAATAAAGATTTAGAATTAAACCCGTTGAAATAACATTGTTTCTTAATGGGGAGGAATTATAATCCCTGAAACACTGCAGTTTCAGAATTCGATACCATAAACAACGTCATTTCACCCGACACTTAGAAGATAAGAAAAATATGTTATAGGTATAGGTGTAAGAAACAAATGTAGAGGATTCTTGTATCATCTTAACTAGTAGTAACAACTGCACTATCGTAATAAATGAATATTGAAATTAAAATTTGTTTTTATAGTTCATCCAGAGATCATGTTCCGAAGACTCGTTATCGTTTTATTATGGGTTCACAATAGCTAAAACCGCAATGCCAAAATATTTCGGTCCGTACAGTCGACCAGTTCAGTATTTGCAATATATATTGGTATATATTTTACGCCCAGTATTCGACTGTAGACCAAGACTGCACTTTACAGATTTTCTAAACCGATTACCAGGGCTGTATTTGCTAATATTTAAAATTTTAATGCGTTAATCTTTTGAACTTAGAATTTCCCTAATTTTCTTATAGCTTATTATAAGGTCTGTGAACTTGTCTCCAAAGGATTATAAAACCGTTATTTGTGGCTATGTAGGTATATAAATAGGTGGTGAGTTTAATTATTTTCACTTGTCATTTGTACCTCCTAACTAGTGTACGAAGGCTGAAAGTGTTTTTTGTTTTGTTAAATTAAATTCAACAGTCAACAACGTTAACAATGTTTCGCCCGTGGGAAGAAAACGAAGAATTAGAAAGTGCTAGTAAAAGTGTAGTCATGGATAATGCCACCTACCATTCGCGACAAGAGAATAAAATTCCGAAGACAGCAACAAGAAAGGCTGAAATAATAGATTTTTTAGTAAAGAAAAATATGCCAATACCAGAAAGGGCAACAAAAAATGATTTACTTAAAATTATAAAAGAGCAGAATTTTGATAAGTCTTACGTTATAGACAATATGGCACAACAGGCAGGGCATAAAATATTACGTTTACCACCTTATTATTGCATATTCAATCCGATTGAGTTAATTTGGAGCCAACTAAAAAACAATGTTAGATCAAAAAATGTATCACCACAATTAAATTCTAGTGTAGTTCAATTAGTCAGGGAAGAAGTTGAAAATATTGGCCAGCAACAATGGAGTAACTGTATTCAACATATCATAAAAGAAGAAAATAAATTTATATCACTTTACAAAGACGTGAATCCATTACTTATACCTTTAAGGGATTCAGATATGTCCGATAACAATTCTGAAGACGAGGACGAGTGCACTATGTCCGAATAAATATTCATATATTTTTTTAAATGACATGTGGTTATAGGCCTCTTGGGGAAATCGCCACTATAAACAAAGATTAACGGTCCGCAATTAGTACCTCCTGGGTGGTCACGGAAATCTGATTATACAATATATTTTTTAAAAGTTAAATATTAAACAATTTTTTTTTACTGTTTTGAAAAGTAAAATGTGTGAAATGAAATATTTCAAACCCCTACTCAAATTTTTCATTACAGCCCTGGCACATGCCAGGCTATTGGGACCCTCTATTGTACTGCCGTAATAAAACGATAACGAGTCTTCGGAACATGATCTCTGGATGAACTATACCTTCCGTCACCTACAGGTAAGGAAGGTATTGTCTTTGGTCAAAAAATTCGGTGGTGAGTTTTCATTGAATAAGCACGTTTTAGGGTCTTTACAATACGATTTTACTATTTTTAAGATGATGTCTGTATGTGTGTGTGTGTGTGTGTGTGTGTTCGTATGTGCGTGTGTGTGTGTTTGTATGTGTGTGTGTGTGTATGTGACCGCTTTTTCGTGCACGATATCTCCAATACTAGAATTCCAAAAATTACAATTCTTGCGTATTCCTCTTCCTTACAACCATATGCAGACATGTTTAGATTTTGGTTATAATTGGTCAACCGGAAGTACCCTCCTTTGAAGATTTTAACAGTTTTTCTTGAAAAACTCAGTTAAATGTTATTATAACTTAAAGAATATATTATTCTCTATACGATTTGATTGCATTTTATATTTAATATTCAACAGATATAGAGTTAAAGAATAATAAAGATAAAAAATTCGTATAAATTTCATAATTCAGCCAGATATGCTAACATAACCATGGAAACTGCTAATATATTCAGGTAATTCAAATTGACAGATGTCAGTATCAATAAAAAGCAAGTAATTGAATGAAAAATAAGGGAAGTAATTCTAGTGTTAAAAGTTTTTAGATATAATAGAGACGATTACATTAGTTTGAACATGTCATGAGGAGAGATGAATAAATTAATAGAAGGTGGAAGAAACATAGGAAGACCGAATATAAGATGAAAAGACTGTATTGCAGAAGACTTGAGAGAAAAGGAACTGAATGAGGACGACACGCAAAACAAAAATGAGTGGAAGAAGAAAATAAAAAATAGCGACCCCTTAACGAATGGGAAAACTAAAGAAGAAGAAGATGTCAGTGTCAAGTGCAATTTGCATAGTTTGTTTATGAAATAACTTTACTGGAAATATAGGATCTTTTGCAAAAAAATTATGTATAGGGCGCGTGCAGTGACATGACTTTGCTGTCTTTGGCAAGCAGAAATGAGGACCCGTATCAAAATGACAGCAATTAATTATGTCCATAACTGACAAGTGTCATAATTTTTCATTCAAAATTTCATGATTTTCTTATTTCATGTGATTTGTTTGTTATCAGGAGTATGGAATTCCGTTGCCGTTGCCGTTGAAAGGGAATCATAAAATACCAAAAATTTAGAATCTTTTGCAAGAAAATTTATGTATGGAATTTGTACATAATACACAGGATTGACGGAAGGTATTGTGCTGGCCACATCAGATTTTTTTTTTTAAAAGTATTGAGATCGAAACGTAATTTATATATATATATATATATATATATATATATATATATATATATATATATATATATATATATATATATTATATATTACGTCAGTGTCAGAATAATGATTGTCAAAATAAATATTTTACGTAGTAAATATTAATTTGCGCCAATATAATCTCGAATTTGCCGTAAACTATGGCCAGAATAATGCCATTTAATTATTTGTAACTTTTCTTCATTTGAATAATTATTCATTTTTGAAAAATAATGAACAGTAATATCGATTTATTATAACAATTTGTCAAAATAAATAATAATAATTTGACGTTACGCTTTTTGTTCGTCTCTTGTTTGGCTAATACTATTCAATTGTAATTCCGTAAATATATATACTCGATTGATTACATTTTATGCTTCATATTCAATGGATATAGAGTTAAAAAATGTGATGTGGCCAGTACATTACTTTCCATTAATTCTGTGTATTATGTACAAATCCCATACATAAATTTTCTTGCAAAATATTCTACATTTCCAGTAAAAAAAATTCATAAACAAACTGTAAATGGCATTTGACACTAACTTCTTTAGTTTTCCCAAATCGTTAAGGGTCGCTATTCTTGATTTTCTTCTTCCATTCGTTTCTATTTTGCTTGTCGTCCTCATTCAGTTACTTTTCTCTTAAGTCCTCCGCAATACAGTCCTTCCATTTTGTCATTGGTCTTCCTCTGTTTTTTCTACCTTCAAGCTGCTAATTCTTCTTCTAATATATTTTTCGTCTCTCCTCATGACATTTCCAAACCAATGTAATCGTCTCTCTTGTATCATTCTAGAAACTTCTATCACTCGAGTCATTTCCTTTATCCTCTCATTCTTTATCCTATCTGTCCGTGTCTTCCCTAATATCTATCTCAACATTCTCATCTCTCTGCCACATTTATTTTCTTGTTATTGACACTGACATCTGTCAATTAGAATTTTCTTAATAAAGTAGCTGTTTTCATGGTTATAGCATAGCTGGCCGATTTATGAAATTTAATTTGTATATAAATTTTTAACACAGTACAAATATGTTATCATCATTACCGAACTCTGTATACAAAGCAGATTGGCACCAGCAATGGGTAATAATTTATTTATTTATTTATCCACTCAGTGTTTGCCATCTACTCAAATATACCATTTTAATTACTTACCACTGCTTTATTAAAAAGCGCTCAACTTATTTTAACCCATCATTATTTCTTTAGTATTAGGTACTAGGGGTCGATTGATTGCATGTATATAAATTATGGAAAAGCATTTGACAGAATTTGTTACTGCATTTTATTAATAAAATATAACATTTTGCGCTTGTGTTTTACCTAATTTGTAATCCCACATTTTATTGAAAACAATAAACATTCCATACAATATCTGAGATATAATTCTTACTCCTTATTTCTGGTGTCCCTCAAGGTATCAGTTTTGGCCTTTTATTCATAAAGCTGTTCATTTATGACAGTTTTAATGTATTGCACTGCGATAAATTTCTTTATGTCGATGATCAGAAGATTTCTTTTATACAGTCTTCGCACAACTGGTTTGACATTGTCATTTCTATGCAATGTCTTCCACCAATACCTAAATATTGTTAAATTCTGTCTTTTCTCTTTCATTTATTGTTCTCTTAGGTTTCATTCTGTTACTTTTGTTCTTTTGTAAATTTTCCTCTATAGGTACTGTTACTGTTGTTTAAAAAATTAATTGAAATAAAAAAATAAAAAAATACGTTATCATCCCCTGTTCATATCAAAATAAATTCATGATTGTATTTACATTTCCTGGTTTCATTCTAGTAATTAATTCTTAATATTGTAATCTGTGAGCTAGAGGCATTTTAGCTTTATTATTTTTTTCCAATATCTGAAATACTTTCTTAAATATACTACATACGAATGTAATTAAATATATACATATGTAGAGAAGCATGGAACCATGAAGTTAAAATTCACTGTCCGTGGTAATTATACAATTAATACATTTACTAAAATATGATGAGAATGTAGTGGACGTGGTATATAAACCGTGTTTATTTTGCAGAAGGCATCATTTGATCATTGTTCTTCCTTCTAGAAACATGAGGGCATTCGTGATTGCAGCTCTAGTCTTCGTTTGTGGCACTTCCATCCATTGCGGTGGTCATGTGTCCATTTCTTCAAGTGAAAACCATGAAGGTCTTTCCGGAAGCGATATTCATGGAGGCTTAGATGGCGGTGCTGTCGGCTTTGGCGGAGCTGGTGGTTTTGGAGGAGCTGGCGGTTTTGGAGGAGCTGGCGGTTTTGGAGGAGCTGGCGGTTTTGGAGGAGCTGGTGGCCTTGGAGGAGCTGGAGGAGCAAACATTCAAGTCAACACCGTTCAACAGCAAGTACCAGTTCCAGTTCCCCAACCCTATGAAGTCACTGTCAGTCGCCCAGTACCTATCCCTATCCCTCAAGCAGTACCTGTTTCCATCCCTCGTCCTGTAGCTGTCCCTGTGAGTGTACCACGTCCAGTCACTATCATTCGTCGCTACCCTGTTTACGTTGACAGGTACGTGCCTATCCCTATTCCGCAGATTATCTCTGTACCTCAACCACAAAGTGTACCAGTACCAGTCAACCAACCCTACACTGTGGATGTGGAACAAGCTGTACCTGTTAGAGTACCAACCCCAGTGGTAATTCCAGTGGCTCAACCAGTGGTAGTTGGAGGTGGAGCAGGTGGTGCTGGTGGAGCTGGAATTGGAGGGGGTTTTGGGGGAAATGCAGGAGGAATTGGAGGTGGACTTAGAGGACATGGAACCATTGGAGGAGGAGCTGCAGGATTTGGTGGAGCTGGAAGTTATGGAGGACATGGGTACGGTGGATACGGCGAAGATAGTAGTTACAAACATTGATTGTACTCATGTATATAACCATCTCATTTCATACGTATACATATATGTATCATCATGTAGTCATTATCATCTATTTGTTTCTTGTTTGTATGAGTAAATAAAAACATAATTTGAAAATCTATGGAATTTTTATAAATGAATTTTATATACATACAAGGTGTTTAAAAAGTGTATTTTTTTAAAGGTATACAGTACTGACCAAAATGAGTAATAAAAGCTTAAATAACACAGGTCTGATCTTAAATGATCCCGAGAATTCTTTCATGTAGGTAGATTTTCTATAGTAAAAACTGAATTATCTTTTACCAGTTTCAGAATAGTAAGCCTTCGTTTACATGTACAAAAGTAGGCTGGTCACTAAGTAATAACTATACCTTTACGACAATATTATTATAATACTGTCTTGGCAGCAACAGTCTACGAAATGAAAATAAAATAAAATGAAAGTATAATACCCATCATTAATATATACAGATAACGTTACTGCATCGTTCTCAGCACGGTTTACTTTTTTCTACCACCGTGAACATGTCCGTACCCATTTACAAAATTGTTAATTTAAAGGTGGCATTCGTTTGTTTATCGTGTGTTTAGGTTTATTGTTTTATTTTTTTAAAAAATGTTTGAGTGCGGGACTTCACATGTCGGTGCTCTTTTAAATAACTGTTTATTTAAAGGAGGCATTCCTTTGTTTAGGATTATTTAGACAATTTCTTCGCTTGTTTAGGTTTATTATAACTTATTTTTAAAAAAATTGTTTGGACGCGGTCTTCACATATCCGCTTTAATTTTAAAATTATTTATTTCAATGCGGTATTCGTTTTTTTAGGATTGTTAAACAATTTTTCTGTTTGTTTAGGTTTATTGTGACATAATTTTTAAAAATTGCTTGGGTGCGGATATCTTCACATGAACCGCGTCCTTTTAAAATATTGTTTATTTACAGGAGGCATTCTTTTGTTTAGACATTTTTTTGGTTTGCTTAGGTTTATTTTTTTTAATTATGTAAGGACTTTACAGAATCCGCATCAATTAAAAATATATTTAAGTATTTGAAAATGACAATTGTTTGTTTATCATTTATTTAGATTTGATTAGTCAAAATAAATGTTTGTTTAACTTTAAAGTTTATAATTCTGTATTATTTTATGCGGCGCGGCTTCACACTTGCCTGATTCATTGGCAAAACCTTTGTTTAACAATAAAAAATACTTCTCGGTCAGCATAGGTTTTTTTTTATAAGTAATAACATTTATTTACAACTAGTTTATAAGTGAACTATTAGGTATATTTACAAATTATCACAACAATGATACTAGTCTATTTAGTAAAAATGAAACAGTCACATTCTTCATCATATTACCTACTGCAATTAGGGCTATTTATTTTTAATAAAGTTCTTTATATCAATAATTGAAATGAAAAAATATATATTCAATTTCTATATTTACGTTTTGTTCCATAGTATGATCCATGGACATGTTTTGTATTTACACTTTTGTTTTACAATTAACAGGACAGAAATTATAGACAAATGACACATTTACCATTATATGTCCTATGGTTCATAAAAAATATATTTACGGTATATTAGGATGGTCCTACCTATTCAAAAGAAATGTTTGTAAGTCTTTGGTTTTGTGTTTTCATTATTTCTTTGTTAATTAAGTCAAATGCAGTTTATTCTACAAATTTAACAGTAAAGATAAAAATGTAAGAAAAATATGAAAGAAATTTTTAAACATAAATATTAAGGAACTGTAAAAATCTAGGATTTATTAATTGCTGGTAAATTAATTAAGAACACCTATGAAATGTCAAATTATATAAAACCTATCAGATATTAATACAAAATGTATATAGTAAATAACAGCTACAGTAAAATATAAATAATTATAACACATTTGTTACATGTTGAACTAAATTTTACCATTATCTGTATTGCTAAAATATGTTTATTAAATTATATAAGCTTTGTTCCAGCCGGTAATTTTGGACAAGTTTGAAACATGTATCTGATTTTTTTAATGCGCATGCGTGTACATAAACTAGTTACTGACAAGTTTGAAAAACCTAAGTGCTGGAACGCTAAATGAGGGTGACGGTACCAAAGCAAGTATCTGTTACATACAAGCTAGCTAATTTGAAAATTAAACAAATTATTTAACAACAACAATTAACAAATGTCGTCGTCGGTCATTTTTCTAAAAAATAAAATAAAATTATGTTATAATCAAAATATAATATCATATATAATAACATGAAATATATTTTATTCTTATCTAATAATTTAATTGTAAGTAGAAAAATACCATCTTACCTTCTCAGATGAAATATGACAACGAACACTGAATTTGCAATAATTACGCAAGTTCTAACTGGTACTTAGCAGAAAAAGTTCTGGCTGTTTTGACTCTTAGAAACTAGTTTTTGATAGTCGAACAGTACGCGCTGGAACACCTAACCAGTAGTTAGAAACTTGTCAGTGGTACGGTTGAAACGGTATTTAACGGTATTTTGTTACTATGCATGTGTCTGACAGTCACAAACTATCACTAATGAGGTTGGCATAAACCTATTGATGTTCATTTTAGTTTTAACACCACCATCAATAGAACAAAAGCTAAAAATATAAAAGGAAACCTAATAGCAGTGATATATACAGGTATAACTGTTCGTTCGTTGAATATTTCCCTTTCATTGGTCTTACATTTCCTTTGATTTATTTAGTCCATTTCTAATCCTTTACTCTCCTTATGAATTATAATGAAATTGTCTTTTGGACATCAGGTGTTTTGCATTTAAATGTAATTAGTAAATAAATACCAGAAATAGGTTGGCCGACCATTATATTAAGATGAACCATCTCTTAAAGGGGAATTCAAAATTCTTCACATACAATTAATAGGGCCGAAAATTACAGATATTCGTAAATATGCTATATTATTCAATGGGCATGTAATGTATGCTGTTACTCATAAGAATGAAGTTTGCATCACGATCCGGAAGGCAATGATGTAAATCATTCGAATAAGTAATAGCCATTACATGCGAAAGGAATTCCATACTTTATCAAAAATTCTCAATTAATAACATAATGGCATATTTATATTGAAAAATAAGTAGAATTTTTTTTTGTTAACAGACAAATCTAGTTACCGTTGTTATAATAAAATTATGAAGTGATTTGACATTTAACAGAAAATCTTAAAACTGATTATTCAACTATGTGGAAAAAAATACTTATTAACAGTAATTTATTCGTACTCTTTGCAAGGTAAGATTTGAATTTAACGTAACGATTGACTAATATTATTCCATGGAACTGTCAATATCATTCAATTAGCAACAGTAATGAAGGTCCTTATTTGATAAAAACGGTTGAATTATGGGTTTATTATTTGGCAATTGTAGATAAAACTTTTATCATTGAATTTCCTATGGTTCATTAAAAAAAATATTTGCGGCACATTAGGGACCTTGTTATTTTACCTCTCGCTAAGAGAGGTATTGGATTGCATATCCAGATTTTAATGATTAAGCACGTTTTAAGGTCCCTACAATCCGATTTTAATATTTTCACGATGATGTCTGTGTGTGTATGTGTTATGTGTGTGTGTGTGAATGTGTGTATGTGTGTGTGTGTGTGTGTATGTGTGGATGTGTGTATGTGGGTCGGTTGGAAGGACGATTTCTTAAAAATTATAATACTTAATATCTGTTTAACTACGTATTTCTCAATCGGACATTACTGGGAAGAGCTGAAAAGGTTTTGATAGTAATTGGACAATCGGAAGTAGTAGATTCTTCTACTGATATATATATATATATATATATATATATATATATATATATATATATATAAATATTTTATTACATCTTTTATAGATTTAGAGATAAAGATATATAAAGTACATAATAATCTGTTGTAATAAGTATTAAAATATTTGTAACTGACAAATAAATGTCAGTGTCAAAAATCCAGAGACATTACAGAAGATTTTTTCTGGGAAGTACATACATTATATTATTTCTTATTGTATTAATAGTTAAATATTTAAAATTATAGGTATATTGCACATACCCTTCAGAAATACTGTTAATCTCGACAATGAATTGGAAACATCTCGAAAAATTAGAAGAGTAAGACAAAATTTCTTCAAAGAATTGAATTTAAATTTAATAATAATACATTTATCGGTTAAAGCATATACTTTTTACTATTGAATGGCAGAATATATAGTATAGTATACATAATAATCATATTATAATAATTTTTAATCCCTTATGAATACATTTTAAAGCACAAAATAAACTATAATAATATTAATTTAGTGATTTTGATAATAATAATAATAAAAATCTGATGTGGCCAGCACATAACCTCTCGCCGTATATTTTACCTGGCTGTATGCATAAAGCAAAGATTATTTTTATAAATACAAATAATATATTCATATAAATCTGACGTATAAACTTCTTTATTATTCAATAATAGCATGTCTCAACATGAAGATATTTTACCATAAATTATGTTACAATAAATTACAAAGTAGAGTTTACCATATATAAATATTAGGCTGGTAACAGCAATTTTCAATTCGAACAACTTTGTTTACTTTCTCTTCATATTCTTCTAGTAAAAACATTAATTTTGGGCGGTCTAAAATGTATATATCTGGATTGTGCATCTATTCTTATATATCTTCTTTTACATCTTATTTTTTCATACTTGTTATATCTAAATAACCTTAATTCCCTTTAATAAAGTGACGGATAGATTGCACTCCGATTTTGTCAATATTTACAACTTACTTGAGAAGAATTTGATAGCTTTTTCGCAATTCAAAGTTACTCTAGTCTACAGTACTGGTGTACATTGTCCCATAATGTTTGAAACAAATTTAAGTCCTTCAACCTAGACTTGTCATCTCCATAATAGTCACAGATCAAGAACTAAGGGATTCTCCAAGTACATTTTTAATTCATTACTCATTATTTCTGACACTGACATTTATCTGTCAGTTACAAATAATTTAAATTATCAACTATTTTTCATGGCATTCTTTCGGCTGTCAAATTTATTACAACAGATTATTTTATATATTATACTTCTTTTATCTCTAAATCTATGGAATATATAATAAAATATTTAAATGTATCAGATAGAGAATTTAATTTTCTTTAATATTACCACGAAAAATTTTCAAAAAATAATATTTAGAAGATTTTTTTTCAAGAATCTTCTACTTCCGGTTGTCCAATTATTACCAAAACCTTTTCAGATCTTCCCATGAATGTCCGATTGGGAAATACGTTGTTAAACAAATTTTAAGTCTTATAGTTTTTGAGTAACCGTCCTTCCAACATCCCACACACACACATACACACACACACACACACATCCACACACACACACACAGACATCATCGTAAAAATGTTAAAATCGGATTGTAGGGACCTGAAAACGTGCTTATTCAATAAAATCTGGATATGCGATTTTTAGCATGAATGCAATACCTCTCTTAGCGAGAGGTAAAAAAAATGCAAAACATTATTTTTGAATTATAACGCAACATATCCCTCCTATAAAGAAAAAAGACGGTACATGGGCAAGAGAAGATTCCGACAAAGCTGAGGTATTCGCAGAACACCTCTCTACCATCTTCACACCAAACGCCTCATCAACGGAAAAGACATGGAAGAAAGTATAGATGAATTCTTAACCTCTCCCCTATAACTAGATCACCCAATCAAACACATCTCACCCGCCGAAGTTAAAACCGAAAAAACGAAACTCAACAGTAAAAAATCCCGCGGGCACGACTTAATTAATGCCAAAGTCTTAAAAGAATTACCCAAAAAAAGGTATTGTGTCTCTAACACAAATCTTCAACGCAGTTCTAAGAACCAGTTACTTCCCACATTCAATGGAAACTAGCGCAGATCATCCTAATACAGAAAAAAGGCCAACCGGCACACGACATCACATCATACAGGCCAATATCACGTCTGCCCATTCCTTCCAAACTGCTAGAAAAACTACTACTCAAAAGAATTCAACCCGTCATCGAAGACAACAACATCATCCCACCACACCAGATTGGATTTAGACAACAACACTCAACTATCCATCAAGTACATCACGTAGTCAGTGTAATCGGAAAAAGTATCCAAAACGAAAAGATCTGTTCGGGAGCTTTCATCGACATTAGCCAAGTCTTCGATCGGGTGTGGCACACGGGCCTACTCTCAAAATCAAGTTCCAATTATCCCATAAATACTTCGTTCTTCTCAAGTCATACCTACAAGAAAGATTTTTTCAAGTAAGATACGGAATCTCATATTCAAAACTGCATCCAACAAAAGCCGGCGTCCCACAGGGCAGTGTACTTGCGCCAGTACTATATCAACTATTCACCGCGGATCTACCATGCTCGGAACAAGTCACCACCGCTACCTACGCAGATGATACGGCCATCCTAGCAACACACGAAAACCCAGAAAAATCATCTGAACTGTTGCAAAACGCACTAAATGAAATCGAACAATGGGCCGAAAAATGGCGTATAAAAATAAACGAGACGAAATCTACACACATAGTCTTCACAACCAAGAAAATCTCATGCCCTACAGTCAAACTAAATAACAACATAATTTAAACCAAAGATGATGTAACATACTTAGGCATGCACCTGGATAAGAGATTAAATTGGAAAAAACATATAAAAAATTATAGAAAGCATCTTGACTTAAAAGTCAGACAAATATACTGGCTCATCGGCCGAAGGTCCAAACTCACACTAGAGAATAAAATCCTACTATACTAAACAATCATAACCCCCATCTGGACATACGGCATCCAGCTCTGGGGCTGTGCCAAAAAATCCAACATGAATATAATCCAGCGCTTCCAGAACAAAACCCTACGCACAATCGCCGACGCACCCTAGTATGTAAACAATCAGACGCCACATAAAGATCTAAAAATCAAAACTGTCAGCAAACAAATAAAAAAAACTCGCCACTACATACGAAACAAAGCTCAACTACCAGCCCAACGAACTCGCAGTAAACCTACTCAACAATGAAGACGACGTACGAAGACTCAAGAGAACAAACCCTCAAGATCTAAAATTTTTACACTAAAACTATGTAAGCTATAATCAATATAAAATGTAAATGAGGACCCTCCGCTGGGAGCTCCCCCACATATGTTATACTTACCTACCACATTTACTAGATGACCCCTGCGGACAGTTGTAAAGATATAATAATAATAAAAAAATTGATAGACAAACTAATACTAATGAGATTTACTGATTGTTGAAATATCATGCAGTATTAGACAAGTAATGCTAATATTTTATATTAAAAAGAGAAGTAATACATAAATGTAGGTAATTAACTCCACATGGCCTTTCACACTACTCATAAAGGTGAATATATTTAAACGTAATCACACAATAATATAAAGAAAAGGAAAAATATAATAAAAATAGATATGTAGGTATTTATGTGCAACATGAACACACATTACATACTTTGTATATTTGTAATTACTCGTTCAAGAAGCTACGCAATTTTAGTGCTGCTAGAGTATAAAAAAATGTCATTTACTTTTTCTTTCGATAAGTTGGTGAAAAGGGAGAATAAGGTGTGACTATTTATATTCCAAATGTTATGGAAACCAATTGAAGTATTAAAATATTTGCAACTGACAAATAAATGTCAGTGTCAAAAATCCACAGACATTATAGAAAATTTTTTTTTGGAAAGTACATACATTATATTATTTCTTATTGTATTAATAGTTAAATATTTAAAATTAGAGGTATATTACATATACCCTTCAAAAACACTGTCAATTTCGACAATGAATTGGAAACACTTTCAAACCGAAAGCGCTACCAACAATCTAACATTAAAATTTAAAATATATGTAGTAAATCAAATTTTGATTCCAAAAAATTGGAAAATTGGCGCGGACTTGCTAGAAAACCTCGAAGAAAACGAACTGGTTATTATGGAGTACCATGCCCTGAAATATTAACTGTGGTAGAGGACAAAAAAACATAAATTAAGCGCACTAAAAAATGGAAATAATATCAAGACCTATTGTAATAAATAAAACGCAGTATATGTTGACAAATACCTGCGCATATGAAGCACTCATTCAATGTTTACTTGTAGCTTATTGTGATAGTCCACATTTTAAAAAATATATTAAAGAGAGTACGCTAGATATTAGTACAATTTTAGATGTTTTATCAATCAGTGGGACAAAAAGAATAGCCGTATATCAGGAGAGAGTTAAAATATTTTTAAAGTTTATCGAACAAAATCAACTCATAATTGGTAAAACAGGAATTATATCTATTGCATGTGAATGTAGTATTCAGTGTAGCAGAAAAATATTTTTTTTCCACAACCACCATGGAAAGTAGGCTTTTCAAATTTCGTCTCTATAGTTACGAGTATTGAAAATAGGTGTTTGCCGAACAAATGGAATTTACGTGTGGAAAGATATTTTCGACACGTAAATTTTGAGTGTTGAAAGTTCTTTCAACATGCTAAAGCAAATCATGGAAAACTTTTATTTTAATAAATACAAGTAGTGTTATGCAAGTACAGACTAATTATTAACATTAAAATTAATTGTAAATGACGTACAATTGTTAATATTAATGCTTGGCGGCAAGGAATTGAAGAAATTGTGATTTGTTGTCACTGTAGTGGTAGGGGAATCGGTGGAATCTGTCAATGGTTGAGAAAATACTGAACTGTCGAGTGTAGTGCTAATTGTACAGTTACGCTTGGAATTGAACAAATTGTGATTTGTTGTAGTGGAATCTGTCAGTAGTTGAGTTTGGGGAAGTGCTGAAATCTCAATTGATTTACTAGTTGAACCGTTAGGCTTTCCAATGATGTTTTGGGCATTTTTTACTTTATTTTGGACGCTATCTTCTATATAGCCTTCTGCAACTGTGGAAGATTTCCATCCCCCATGTCTTTTCAAACAAAGAATGTCTGCTCCGGCATTAGCAAGTAACGTTGCAGATGTTCTTCGGAAGCGGTGGCCGGTATATGCAGAACGATTGGGTAATATCAAGAATTCGGCAATTTTTTGAGGGATTTTTCCAAAAGTGTTGACACCTACTGGTTGGCTGAGGCACTTTTCTTTTCTATATGTCATAAAAAATCGTCTATTCTCTACAGTTGACGGACGAAGAGCAGCGTACTTTCTAAATATTGTCAACCAATCTTCTTGTCCACTAGTTACTGTAAAACTCCAGGGTATATGTGTCTTAGTATCGGGTATATTAACAATTAACAAGGCATCTTTTTCTTGTAAATCGTCTCTGGTTAATTTCATAAGTTCGTCTCTTCGACAAGCTCCAGCTACTCCCAATATTAGTGCAACCTACAATAAATTTTATTGTTAATGGAAAATATAAACCGTAAGTCATAATGTTTACCTTCATCATCAAAAATGATTCATCTGGTGCTTCAAGAAGAAATCTACTGATCTCGGTTCTAGTAAAAATACGGGATTTTTTTGCTCTATAGCCCACAGATTTTCTTTTTAGGAAAGCAATTAATTTTGAAAACTTTGAAATATCTACATTATCTTGAACTATCAAACAAGTTTTTAGCATGGAGTACGAAGACCAAAGTGTGGATGATTTCATTTTCTTGGAATTTTCGGCGAAATAAGCCAGAAGGATACTTTCCGTAAATATCTTAATATTTTTCTGTTTACACCATGTGACAAATATGCTGCGTTCTCTAATATACCTTATTTTGGATTTCTCTGGTAGTAATTCAAGAGATGCAGCATTTGCAGCTTCAGCAACATTCGGAGGAGTATTTGGGAAATCTTCGCAATCACTTTCATTCATTTTGAATGGTTTTTATAAATTATTATATCAAAATTGTGAAAATCACAGTTTGAAGGATTTGAAAATTTATAACAAGCGTTATTTGTCAGTCTCCCTAGCAATGAAACAAATTCACTCACTTCAATATAGAGTAGCCTGCGATTGTGATTTTAGTTGTTGTAAAATAATAAGGTAGACAATGTTTGACAATTCGATTTATTACGAACAACTATAATAATAATACATGTCACTCTGGTAACGGATAAATAACGATAACTTCCGGATCACGCCGGTGGCGCCTCTGACGGCGCGCATACAACATCTCCCCTCCAAAGCTACAGGTCGAGACGTTGTGGAGGTTTAGAATACCGGTCGGATCGCGTTCGGTAGCCCTCTGAAGTCCGCTCGGGTACAGGTGGTTCCTCGATGACAGGTGCAGTATCTTCAGGCTGTTCAGGCGTCGTCGAGCTCTCCGGTGATCGTTCCTCTGGCGCGTCTTTGGATTCCTGCTTGACAGGAAAAACCGTGTGCCGGTTTCGGCGGAGTTTGTTAGTGTCGGTCTGGATAATGTATGACCGGGGTTCTTCGGCTTTCCGTGCGACAGTACGGAATTTTTGTTTGTCCTTGATGAAGACTCTGGTTCCCGGAACGAGCTCTGGAAGACTTCTCACTCCTCTTGCAGCGTTGTAATTCCTCTCGATTCGGTCGCGTCGGTGGTCTTCTTTCTGGTTGACTGCTTCCCTGTTAACTACTCTCAGTTCGAGGTTTTTCGGCGTGGTGGGAAGCGAGTCGTTCAGCTTTCGGCTCATGGATAGCTCTGCTGTCGAGAATCCGTTTTCCAACGGAGTGTTTCGGTAAGTGAGGAGACACTTATACGGATCTTTTTCCTTCAGGAAAATCCTCTTCACGAATTTGACGCTTGCTTCGGCAAGCCCGTTCGATTGTGGGTACATCGGGCTCCTCGTGATCAGGCGGAATCCGTACGACTTCTGGAAGTGGTCGAAAACTCTGGACTCACGTAACGTATGGAATTGCGTCCCGTTATCGGTGAGTACTTCCTCCGGAACTCCTTATCTAGCGAAGATTCCAGACATTTTGTCGAGGATCGTCTCCATCCTCATATTGGGTACCTTTTCGACCTCTGGGTACCGAGAGTATCGGTCGATGATGATTAAATACCAGTCGCCCTTCACCTTGAACAAGTCCATGCCGACTTTCTGCCACAGGCGACCACCGGCATCCATTTGATTGAGCGGGTCGTGACGATTGATCCTGTGCTGGGCGCAGACTTCGCATTGGTCCACGGTCTCGGCTATCTGGGTAGACATGCCGGGCCACCATATGAATTGACTGGCTCGTGCTCGGCATTTGGTGATCCCGAGATGTCCCTCATGAACCTTCTGCAGCATCTCTGGGCGCATCCTCTGCGGGATGAGTATTTTCGTTTCATAGAGTAGTAGGTCGTTCTGGCAGGCGATGTCCCATCTCTTCGCCCAATAGGTCTTCAGGTTGTCGGGTAGATCCTCCCTGTCCGGCCAGCCATTGCAGATGTAGGTCCTCACAGCGGCGAGTTCCGGATCTTCCTTTTGATTGGCGACGATTTCGGACAGGCGGTCGGGTGACACCGGGAGTTGTGTAATCGTGCCGATGACATGGGTCTCTACTTCTCCTTCCAATGTAGTGGAGTCGGGCTGTGAGAGTGGTTGTGTCGACAGTGCATCAGCGGTCACCAACTCCTTACCAGGAACGTGAACGACCGTGTAGTTGAATCGCATGAGGCGAATGCGATACCTTTGAAGTCTCGGTGACAGATCACTCAGTGCTTTCGTCGTGAGAATCGGGATCAGCGGCTTGTGGTCCGTCTCCAGTTTGACCTCGATGCCCGTTATGTAGTCGGAAAATTTCTCACAGGTGTATGTGATTGCGAGAGCTTCCTTCTCGATTTGAGCGTATCGCCTTTCGGTCTCCGTGAGTAGTCGCGAATTGTATGCGATGGGCTTCAGGCTGCCGTCCCTCTGCTCTTGAAGTAGCGCTCCTCCAATCCCAAAAAACGAAGAATCAGCCGTAACGATAGTCTTTCTCGAGGGATCGTACCGGGCTAGTGTAGGAGCTCAGGTTAGGATCTCTTTGAACCGGGTGAATGCCCTTTCTTGTTGTGGGCCCCAGACAAAAGCTGCTTCTTTTTTCAGCAAAGCTTGTAGCGGCTCCAAGATGGGAGCCTCATTCGGGATAGCCTTCGCGAGAAAGTTGAGCATCCCGAAAATCCTCTTCACCCCCTTCTTGTCGGTAGGCGGTTCCATGTCCTTGATAGCCTTGATCTTGTCGGGGTGTACGCGGATCCCCTCCTCTTCGACCAAGTGTCCCAGGAATTGAATGGAACGAACGTTGATCTGCAGCTTCTTGACGTTCAGCGTCACGTCCCCCTCCGAAAGTTTTTGTAGAACCTTCCGCAACCGCGAATCGTGTTCGGCCTGGGTGTTGCCGTATACCAGGATGTCATCCATGAGGCACACGATTCCTTCACAGTCCTTTAGAATTTCCTGCTTCTTCTTCTGAAAATGTTCTGGGGCTCAAGTGATTCCAAACGGTAGACGATCGAAGCAAAATCTCCCGAACGGTGTGATGAAGGTGGTGTACAGCCGTGATTCTTCGTCCAGGATGATCTGGTAGAACCCTGACGCTGCATCCAACTTCGAGAAATACTTCGCGTCCTTGATCCTGTTTAGCGTGTAGTGGACGTCGGGTATCGGGTGGTATTCGCGTTGGATCGCCCGGTTGAGTTCCCTCAGGTCCACGCAAATCCTAGGGCTGCTGTCCTTCTTGAACGTAACTACCATCGGCGAACACCACTCGGTCGGATAGTCGACTGGTGAGATGACTCCTCCCGAAACCATCTTGTCCAGGGCGTCCTTCACCTTGTCGATGAGCGGGATCGCGATTCGTCGTGGTGAAGCCACCGCAACTGGTGTTAGTCGGGTTTTATGGCCAGCTTGTATTTTCCAGGAATCTTCTCAATCCCTCTGAAGAGTGATGGAAACTGGTTCTTGATGTCTTGTAATGACATTGCCGTGGTCGTGGAAATCGTGTTGATTCGCTGCACCAGGCCCAGTTTCATTGCGTCGACTTTCCCCAAGATAGGTTGCGTATGTAGTAGATAGTTTGCCGGATCGTCTTATCTTTGTAGTTTAGTGTTGCTTGGTTGACCCCGAGGATCTTCAATGATGAAGCATTTGGACCAGTCAACCCCTTCTCCGCAGGTGCCAGTCCTCTCCTGTCGGCGTACTGTGATGGGAGGGCGGTGACGTCGCTGCCTGTGTCGATCTTGAACTGGATGTCCTTCCCGTTCACCTGGATCACCGCTGTCCAGTCGACGTTGTCCGACGCGTTCCCCGCTGCCCGTTGCGCGTCGATGGAGTCGAGGTGAAGCGTGTTGATGTCCAAGTTCGCCTCGTTGACCGTGCAGACCTTCTTACTCTTGCAAACCTTCGAAAAATGACCTTTGTTATTGCAAGCGTAACACTTCGAATTTTTGGCGGGACAAGATTTCCTCTCGTGTTGCGTTCCTCCGCACCATTGGCACTGACCCGCCTGACTAGAATTCTGATTCCTAGTGTCCGGCTTTTTATCGTACGGCTTTTTGTTGTAACCCGTATTTTTCATACCCGAACGATTGCCTCTGTGGGCCGAAACCTGATTTATACTCGGCTGTTTAAGACTTTCGGCTTGTTTTCTAACCTCTTCCGACTGAGTGATCATCTTAACGGCTTTATCGAGTGTCAGCTTTTCGTCTAACTGCTGTGACGATACGTACCTTATCGCAGTGTCCATTCCCAGTTATTTGTAAAATCAGTTTAATTCATTGATGAAGTTCATTGACCCCGATCACATGTGTTTGTGTTCAAAACATGTTGCCGCTCACAAACCGTATGAAACTTATAAAATATATGATGTTGAGCGCTATCTTGGATATTGGTTGCCATTTACCTGGGCCTATAGCGAGCCACAAGCAATGTAGAGCGTATTTGGTTCACACACTCATTGTAAATATAACCCTAAAATGTTGTACAAATAAACATATGTTTACCTGACCGATGATTGATGATATAACTGTGTAAATCATACCTTGTATATTGTATTGTTGTATTCTTTGTTTATTTGCTTTGTACAGGTTTTATTTTACTTTGTTTAACCGCAAATTGTAGCGGCTGTCATTGGTTGACAGCACGGAAATTAGCAACAACGCTCTACCAGATGTCTACCGTTACAACAATAATATTGTAGTTGTCACTATTTATTTTATAATGTTTATTGTTGAATTTTGATTGTTGTGAGTTGCAAACTGGTACAATCGGGTTGTTTAATGACTTATAGTTATTTTTATATATTTTATTTTTATTGTACAAACGCCAGCAGCGCCTTTTCATACAAACTAAGTTTAAAACTTTCCCCTCCAAGTATTTTGCGAGATTCTGCCGGATTACCAAAATTTGGGTATAAAAGACGCCGAATCACTTGGAGAAATCAGTTCTAGAGTTCGCCTGGATGGTCTCTTGGGGATCATCGGCTGAGCTGCGAACGTCTGAGTATTCCGTTGGAACTGCCACCATTATTTGGTGAGTGTAAATTCACCATCCGTGCCTCTTGTGGGTGATAGAGGCTCCGCCGTCGAAATTGTGCTATCACATAAATTGCTGCTGGCGCAAGTTATATTTTAACTTACCGTTTGTTGTTCTTGAAACGCATTTCATTATTATTTTACTTACTGTTGTCAGAGACTGTGCCATTGCCGTATCGCGGGGGCACAGTCGCCGTTCATTGGGCCGTACCGCAACAGTTTGTAGTCCGACACGCATTTCGTTTGTCTACATTATATTTTTCTATTTTCTTTGGGTTGTATTTTTGGGTTAGGAAAAATAAATATTATTTTATTACTGGTAACAAGCGTGCTTCTTCAAATAAACCTTGGCTTACCTCCACTAGCTATCCCGGCACCCCAACTTTCCTTTTCAGCCACCACCGCCGACGGCGCCCGAGCAAACCTACCGACGGCTGAAAGGACGGTACAACGATGGCCGAGACCCCGCTCCAGGTGCCACCGTTACAAATGGCGCCCGAACAGGGACCACCGCCACAAATGGCGCCCGAACAGGGACCATCGTTACACTGCATACGCTCGCTGAGCTTACTGTCCGCGATCCCTACCACAATCCGATCACGAATAAACTCTTCTCTGAGATTCCCGTAGTTGCAGTTTTTCGCGACGTTATGTAGTGCAGTTATGAAATCGTTGGCAGTTTCGCCCGGGTTTTGGACGCAAGTATGAAAACGGGCTCTTTCGTAAATTACGTTAGTTTTCGGGGCAAAATAGTTGTCAAACTTTTGTATGACTGTGTTATATTTTCTGTCTTCGGCGTCGGTCAACCCGAACGTCACCATGATATCGTCGGCCTTTTCGCCCATAAGATAAATGAAAGTGTTTACCTGTTCTTCTTGCGTTAAAGCATTCAATTTAGAAGCAAGCCTAACAGCGGTAATAATAAATAATTTCCTATTTCCAGATTAGTTATTCCGAGAATATCTCTTAACCCTGTGTTAAAATGACGTTTATGGAGAGTTTATTCTAGAGTTAAGTCTTATTCCATGTTTATTATTATACATTTGTGGGTTAAGCTCATGATAAACTAGGAATAGCTATTCCTGTGTTAAAAAGAAGCTATTCTCAACTTAACCCTTGTTTATTATTACCGCTGTAAACCTTTCAAACCGTTTTTCCACGTGAGTTGAAGTCGAAAGTCTCGGGTGCCGCGATGTTATATGATGATGACGCCGCCGTTTGGAGGTTAGCCGTCTTGTCCACCATCTCGTCGATTTATCCAGGTTCAGTCCGTAGTAGTTTTCAGTTTACCGCTGCCACCATGTTGTAAAATAATAAGGTAGACAATGTTTGACAATTCGATTTATTACGAACAACTATAATAATAATACATATCACTCTGGTAACGGATAAATAACGATGACTTCCGGATCACGCCGGTGGCGCCTCTGACGGCGCGCATACAACAGTTGTTAATTTTTTAAGAAATGTCATAATGACATTTGATGAATATCAGATTCTGCAGATTTTTTTTGATGAAAATGTGGTTGCAGAAAAAATAGCGTGTAATACATGTGCTGAAAGCTCTCTGCTACACTCATGTGATTGCAGCACGAACGATTCGTGTAGCAAACCAAAGCTTTCAACACTTGTATTACAATATACTATTGATTACCCAAGCAAATATCTTACAAAATTTTGCACATCAAAACCATGCAATAGAGATATAATAGCAAAAAATGTATAATAGTCAATATTAACATTGACATAATAAAAATAATGGTATAAAATATTTACAACAGGGTATAAATGATACTTTAAATGAGTCCAACAATACACCTATATGTTATTTTAATAATTGCAGTGCTACGATTAATTTTTCACAAAATATAGGTAACAATATTTTTCTAGAACTGAGCAATACATCAATGCAGATCAGTGAAATTCCCGCTATTATAAAAATTTATAATAGGTAATATTTGCGAGGAGCTATTAGTTTTATAGAAAATCTCATAGATTCACAAAACGCAGTGGGACATTATGTTACATATGGACGGCGTTTAGATACAATGTAGAAAATTTTCGATGACCAAAGGACCGAATATTTTAATGTCGAAAACAACATAATGATAACACCTAGTTTATTAATTCACACAATTTAATGTGAAATGTATATCATTCCTAATAGAAAATTTGTATTTAGAATTATTTTATAATAAGAATAAATCTAGGGGACCCGGGTTCGATCCCGACCCAAAAATTACATCGCATTTTAATAGCACAAAATTGACCCCTGTGGCGCACTCTCCACGCCAGCAATGAGTGCCCGTGAGGTGACGCCTGGTAAGCGCCCGCACGGTACAAATATTCCATCATTACCGATATCTGTGTATGAAGCAGATTGGCACACCCAGCAATGGGTAATATGCAGTGATGAAATATTATTATATTATTATTATTATAAGAATAAATGTTATTTTTAAAAATAAAATATATGAATAAAACTTATATAAGTAAATAATTTCTTTTTCAATCAGACACTAAATGTCTATGTAAAAAATAGTGAAAATTTATATAAAAAATTTACTCTCTTGATGCCTATTTCACGCTTGATAAAAATAATCTTTAATAAATCGCTATACGTAAACATCTTTGAAAGTTTGTTTGGGGCACTAAATAGCACCAATTAGGTAGTAAACATTCATGAAAAGAATTAAAAAAAAAATATACTGTGAATTTGACACCGAAACAAAAAATAAAATTCTATATCTTTTTTGCTATACACAATTTGGAATATTTTTTTGGGCACTAATCAGATACTAAACATATATATATATATATATATATATATATATATATATATATATATATATATATATAAAGATATAAAAAAAATGTTAGGGCACTAAAGGGTACCAATTAGGCACTAAAGAATTACATGATTTTTTTTTTGATAATACAAAATTTTGGTGCTGGCGTGAAGTTAGCACGAACAACAAATAAATAAAAATAACTCGGAAACTATTAATAATTAATTTTCCATTTTAAAGGCATTAATGAGCACTAATTAGGCACTAAAGAAATACTAAAAAACATTTTAAGAAATATGTACTTTTGGTGCTAGTGTGAATTTAGCACCAATCAAAACTAAACGTTAATAACGTGATAAATATAAATAATTCAAAAGTCATTTTTGGCAATAAATGGCACTAATTGGGCACTAACCAACAGTACTTGTTTCATAATTCGTGCCTTACTCTTTGGTGCCAACTTCACGGACCCGAAAAGTGCTAATGTAAATACTCTCGAACCTAAGCGACATTGTTTGTTGCTGGAACGGGAAAGCGTACTTCTTTTAACATTAGTTGATAAAGTTACAGCCACCTTGAAGAGATACAATAAGTATGTATTTAAAATGTTTAAATGCTAATATATTGTAACTCTGAGAGTGAATAAAGGAAATAATAATAATAATAATAATAATATATTTATTGCCATAAAGAAGTATACAACAATAATTGTTTACTTACAAAGACTACGTCACAATACGAAAATAATTTAACAAATTGGACATTTAAATATTCATTTATATCATAATAGAATTTATCAATTAAATATTGTTTTAAAGTTTTAATATTTTTTTTTATTATTTTGAAAGTTTTTTATATTTAATAGCAGATTATTTTCCATTCTAATGGAGCTATTATGAGGACCTTTCCTATACATTTCAAGTCTGTGTTTTGGATAACAGAGATCTGATTTTCCTCTAGTTGTCATATTAGAGTAATCTTAATTTGATACATACACGATAAGCTCAAATATATACATAGAAACAACTGTCAACATGTGGAATTCTATAAAAATAGGTTTACAATATTTTTTCTTGAAGAAGCATTTAACCATACATCGAACTTTTCTTTTTTGTAATACAAATAATTTATTCGCTTCCTTGGATCCACCCTAGAAAATTATGCCATAACTTAATCTACTCGTACTATAAACATGTTTGAAGTAATATGTTCTGAGAGTTTCAAGACTTACATTATTTCTGAGTTTGTAAATAGCAAAAAAACCTGAACTTAATTTTGAATGCAATTTATTGGTGGGTTTAGGTTTAGACCATACTGCACACAAATAAGAGTCAATGAGAAAAATAAAATGTGTACACAATTTTTAATCAAGAACAATAATACATTTATTGTTAATGTTGTGAAAATTCATTTTAATAAATACCTTTATCTTCACGGCTATGTTGTGCAAAATAAATAATGATACTGAAGAAGGTTTGTTTTTAAAAAGATTTTATTTGATGTGAATAAATACAATTCAAGACAGTAATTGCCTATCGATGATTAATACATGGCTTTTATACTGGATTATGAATAACAAATATGCACGTTCTATTTACTTATCATATGAATATGATTAGTAATAATTATTGTAGACAGCGCATACGTGTTTTAATATATGGCTAGACAAAGGAATTCACATAATAAATGAATTTATAACTCCTCCACCCTTAGAAGGGAACTTCGTGTGGAAGTATCTTAATTTCTATCCTTTCTTTTATTGTACAATTAATTGGTGTTTTATTCTTATATATTGTATAACAGAAATACAATAATGATTATTACAATTACAATATATATATATATTACTATATTATGTATTGACGTATTATTATTGTTTATTCCCTCTATTGTTGGAAATACATGTTTTGTCAGTAAATGTTTTAACGTATTTTCGTTGAATCGTTTTATTTAATACTGGAGCCTTTTCGAAAGCAGAAAAATCAAAATTTACAAATAGTATATATATATATATATATATATATATATAAAGATATAAAAAAAATGTTAGGGCACTAAAGGGTACCAATTAGGCACTAAAGAATTACATGATTTTTTTTTTGATAATACAAAATTTTGGTGCTGGCGTGAAGTTAGCACGAACAACAAATAAATAAAAATAACTCGGAAACTATTAATAATTAATTTTCCATTTTAAAGGCATTAATGAGCACTAATTAGGCACTAAAGAAATACTAAAAAACATTTTAAGAAATATGTACTTTTGGTGCTAGTGTGAATTTAGCACCAATCAAAACTAAACGTTAATAACGTGATAAATATAAATAATTCAAAAGTCATTTTTGGCAATAAATGGCACTAATTGGGCACTAACCAACAGTACTTGTTTCATAATTCGTGCCTTACTCTTTGGTGCCAACTTCACGGACCCGAAAAGTGCTAATGTAAATACTCTCGAACCTAAGCGACATTGTTTGTTGCTGGAACGGGAAAGCGTACTTCTTTTAACATTAGTTGATAAAGTTACAGCCACCTTGAAGAGATACAATAAGTATGTATTTAAAATGTTTAAATGCTAATATATTGTAACTCTGAGAGTGAATAAAGGAAATAATAATAATAATAATAATAATATATTTATTGCCATAAAGAAGTATACAACAATAATTGTTTACTTACAAAGACTACGTCACAATACGAAAATAATTTAACAAATTGGACATTTAAATATTCATTTATATCATAATAGAATTTATCAATTAAATATTGTTTTAAAGTTTTAATATTTTTTTTTATTATTTTGAAAGTTTTTTATATTTAATAGCAGATTATTTTCCATTCTAATGGAGCTATTATGAGGACCTTTCCTATACATTTCAAGTCTGTGTTTTGGATAACAGAGATCTGATTTTCCTCTAGTTGTCATATTAGAGTAATCTTAATTTGATACATACACGATAAGCTCAAATATATACATAGAAACAACTGTCAACATGTGGAATTCTATAAAAATAGGTTTACAATATTTTTTCTTGAAGAAGCATTTAACCATACATCGAACTTTTCTTTTTTGTAATACAAATAATTTATTCGCTTCCTTGGATCCACCCTAGAAAATTATGCCATAACTTAATCTACTCGTACTATAAACATGTTTGAAGTAATATGTTCTGAGAGTTTCAAGACTTACATTATTTCTGAGTTTGTAAATAGCAAAAAAACCTGAACTTAATTTTGAATGCAATTTATTGGTGGGTTTAGGTTTAGACCATACTGCACACAAATAAGAGTCAATGAGAAAAATAAAATGTGTACACAATTTTTAATCAAGAACAATAATACATTTATTGTTAATGTTGTGAAAATTCATTTTAATAAATACCTTTATCTTCACGGCTATGTTGTGCAAAATAAATAATGATACTGAAGAAGGTTTGTTTTTAAAAAGATTTTATTTGATGTGAATAAATACAATTCAAGACAGTAATTGCCTATCGATGATTAATACATGGCTTTTATACTGGATTATGAATAACAAATATGCACGTTCTATTTACTTATCATATGAATATGATTAGTAATAATTATTGTAGACAGCGCATACGTGTTTTAATATATGGCTAGACAAAGGAATTCACATAATAAATGAATTTATAACTCCTCCACCCTTAGAAGGGAACTTCGTGTGGAAGTATCTTAATTTCTATCCTTTCTTTTATTGTACAATTAATTGGTGTTTTATTCTTATATATTGTATAACAGAAATACAATAATGATTATTACAATTACAATATATATATATATTACTATATTATGTATTGACGTATTATTATTGTTTATTCCCTCTATTGTTGGAAATACATGTTTTGTCAGTAAATGTTTTAACGTATTTTCGTTGAATCGTTTTATTTAATACTGGAGCCTTTTCGAAAGCAGAAAAATCAAAATTTACAAATAGTATTTCTTATCTATTTATTTGTTTATTAAATTTTCTATTATCTAATACACAATCCTTTTCATTGTTGAATTTATAAATTCATTTAATAATATTTTATAATTTGGACACTCTATGGTTATCTGTTTTTTAATGGGACTAATTATAGTTACGAGATGAGAGTTTTCAATTTAGAATATATGATATTCATTTGTGATTTTATTTGCATTACAATTTTTCAAATTTATAACGTTTTCGAACAGACCCATAATAAAATTGTTAATATGATCAAATTTACTTTTACAATAATATTTATTTTTTAAATTAATACATGATTCAATAGAATATATATATATATATTATTTTTATTCTTTCCTACAAGTTGTCTTATTTCTAGTGATACAAAGATATTATTTAACATAGTCGGGATTGTGGTTAATTAATACAGTTCATAGTTTATATCATAATAAATTGGGATATCAAGCAAATAGATTATTTCATCAGATTTTTCAGTACAATATATTTTAATTAGTTTAGTCATATCCCAAAAATTTGAGTTTTTAGTTCGACTATCCATTTCTGTGCTTTCTAATTCAATTTTTAAATCATTAGTTTTGATTATACTGGTATGAAGACTTCCCGGATT